>JAMXBD010001458.1:0-366714 GCA_024138025.1 Combretum micranthum | reverse complement strand
AGGGAAATATTTTAAATTTGGCAAAAAAATATTTGCTATTATTATTCTTAGTTTGTAAAGTTACAGTGAATTGTATTTTATCTTGGCCTTTTTCCCTTTTTTCATAGATCATATTGGAGAATTGAGTTGGTCTTGGCAATGTTGATCATTTTTATAAGCTGTGCAGGTTCAATACCTGGGGTACATTTGATCAAATGAAATTGCAAATCAAGCTGGGGTTCTTTTTTCAAATTCCCTGGACATAGAAAGAGTTCAAGTTGGTCTTCCCCTAGTAAGTTCTGAAGCAATCCAAGTTTGGAGATGGAATTATGCACAATGATTTAGGCAGTAGTTCAAGGTCATTTTAGCGGTTATATAGCACATGTTGGTATTAGGAATTGATGAATATCAGAAGGCATTTATGTGGAGTATTGTAACTGATCGCTTATATTACTGCCTGACATTGTGAATAGTTGATTAGTTCCTTGCTCATGAAAGGATTTTATCTATGGAAATTTCAGTGGAAAAAATCATGGACGTTGAAGTTGTGGATGGAGGGTTGATATGCTCAAGCGGCGTGAAGGTTGAGGAGATGGGTGACAAGAATGAGGATTGTTACATAGTGAATGCTGCAGTTTATGTAGGTTACTAGTGTACATTTTCCATGTCTTAAATTTTGGGGTAGGTTTATTTTTTTCTTTCTTAGCTCTTTTCCACCCAAAGATGCTTTATCTCATGCTAATGCATCATGCTTTTCGAACTTATAAATTCAACTTCTGCACTTTTTATTTTTCATCTATTTTCTATACTCTGATGACAGTATGTTGCACAGGAAAACTAGCAGTGTGGGTTCATTTAGTCAATTGGTTGAGTGGAATTGGTGTAGCTGACTTGCCAAGTCAATATGATGTTTCAGTGACTAAAGATTCTGTTGGATTGGGGGTGAAGAATGTAGCCCTGTCCATAGAAGACATGTCAATAAGTGTCTTCTTTGGCTGCCAAAGTTTAGTTTGTTTAGTCCCTGATCCGGTCTGCCTCACTTTGTGTAGCCTGAACTTTTCCTGTGAGCCAAAGCCTTTGATGCATTTAATGGCCTTGCTTGCTCCTTATGTGTGTAATTTTGTCTGGTACTGAGGGTTATGTGATATTAATATTTTTCACAAATGTCATTTGATTAAGTAGGGATTATACCAACTCAGCTGGTTAGATCAACAGTTGTTCTGATCCTTACAACTGAATATTTGCTTGCCTAGAATGAATGGGATCTGATTGAGCTAAAATATATCATTGTCTCAAAATACTGAAGACAATGCAAATGTAAGAGCATGGATAGGAGATTACAATCTGCTGGCTATCTTGTTCATCCTATACGGGATTATACATTAAGATCTTAGATTCTTCAAAAAAACTGTGATGAAAATATTCTTGCTGAAGTTGCTTTTCTACTATGGGCAGGGTAGTATGATTGGTAATTCTATGGAACATTGGCTCTAGTGTTATTGTCCAATCCTATCTTCCTATTAGGATGCATAAATAATATGAATCCCTTGGGGAAGCTGAGTTGGAATCTAAATGATGTTGTTGAGCTGTAATTTGTGCTAGTATAAGTAAGTGGCTGAAAATGTGCTCATTGAACATTCTAGAAACCCTTGCTCCTGTGATGTACCTCAGGGCACTTTCAAGATTTATATGATGGTTTATAATATTATTAATTGTTATTTTTTTTCTTTTTATTTTTACCTCTTTGGTGATGACGCTATTTTTGAAGGGTTTACTGTAACTTTTAGTTGGGTCAGTTTTGTTTATCTAAGACAAATGTTGGCACTCCCTACATGGGACATTATGACATCTGAAGAGATATGCCCATTTATTTAGGTTCATTCAGGTTCTTCAAACTAGCTAGGAGCACCCTCTGTGAAACCGGCTATCTTCATTGAACTCTTTGCACTGCATTTGGTGCTCGTTCACAGATCACAACCAGAGAAGACTAAACTATAACAGAAAGGCAAAGGTTTCACAATAACATTTTGGTCACTGAAATTTTTATGTAATTATATTAAATAGCCAACAGTCCACAAAAGATAATGTAAACCATATTTTACACTTGCTGTTAATCTTTATTCCTATCAATCAATACAACTCATCCTGTATACCTTCACCAATTGTATACCAACTACAATTTAAATTTGACGCGAACTATGCCAACTGTTGCCCTGTGTTAATTCTTCACATAACTAAAGCTGCATACAGAAGCTGGTTCCAAGTATCCGGCAATCCAGGAAGGCACCAGTGGCTGCAATCATTCCAGAATGATCGTTACCATAAACTGAGGGATGAGCGTCCTTCCTCAGCTGCGAAAGTAAAGTAATATCAAGAAGGTACACGGGCGTCTTCATGCTACTCAAAACTGAGTTCAAAACACCAGTTGCTGGAGGTGCAGCAGCTGGATATGCCGACCCGAGAACTGGATCTTTCTGCCCCTTACAGTTCATCTTAGGCTGGTTCCAGTCTTTGCCTCTGGATGAGATGAATTGGGTTCATTAGCAAGCTAAGGCCATAAGAGTAGAGCTGTGTAAGGACTAGAAGAAACCACACTTACAGGTAGTGTGTTGGAGAGATTCCCTGAAAGAAGACTTTGGTATGTGAAGGGTCAATATTGGAGTCAACCCATTTGGCCCATGTGCTCATCCCCTTGTAATATGCCTGTAGCCGGTTCATATTTTTGCTTACTGAGCCACCATCTTGTATATAATCCCATCTGAATGTAATCATCAAAACCCAAATTCAATTTTTTTCCCTCCCTCTTAACTTTCTCCAGTTCTCTCATTCTTGTTCTTTTGTTGGATGTTATAATAGCTAAGAACTCACCAAATAATTAGTTTGTGATTTAAATAGGAAAAATCCTATTTTTCATTTGTTTTGACATCTGTTAAGTATCGGGTGTTTGTTAAAAATACATGAAGAAAATAAAAAACTTAATTTAATTACTCATATATAGATTAAATATATCAAATACAAATAAAATACAAATAAGATGACAAGACTGCTAATAAATAGAGGGTGAGGACAAGATGAAACATACGGCTGAGACTTGCCGGTGTGGGTCCACCAATGCCATGAGTTGAAGATGAGCATGTCCATTCCAGTCCAGGCTTTACCTGCCTCGATTGAATCCAGCTTAAGAACTCGTCCCACATTTTCTTTCACTATGTCCACTAGATACGGTGTGCGATACAGATACAAGGTCACTCCATAATCCTGCATAGTGCTGCCAATTAGTGCTTTCATATATACATACATATATAATCTTTCATAACACAAAAATCAGAAGAAAAATTATATGGGTGTTAAGAGCAGAATTTAGAGATCTCATATAGTAGAAATATATATTTTATTATCTTATTTTCAAGTCGTAAATTAAAATAAATATATGTTCTTAATGTATGAGTATTGTCTTTATCATTATTATTATTTTCGGAGGTTTGATGTTGACATTATGAGTCGAGCATTCACTGTATGAGACCAAGTTGCTCTCAATTGTCAAAGAATGCCTTTTGTTGAAAGGGTCAAAAGGAAAAATTGGTGGTGGACAATAATGATGATTTGTGGCAATTTCACATGGGGACTACAGATGGATCCATTCACGTGACCACTAATTCCTGTTAGCTATTGGGCCTATTATTCATTCTGATTTGAAAGCAAAAGTTATATCATATGCCTTCGAAGCAGACAATAACCTGACGCAAATTTTAAGATAAATTATTTTACTCCATGATTAAAACATGAGCCAACATGACAAGTATACTTAAGGTTGCAAATGAGCCGAGCCAAGCTTTTAAAGTTTTGAATTTGGCTCGTTTAAAATTTAGTAAGCTCGAGCTCAAGTTGAACTTTTTATTAAGCCTAAAATTGAGGCTTAAGCTCGACTCGTTTATGAAACGAACTCTAGTTGAGTCAAGTTTTTTATTAAGCCTAACGAGCTTTCATTGAGTCTGAAATTTAAGTTCAAGCTCGACTGATTGAGATAGCCCATTTTTTCCATTTTAACTTAAAATATAATATAAGTGTTGCTATAAATATATATATATATATATATACATAATAGATCATGCATAAAAAAAATTCATAAATTTGTCAATGTAACTTGTTAATGAGCCTATTAACAAACCTAGTCACGAGTCTATTCACGAGCCTAAACAAACTTGTTCCATGAGTCAGCTAATGAGCGTAAATCAAAACTCGAGCTCGCGTATTTAGACAAACTAACCTTACGTTGGACTTGTACTCGACTCATTTACTAATCGAGCTCAAGCAAGCCAAGCTCGAGTAGCTCAACTCGTTTGTAGCTCTAGTTAGCCTAGATCTTATTGAGAATAGATTCATAAAATGTTATATGATATGTATACGAGATAGCATTAATCAATACTAGTAGTACTTGCACATATCATTTAAATGAGTTAGGACATGGACACTTGCACGAGGAATTACAGGAAAAAGATCATCAAATGTTGTATATTGTGTATATAGATAGTATTAAATAATTACTTTTACATTGTAATGGTTGATAGGAATGGAATTAGTATTCCACGAATATTACCGTGGAATTGCTATTCATTCATTTGGTTTATAACAAATTCTACCATAAGAATGTTTCTATATAGTGTAGAATAAGTAAGGAATCCCTATTCATTCCTTTCACTAGAGAATTACTATCCCATATGAAAAACATTTCTTTCTTTTTCCCTAAAAAGTACTCCTAATAGTGATATAAAAGAAGTTGCTATCTTATTCTAGTTTTATTCTATTCTAGTTAATCAAACGTAATAGTAGTATTTGCACACATGATACAAATGAGTTTAGGTTTAATGATACAGTATTGAGTTCAAGTTTAAATATAATTCAGAATTTCAAAGTTGGTCTTGACGCACAACTTGATTAAACCTAAAACTTTGAGCTCGAATTCAATTTGCTGCGATACTAAAAAATTCGATTCAAAGTAGTTTAAATCAAAATCGATACTCTAAGTCAAGTAAATAACAAATTAGAATTTAATAATTCATGATAATTTGACTCATATATATCTATAAGTCGAATTGGGTAATATAAATATCCAATCCATCGGAATCATAGCCTCATGACTTGATCTACCAAGTTCACCAACCATGCGCGCCCTATGTTTAACGGACTTGAAGATGACGGGTAAACATCCAGAATTGCTATTAATGATAATTAAGAGATTAACTTAAAAGCCGCAGCATGGTACAAAAATTAATATAATATAACTAACGTGGGAGAAGAAGAAACAGAGAGGAAGTGAGGAACAGGACAGAAACATTAGGTTGGCAAGTTCCAAATCACAGCCTGTCACTCAGTGGTTGCTTTGACTCATCATCTCCAATTTGTTATGCAATAGATTATGTTAACGATATGTCATATATGTCCAAAGTTCGCACATCAATAGCTTTCATAAATTGAAAGACAAGCTTTGATTTATTTATTTGCATATAAAATATTGCCGTATGAATTATATCCACCAGGAAAATTCTAATAAATGAGACAAACAATAATACTTATTTGACCTCCGTGGAATTAATTATAACCATTTTGTTGTAAGCACAATCAATAAAAAATATATCAAGCAATTTTTTTAAAGTTACTTATAACATAAAAATAATTAAAGATATATTCTGTAAACTCTCAATATTTCACTTTTCCAAACTAGTGTTATAAATAGTCATTTTTATTAACGACCTTAGAGTTTTAACCACGAATCCTGTGTGTATATTAAAAGAAGTTCTCAAAAATAAAATCATGCTTCAGAGATTCACGTAATCTATGCATGTCCAAACACTAATTTTAATATTGCATTTAAAACTAATTTAAAATTATTTGGCTATATAGATATGAAATATCAAGCAATCACTAAATAAAAATGAATATGAGGTGTGATTAAAGATTGCCCAAGAATATATATAATTGGTAGATGCAACTAAGCAAATTGCCCTTAGTTAGCTTCTTTCTCCCTTTTTCCTTTTCCCAATCTCATTGCTTATTTTAGAAGATTTCATGATGTGGTCTAATCATATTTCTTGCTACCCAATATTAATAATGGAGGGGTCACTACCTTTTTCTTTTTTTGCCATAAATCTAGACACCTTTCGAACTTGGAACTAGAACAATGAATCTACACAGAAAAACAACTCAAACAGGACAAATACAAAAGTAACTCTCATTTTGACAATGTTGTGACATCTTCTTTTCGGCTTCTCATTAAAGTGGTTTTCTGCTAAAACTAGCACACCAAGAGGAGTAACTTTCACGTATTGCATTTAAATATCAACCCCATCTCCATTGTTGGAATAACTAACTACTACATCTCTAATGGAATTAAAGTACGTTATACCTTTTAGTGGTCACCTATTATGGGTGAATTATTATTGCTTTTACATATAGCTCGGCTAATTATTAACAAATTAATACCTAACTAAAAACGCTATTTAAAGAGGAAAAATTAAAATAAAGAAATATTTATTTAAATTCATTTAACTAATACAATAATCTAAAGTCAGTTTTTGCAGGCAAAAAAAAAAAAAAAATTAAAGATTATTGGGGTGTATAAATTGATTGATACTGCGAATTATCAAACTTCATCAACGAACATGAATCCAATATTATTAGTGTTAATTTGAAAATATTTAAAAATTTGAATAACCAGCTTAAAAAACTAAGAAAAGTTATAGGTATATCCTTACAACTATTATCAGTTACTAATAAATAGTAGACCTTTTAAACTCTTCAAAAATAACTTTAATTTGTCTTCAATAACTTTTAAATACTATTGCTGAATTACTAGAAATCATCATTAAATGATCATTTCTATCAATGATGGCTTTAAATCTTTAATAACGATTTTCATATAAATATATTCTAAAGGTTTTTTTTTTTTTTGGCCGAATATATTCCGAAGGTTACAAGCAATTAAAAGAATTTTGGTTATGTTTAGGATTTACCTCCCAAAACCATCAAAACCATGGCCTAGAAAACCACACTACAAAGTTGGTTATGCTCTAATTACCACACTCCACAAAAATCCAAGTTGAAAGAACACATGTGATGTGATGAAGAAAATTCAACAAAACAAGAATAGAAAGCTTCGAAAATGGACAATCTCAAAAGATGAGAAACAGGGACAATTTATATTAAATTTGTTAAAAAGAAGAGACAAAACGGGCGGCAGGAAGGGTCACTCACTCACTCACGGACGAGATTTGTAGCAGACACACTGAAAACACCACTGAAACAAACATATCTTTTTTTATTTTGCAAGGAGTAAAACTAAACTCACCTCGAAAGTCACAGCAGACAATGATTCTTTCCTCACAAAGTTTGTCTTTGCATTTGGCACCGACGCATGTAGCATACAACTTAACGATTCCCACATGTTCAGACTCAGTGAGTCACCCACAAACATTATCTTCTTCCCTCTAAATCTACTCAAAAAATCCACCCCATTAAACCTGAAAACCAAAAATATTTGAAAAAAGAAATATTAATATTAATACCCAATATATTGTTATTTCACGCATATGAAAATAAATAACTCTAGGATAATTCACATATAAGAGATAAAGCTATGTTGGACAATTTATCCTCTTTTAATAAAATTGCAAAGTAAAATATTTTAGTCATAACTATTGATGTTGGTAATGTTAGAAAACTTACTTTAGATATATTATTGTCATCTAATAGTCAAATATGAATATAGAAAGAAAAAGGCAAACACAAACTACATCTATCAACTAATAATAGATAGTTTTTTACTATTACAATCGGAAAGGAATGGAACCTGATCCATTCAAGTTATGAGACCGGTTGTAATATTATTAGGCTAAAAGGTTATTGGTAGACTAATTCGAATGGCGTGTACAGATATGATACGCGCACGTTACCTTGGTAAGTTACAGGAATCAGGTTTCCAAGCATACTTGAGATACTGCCTATCAGGTCTTCCATATTTGATACAATCAAATTCGGAATCTATAAATGGACAGCTTGTATAAAAAGGATAAGATGAATCCAAAACCCAACTTCCTCTAAACAGATTACATCCACTTGATTGCTTCCTTCCTCTCAAAAATCTTGTAACATTATAGGATTCATCACCTTTTGCCTCTTGTAACACAAAGAGAACTAGATAAAGTGCCAAAAATATTGTAACACGACACCGAAGAACACTCATATTTTCCTTTCTTTTGGAACTTTTATGATATGTGTGTCCGAAAGTGAATGAAACTGGTTTTTGGTATGTCCCTATTTATAGGGATTTTGAGTGTGCACGATGCACTTTAGTGTCCACGGGTTGAGGTCAGAGCTTTTGCAGGGCACGCATTCTCGATCTCTGACAATAGGGTATAGCAATCTTAGAAGGATCCTGAGGTAATTTTAATACTACATGGGTCTTGATAGGTTTCAATATAATTTAATAAATTAGAATGCTAAATACTTTAATAACATTAGTAACCCATATCAAATCAGCATTATTTATTAAAATAATATATTAATATTTACACATTAGCTATGGACCGCTTCTCACCTGTTAATGTGACATATTACTATGTCAATTTTTTTTTCTTATTAAAACACATGTGCAACAAAAATGAACGTTTTGCATAATTATTATTATTTTTGTCAGGTGAGATGGGATACAAGAATCGAGTAAATTATTGATGTAGATGAGATAGTTGATGCATTTATGAGTAAAGAAGTGACCAAGAAGCAACCCCGAAAGCATAGGAATGAAAGCTGTCGGCCTTAAAAGGTTGGTCTTGATGGCAACCAGCAAAGCCGGCTATAAGTTGCCGGCTTAGAGAGATAGGCTATTGGCCTAAGTGCCAACTTAGAGGTTGGCCTACATTTAGGTCGCCCAACGTTTTGCCTTTGAGCTACCAGCTTTTACTCTAGCTTTTAATTATTAGAGTTATTTTTTTTATTGTCGTTTTTAGGACTTTGTTATGCATTTAAATAGTTTAGAAACCCTAGCTTATGTTTCTTAGAACATTTTCATCAAATTGAAATCTAAGTTTGGAGAATTCTCTCTAAAATTGCAATTGTTTTACAATTATATGAATTAAGTTCACGTTTGAGATTCACTCGCCGAGTATTCTCGTTCTACTCATGCTAACTCACTGCGTCAGATTGGTATCAAAGCAGGAAAAAATTCTTATGGAGATGTTAGGAGACGATAGTTCAGAAAGTGGTCACGTTCAAAACGTTGTGAAGGATGTCGAAACCCTACGAACTGAATTGTAGGATCAAAGGGCGGTGTTAGGAGACATGAACCAAAGATTCCAGCGTTTCGAGCAACGCCTTGATGACCTGGTTGTGCAATTTGGCGCGATGGGACCTGATGCCAATAGAGATAGGAATATTGGTGGGAAACAACCAAGGGCAGTAGATGCGCACGGTGATCTTATTGCTAGGCATGTAGCTGCTAATCGTAGATTACAAGTACCCAATGATGATTCGGAAGTAGAAGATGATATTTTAATCGAAGATGAACAACCTTGTAGGGGAAGTGGGTATAGTAGAAGAGGTGATTATGATGGCAGAGGTGGTTATGGTGGTAGAGATGGGCGAGATAATTATGGGTATGGTTATGGTGATGGAGGAGATTTCAAATTGAAGGTTGGTATTCCCAGTTTCAATGGGAACTTAAATATTGAGGATTTTATTGATTGGACAACCGATATTGATTGGTTCTTTGAGTATATGGAAATCCCAGAGGGGAAGAGGGTAAAGTTAGTTGTGTGTCGTCTGACAAGAGACGCTTTTGCTTAGTGGGAGAGGCTACAAAGTAAGAGACAGAGAGCAGGTAGACAGCCGGTGTGGACATGGTACTGGATGAAACAACTATTGCAACTAGATTTTCTTCCCCCAGATTACGAGCAAATTTTATTTCAAAAATATCAGAGATGTCGGTAGGGGTAGAGATTGATGCATGATTATACTGCAGACTTTATGCGATTGGCGAAGAGAAATGATCTGTGGGAGAGCGAAGGCTAATAGATAGCTTGGTATTTGGAGGGTTTGAAACCCTAGATCCATGATCGAATTAGGGTCCATGTGTTGCGTACCTTAAATGAGGCCAAGGACATGGCTATAAAAGCAGAATTGATGTTATAGGAGAAGAGCAATTGATTTGATAACAATAAGCTATGGGGGTGAAAGTTCTAGTAAGACACCTGTTGAGAAAACCAAAACTATTCAGGAGATATAAGGAGGTTTTGTTAAAGGATAAATTAGTAGGCAAGAAAGTTATGGAATCGAAGGAAGTGTAGAAGCAAACCAATCCCTATGCAAAGCCCATATTAGGGAAATGTTACTTATGCAATCAACCAGGACATCAATCTAATGAGTGCCCAAATAGAAGGGAGTAAACATAGTGGAGAGAGATGAAGAGGATGGGATTTACTGTGAACATGATGAAAGTGATGAATATGAGGAGTATGATGGAGATGGAGACGAGACTTATGTGATCAGGAAGTTAATGTTGACACCCAACAAGGAGGAAGATAACCAATGACATCAGTTATTTCGTACCAGATATATGATTGATGGTTGTGTCTTTGGTTTGATTGTAGACAGTGGTAGTTGCAAGAATATCATAAGAAGAACAGTGGTTCAAGCCTTAAAATTACAAGTTGAGAAGCATCTAAACCCTTATACTATTGGGTAGATCAAAGCAACAGAAAAGATTGAGGTTAAAGAGCGTTATAAGGTACCTTTCTCCATTGGGAAGTATAGGGATGGAGTCTATTGTGATGTGGTAGACATATATGCCTGTCATCTTCTGTTTGGAAGGCCTTGGCAGTTTGACATCAATGCCCAATGTGTAGTTAGAGAGAACGTGTATAGGTTGGAGAAAGATGGAGTGAAATTTACTCTTCTCCCACTAAAACAAATGAGCAGCTCCAAAGCTTCTAAAGTGAAGGGGCGTTCATTCATGACCATTACCCAATCTGAGAAAGAGATGGAGGATGCTATGAGAGAGACCCAAACAGTACATGTACTAATTGTGAAGGAGGTGTTGACAGTAGGTAAGGAGGAGAAGATTGAAGAAGTGTCGAAAGGTGTTAGAGAGTTGTTGGAGGACTTCAATGATGTATTGCTAGATGATTTATCAGATGGATTGCCTCCTATGAGAGACATACAGCACCACATTGACCTAATTCCTGGTGCAAGCTTGCCAAATCTACCTCAATATAGGATGAGCCCAAAGGAGAGTGAAATTTTTCTAAAGAAAGTTTAGGAATTGCTTCAGAAGGGGTTCATCAAGGAGAGTATGAGTCCTTGCGTTGTGCCAGCCTTGTTAACGCCTAAGAAGGATGTGTAAATAGTAGGGCGATCAACAAGATTATCATTGGGTATAAATTTCCAATCCCCAGATTGGAGGACATGCTTGATAGGTTGAGTGGAGCTGTGATATTTTCAAAAATTGATCTAAAGAGCGTGTATCATTAGATCCAGATCAAGCTAAGGGATGTGGAAGACAGCTTTCAAGACCAAGGATGGCATTTATGAGTGGTTGGTCATGCCCTTCGGATTAAGTAATGCTCCGAGCACTTTCATGCACATCATGAACCATGTATTGAAACCATTCATTGGTCATTTTGTTGTTGTTTATTTTGACGACATCTTGGTCTATAGTAAGACTGAAGGGAGCATATTATGCATTTGAGGCAAGTATTGACAGCTTTGCAAGAGAGTAAGTTGTATGTAATATGAATAAGTGTTTATTCATGACTAGGAAATTGCTGTTCTTAGGCTTCATTATTAGTAGTGATGGATTCAAGTAGATGAGGAGAAGGTGAAGGTAATTAGAGAGTGGCCGATCCCTAAATTAATCACCGAACTACGAAGCTTTGTTAGCTTAGCTAGCTTTTATAGGAGGTTTATTCGGCATTTTAGCACTGTTGTAGCTCCTTTGATTGAATGTTTGAAAAAGGTAAATTTCAATGGAATGATGAAGCTGAGGGTAGTTTTGTGGTACTGAAGGAGAAATTATGTAGTGCACCCGTTTTGGCATTACCGGATTTCGATGAATTGTTTGAAGTAGGCTGTGATGCGAGCGGATGGAGTTTGGGCTATTTTATCCCAGGAAAAGAAGCTTATTGCCTTTTTCAATGAGAAGCTGAGTGAATCAAGGCGAAGTTGGTCTACCTATGATAAAGAATTTTATGCTGTTGTGTGTGCATTAACAACTTAGGAACATTACTTGGTAGGCAGGGAGTTTGTGTTATTCAGATTGTGATGCCCTTAAACACTTGAGTAACCAAACCACGATAAGCAAAGATATGCATGCCAGGTGGATTCAGTTCTTACAGAAGTTTCCTTTCAGGTTGAAACATAAATCTCGAATACAAAATAAAGTGGTTGATGCATTGAGTAGGAGAGCCAGCTTGCTTGTGACCCTGAGTGCTGAGATAGTAGGGTATGAACAGCTGAAGGAGTTATATGAAGATGATACGAATTTCAAGGAGATTTGGAGTAAGTGTATGAATAGGCAACCTAGTAAAGATTTTCATATACATGATAGGTGTTTAATGCATGGGAATCAGCTTTGTGTG
This sequence comes from Combretum micranthum, assembly GCA_024138025.1. Lineage (NCBI taxonomy): Eukaryota > Viridiplantae > Streptophyta > Magnoliopsida > Myrtales > Combretaceae > Combretum > Combretum micranthum. The sequence continues at coordinate 354,109 of JAMXBD010001458.1, read as the reverse complement.
CCTAAATCTTCTCTTAAGGAGAAGTTAACACGTGATTTACATAGAAGCGAATTGGCTAGTCATTTGGGACGAGACAAAACTCTTGCAGTAGTCAGTGAGAGATTCTACTGGCCCCATCTGAGGAGAGATGTGAGTAAGTTGTTGGAATGTTGTTATGTATGTCAGATAGTAAAGGGGCAGTCCCAAAACACTGACTTATATATGCCATTGCCTGTTCTAGAAACATCTGGGAAGACTTGTCCATGGATTTTATATTAGGTTTGCCCCATACTCAGCGATACATGGATTCTGTTTTTGTTATTATTGACAGGTTTTCCAAAATGGTCCATTTTCTCCCTTGTAAGAAGGTAGCTGATGCTCAAGCTATAGCAAAATTGTTCTTTAGAGAAGTGGTTTGTTTGCATGGAGTGCCTAAATCTATAACATCTGATCGAGACAGCAAGTTTTTAATTCACTTTTAGAGGACCTTGTGGCGGATGTTCGATTCATCCTTGAACTATAACAGCATAGCCCACCCACAAATGGATGGATAGATTGAGGTCACCAATAAAACTTTGGACAACCTGATTCGAAGCATTTATGGAGAGAAGCCGAAGAAATGGAATGTTGCATTGGCTTAAGCAAAGTTTGCCATAACAATGTAGTTTACAGAACAATAAGGAAACCCCCTTTCTCTATGGTATATACAAAAACTCCTCAACATGCTTTGGATTTGATCAAACTTCTAAAAACTTCTGAACTCAGTACTGCAGCAAAGAATATGGCAGAGCACTGGCAATCTGTGACGGCTGAGATCCGAGAGAAGATTGAGCAGTCCAATGCTAAGTATAAAGAGGCAGCTGACAAGCATCACCGGAAGCGAATCTTTGAGGTTGGTGAATAGGTGATGGTATTCATAAGGAGGGAAAGATTTCCGGTTGGCAGATATAGTAGGTTGTAGCCAAAGAAGCATGGCCCATATCAAGTCATATGGAAGATTGATGACAACGCATATGTAATTGGGCTTCACGATAGCAAGGGTATCTCAAAGACGTTCAATGTAGCTGATTTATCTCTTTACCATCTTGATGATGTGCCTTTGTTTCCAAATGAGAACTCGGGGTCGAGTTTTATCTCTTTACCATCCTAATGATATGTAAAGGTATCTCAAAGACGTTCAATGTAGCTGATTTATCTCTTTACCATCCTGATGATGTGCCTTTGTATCCAGATGAGAACTCAGGGTCGAGTTTTTTGTAGGTGGGAGAGAATCATATAGATGAGATAGTTGATACGTTTATGAGCAAAGAAGCGGCCAAGAAACGACCCCAGAAGCATAAGAATGAAGGATGTTGGCCTTGATGGGAACCAACAAAGTCGGCTATAAGCCGTTGGCTTAGGGAGATAGGCCACTGGCCTAGGTTCTGGTTAGAAGCTGACTTACATTTAGGCTACCCGACGTTTCGCCTTTGAGCTGTCAGCTTTTACTCTAGCTTTTAATTATTCGAGTTATTTTTTTATTGTCGTTTTTAGGACTTTATTATGCATATAAATAGTCCAGAAACCCTAGCTTATGTTTGTTAGAAATTTTTTATCAAATTGAAATCCAAGTTTGGAGAATTCTCTCTAAAATTGCAATTGTTTTATATTTGTGTGAATTAAGTTCACGTTTGAGATTCACTCGTTGAGTGTTCTCGTTCTATCCATGCTAACTCGCTGTGTCAATTATGTTTTATTTCATTCTATTTAGGTAAGTTATAATCCTATTATAATTGGATTTGTTTCTTATCTATAGGATTTTAGTAAGGTGAAAATATACGGTCTAGTTGTTTGGTTTGTGTGCAAATGGTACATGGATGTTTCAAAGAGACTATTTATCAAATAATAAATATAATGAAAAAAAAATAATTTTCCTTAAAAAAGATCAAATAGATCATATATAGATCAAATACATATAAGATACAAATATAGATAAAATACAAACCATCTAAACAGACCCATAATCTTATTGAAAGACTCATATTTGTTTTTGCTTCTAACCCTTATCTCAAGGTTTTAAACATGAACGAGATAATTACTTTCTCCTAGAATAGTATAATGTATTTTCTTCCTCTTTAATGATATGATTCCATTAAATTCTTATTCTTGTAATTCCATAAGAACTAATTATTAGTAGTGAAACATTCAAAATACCCCTTTATTTTATGCTATAACAGCAAATGTAAATATTTCTTCTCATAGAAAGAAAAAAAAAACATATTTTATTTATTTTTGTATTTTCCTATTTTTTTTATCACACCATAAGGTACTTAGTCATGGCACATTCTCCCTCATTGTACAAGAGTCATTGGATAACTCTATTTTTATGCTACTTTACATACAATAACATGGTTACTCAAAGAAGATGTAATAGTGTTAAGATAAGATCAATAGTGGTGGAATAAATAAACATAACATACAAACTCAAACTATAATTATCATTACTATACCGACAGTAATTGTACTATAGCAAAAGCTTAATTAGTTCTTGTATAGATATAATTTATCAGATATAATACAAGTCCAACTACCTATTAAATAAACACTAGTTATCATCTCAACTCTTAATTGTAGTTGCTACAATAACTATTCCTATTTTTCACCAAAAGTATAATCTGGGTCAATTTTAAATAAATTTGAATTTTAAATGAATGAAATACATTGAGGGTGAGAAGGTTGTAAACTACATCCAACTAGTGAAATATCTCTTAAGTCCACACTTTCAAGTAAATGCAAGCGAATTATCAAACATTAGCATGCAATGCTACAATCAAGCATATACAATGCAACATTGTACTTGAGGATCCAAAATTCAGGTACAGTATGAATTGACATCCTTCAGTACAAAGGTTTTCGAAAATAGTCTTGCACATCTCTAAACCTAGGTTCTAGAAAGCTAAGGTACTGTAGCGTGTGTATCAAATCTCTCATTCTTTTGGAAAAGCTTTAGGTGCCCCTTTGTAAATTTTGTTCATATGGAAATCTTTAGTTTTCTCTAAGTTCCTCAGCACCTTAAAGACCTAGATGTGAAACACTTGAGAGCTCAATTTACCCTTTAGTGTCAACTAAGTCAAACCCCAACTTAAAGGATGGTAATTCTTTCCTTATCACTAGTTTTCAATTGTCAGAGTAAGATAACTAAAGAGTTATACCTCTCTATGGTTGTGTAGGGTTGCCACATCGTAATGGTAGCCTTTAAGTTTTGAATACAATCATGGAATACATTACTAGTTATTATCAAGGCCAAATATTTATTAGTTCGATTGATAAGGCGATAATTTGATATTCACAATAACTCCAAAATATATTATTGGGCACAATCTATAAGCAACTAACAACACAATAACCTAAAATAAAATATATTGTATAAGCAATATAGATTACCAAGCACAACTAACGTAACGTAAACTTGGATTTATCGTAAACCGTCGATTCATGCATGAATACCAGTTTGATATCTTCAAAAGCCTATTGATTATGAGAATACCTAGGTTAATGACATTAAAAATTGAAATTTTATGATGAATTTGAAATTTGGGAAAAGAGCAATGACAACTTTGTAATTTTACTAAAAAAAAATTATAAGTGACTGTCTATTTGCCTTAGGGCATACAATATTTAGGCTAGCTTAAAAGCTACAAAAAATAAAACCGAAACTATCAAAAATAAAAAGGACTTAAAACAAAGTACATGAAAAAAAAAAAATAATGCCACAGACGGCGTGCAAAATCGATACTTCTATAAAAAGTTATAAGAAATAAAATCTGCCAAAAATATTTTTCTTATAACTTTTTATATAAGTGTTGGTTTTATACATTGTCTATGGCATTAGTTTTGTCTTTTCATGTACTTCATTTTAAGACCTTTTTTTTTTTCATTTTATGACTGTTTCGATTATATTTTTGGTAACTTTTGAGCTAACTTATATATTGTATGCCTTAAGGCAAATGGACAAACACTTACAATTTTTTTCAATAAAATTTTAGAGCAATCATTGCTCTTTTCTCAAATTTCGAATTTATCATAGAATTTCGATTTTTAATGCCATTAGCCTAGGTATTCCTAGAATTAATAGGCTTTTCAAGATATCAAGCCAGTATTCATGCGCGAATCAACAATTTGTGATAAACCCTAATTTACTGTTATATCAGATTGGTATTAGAGCTGTGTTTGCTCTTGGTAACAATAGTACCCCATAGACAAGCTAATCAACGTTGTGCTGCATTAGATAAGATATATGATTGTGATGATCTAGATCAAAGAATCATTCAGATGATTGATCAATGGCTGGATGCAGTGTTGGAACGTCGTTTAGATCTGATGGTTGATCGATTGACAAAAAGAATGGATGCACTAATGGGGAATCAAATGAATGAAAACCCTAGACGAGGAAGAAACTCTAATTCAATACCAGATGTTGATGAGGCAGATGATGATTCCTCTTTTATTGAGGAAGAAAAGTAGCATGAAGAGGTTCCATGCAGACATGGTAGACCTCGTGTTGTGAAAGAAGATCAAAGACGGTGAGAGTTAGGTATGAGGATTGAGATTCCTAAATTTCTTGGCAGTCTACAACTAGAGGAATTCTTAGACTTGGTTGGCCACGGTGGAGGAAATCTTGGAATTGAAGGGTGTTCCAAAGGATAAATGGGTGCAATTAGTGGAAAATCTAAAATCACCTCGCGGGAAAAGATGAAGAAGCACTTGCGAGCAGTATTATTCTTACCCTACAACTTTCAGTACATCATGTATCAAAGGCTGCAAAATCTAAAAAAAGGAAACAAGTTAGTTGACAAGTACCTGTGAAAACTATTAAAAATGATTGTTTTAGGTCCCAAATGAAGGAATTTGGCCAAAGACTAGCTTAGTTCACTACCAAAGATAGCGACTTTTTCGAGTTAGATCGTTTCATTCAAGATAAAGACCTGTCATTATAGGATTACCATTAGCCAGTCTTTACCTTGCTTTTTCAGGTACCTATTTACCACTTTTTCTACTTCATCAACAACGCATGGTATCCCTATAATCCCACACATATAACAATCTAATAATATTATGCATTAAAAGCGTAACTAACTGCTACTGTAAAACAATGTGAATAATGGAACAGTTAACTTCTAAAAGGAAAAAAATATGTTGATAATAATAAAAAATGCACTACTAATAGATTTTTGCCAAATATTTTGTAAAATATAATTGTCAAAACATGAATGCAAAAAGAAAAAGGAAGAAACACAAATTCCCTCTCAATGGACTATCCAATATGTAGTCCTTATTAGTTAATTGAATGGTGCGTAGAGATATGTAATGTGTTTGTTACCTTGGTAAGTTGTAAGAGTTAGGATTCCAAGCATACTTGAGCTATTGTCTATCAGGTATTCTGATGTGAGACGCATAATGGAGTGCAAATACAAGAAGAAAATATTATTATTTTAGGAAGATTGTAATTTCTTTTTCTACATTTAATAAAATTAATGTTATTTTAATATCAGTAGTATCTTTCTTTTAATAGGATTAATGTTAATTTAATAGGAGCATAATCTTTTTTAGTAGGATTGATGCCATTCTATTTATATTAAGTCATTTAATTAGATTCCATTTCAATCCTATAAATAGATTAGACATGTAAATGTTGAGATAGAGATTTTGAATGAGATGAAATTATTGTTTATCTCTCCTATCTTTCCTAGTATTCTATGGAATCAACATGTTGATGGAAGATTACTTTCTGGTATTCGTATGCAAATCAACAGATTGCAATATTTATCATTTTTCCAGAATTCGTACTCTTATAGAGTTTTTGAATTTTGATGTCTATTTGTTCGATATTCTCAAATCAACAGACCTAGAGAAGAATGTCTTGTGGCAATCATGCCTAATTCAACGAGTTTCGATTTTATCACTCGTCATCTTCTAGGTATTTTGAGAATTAACGGATCGTGATGCTTATCTCTCTTTTGCTTTACTACATCAGTTATTATCAGAGCCAACATTCGTCTTGGGAGATCATCACACCATGAAGGCAAGCCAATGTTGAAAATTCAAGGGCAAATTTTGTCCAACATGGGGAGAATGATGCGAAAGGCATAACGGATTGCAAGCATAAGAATAAAATATTATTATTTAAGAAGATTGTAATTTCTTTTCTACATTTAATAGAATTAATGTTATTCTAATAGCAGCATTATCTTTTCTTAATAGGATTAATGTTAATTTACTAAGAGCATAATCTTCTTTAATAGGATTAATTCCATTCTATTTATATCAAGTTATTCAATTAGATTCCATTTTAATCCTATAGATAGACTAGACTTGTAAATGTTGAGATAGATATTTTGAATGGAATAAAATTATTGTTTGTCTCTCCTATCTTTCCTAATGGTCTATGGAATCAATAGGTTTATGGAAGATTACTTTCTAGTATTCATGCGCGAATCAACATATTGTAATGTTTATCCTTTTTCCAAAATTTGCACTCTTATGGAGTTTTTGAGTTTTGATGTCTATTTATTTAGGTATTATCAGAATCAACAGACATATAGAAGATCGTCTTGCGGCAATTGTACGTAATTCAACGAGTTTTGATTTTATCACTAGTCACCTTTTCGGGTATTTTGAGAATCAATGGATCGTGATGCTAATCTCTCTTTTGCTTCGCTGCATCAACATGATGCAGTCAATAATGATTTGGATACTATTTTTTCAATATATCTTAGTAGCATTTAATTGGATATTTAGTAGGATTTAATGTCTTTTAATAGGATGCTTATTTTTAGTTTTTTCCTTTTTAAATACAATTTAATATTGTTTAATCGGATGTCTTTTTAGTCTTTTTTCTTTATGGCAATTTTCATGCTTGCATATAAATGTACACCCTAGGGCGAGAGAAGGATAGATTTTTAATTGAATGAAGTTTTATTGAACGTGTTTTGCTCTTTTCTCTCAAGATTCGAATTTTTTTGCGGTAATTTTGATTTTTGATGCCAACAATCTAGAAATTTTTAGAATCAATTGGTATTGAAAATCATAAGCTGGGTATTCATGCACGAATCAATGGCTTGCGATAAGCCTTTATCGTTCCCTGCTGCGTTAGTTTGGTATTAGAGTTGTGTTCACTTTAGTAATATCATAACACTATGACGGTAGAATAATCAACGACTTATGATGGAGGATATTCATGATTGTGATGATATAGATCACAAGATAATGAAGATGATCGATGAACAATGGGATGCTATGTTGGAGTGATTAGCAATGAAGATGAGTGGGTTAATTGTCAATTAGAATAAGGATCTCAATCCTACTCATAGGCAGAACGATAATCCAATGCTTGTTCATGATGATAAAGATGACGACTCTTCTTCAAATGTAGAAGAAGAATATTACAAAGAGACACCACACATATTTCACAGATATCCAGTTAAAAATGTAGATGAGGATGTTTTCGAGGCAAATGGAGAACCAATCTTTGAAAGTTATATTGATGAAGATGATAATGTTTTGAGATTGATGGTGAACCATCTTTTGATACTTATGTTCATGAAGATAATGATGTGTTTGAAGTTGTTGGTGGTGGTACTGAGCCAATTTTTGATGTACCTAGTTTTGAGATTAGTTATGTTGAACAGGAGTGTGTGATTGGAGATGATAAGGAGAATTTGGTTGTTAAGAGGTCTTGTATGACTCCTAACGTTGTTGAAGATGATTGGCTGAAAAATAACATTTTCCTATCTATTCGTACCATTCTAGGAAAGATGAAAAATGATTCTCCAAGTATTCAAAACAGATTCATACCATTCAAAAGAGATTGACAGTCAACTGGTATGGGTTGATTGGTAATGGTTGGATCAATTTCTTTGAGGTTTTTGTGATTAATTCCAAATGGATCTTGTGTAGCATGGTAAGAAGTTGAGGATGAATTTGTCCAACCTGAGGGAAATGATGTGGTCAATAATGATTCGGATAATATTTTTCAATATCTTTTAGTAGTGTTTAATTGGATATTTAATAAGATTTAATATCTTTTAATAGGATGTCTATTTTTAGTTTTTCCCTTTTAAAATACTATTTAATATTGTTTAACAGGATGTCTTTTTTAGCCTTTTTCCTTCATGGCAACTTTCAGACTTGCTTATAAATGTATGCCCTAGGGCAAAATAAGGATAGATTATTGACTAAATGAAATTTTATTTAGCATGTTTTGCTCTTTTTCTTCCAAGATTTGAATTTTGATGCCAATAATATAGGAATTCTCAGAATGAATAGGTGTTGAAAGATCACAACCCGGGTAATCATGCACGAATCAATAATTTGTGATAAACCCTTGTCGTCCCCCCCACATCATCTTCCATACTTGATATAGTCAAAATCAAAATCTACAAATAGAAATCTTGAATATAAAGGATAAGATGAATCCAAAACCTGTTTTCCTTAAAACAAATTGCAGCCATCTAAGTTCTTCCTTCCTCTCAAATGTCTAATAACATTATAGGATTCATCACCTTTTCCTTCTTATAAAACAAAAGTACTAGATAGAGTGATAAGAATATTGTAACACGATAATGAAGAGCACTCATTTTCTTGGAACTTCTATGACATGTGTCCTATAGTAAACGAAACTGGTTTTTGGTAAATCCTTATTTATAGGGAATTTGAGTTTGTATTTTGTGCTTTAATGTCTACGGGTTTGAAAAAAAAATCAATAATACTATGACGAGTGGTGAATAATTGCTAATATTTTTTGCACGAGCATATATAAACTATTCACATGTAATTATTTTATTAGTATTTATATACTATTAATCAATTCATAAGGTGTATTAGTATTATTAAAACTAAGGTTGTTCATTGAATTGAACCAAACCGAACTGAACCGCAAAATGCAGTTTTTTTTTTTAATATTTTGGTTCAGTTTGTAGTTTGGTTCAGAGAACGCCTAAATGGTTATGGTTCGGTTCAAGGGGTCGAACTGAACCAAATAATTCGAAACCTAGACCAAACTGTTTCACAATAAAAGAAACAAAAAAAGAGTCATATTATTTATTTATAACTCTTAAGCATTACATGTTAGGACTTGTATTACTCTAAGATTAAATCAACAAAATGCAAAATTCTTATCATATAATATATCTACAAGAGCAGGTTTTATACTAGGTTGCAACATCTATAACTAGCAATACTAAGATAATTTAGAACTTTAAACTAATTAGTATAACAGAAATTTAAATACGTTTCAAGGAAGAACATTATAAGTAAATATGGAATTCATGTAAAAGAATAATTTTCTTAGTTAGTATTATAGATTTATTAAAAATATATGATATTTTAAATTCGCATTGAAAAATGTTTTTAAAACAAGATAATATATGTATTTGAAAATTTTAAATTTATGACCTGATATAAGGATAAATGACTTTAATTTTTGTGCAAGGTTCCTCAATCTAAGCATTTTTTTTCTCCCTTGTGAACTCAAATGACTATTAATGTTATTATTAAAGTAAATCTTTTAAAGGTGGCTCGATCCGAACCGAACCAAACCAAACCGTATGTGAAGCGGTTTGGATCATTAAGGGTTTGAACTAAATCGAACCATGAACACCCTTAATTAAAACCTCCATAGTATTAAGGCTAGAGTTTTTACGGGCACACATTCTCTATTTTCAACAGTACAGATATTGCAATCTTGAAAGGATCCTAACATAATTTTAATACATGGGTTTCACAGCTAGTATAGGTTTTAATATAATTTAATATATCAGAATCATATAGAGGTGAGCGGATATGGGGTGGATAGGGTATGAAGCATTATCCATACCCTACCTTGTAAGGTACAGAGTATTGAATTTTATACTTGGAACCTATCCTATGGCTTCTTGTACCCACTCTATACCCTATACCTTATAAAATCTATAGGGTACACAGTAGCTTGTGGAACCAATAATTTTTTTTTTTTTTTTACAAAATCTCTATATTTTTTTCTTTCTTTTTAAAACATCAAGTGTATAGTTAAAATAACAAATTCTATAATATAAACAACATGAAAGAAATTTAAAAAGTAATTTGTTAAAATAACAAATTCTATAATATATAGAATTTATTTATGTGTGAAAGTTGAAACCTACAACAAATACTTATGAAATCTATTTACGTAATATTAAACAAAAATATAAAACTTGCACAAAATTCCAAAATTAAAAACTTTGGAACTACTCTTATATATTAATTAGCATTATAATACAAACAATATGTCTATATAATTTGAGAGTTCAAATGTATACATATAACCATAGTTCTATTAAAATAAAAATAACAAGTCATTCTAAAATAGAATAATACAAATCCTTTTATAAAAAACTTTTTAAAATATAGTGTACAAATAATAATCTTAAATATAGGTGGTTATAAAATGAAATATGGAACATAGTTATTTGTTTATTATATAATATCTAATAGGGTGGATACATGATAGCTCGGAACTTGTATCTTGTACAATATAGTATTGGTTTCAGGATGGGTACATGGTTTGAAGACCTTATATCCGTACCCTGCCATGTGAAAACATGTTCCAAAAAATTGATATCCGTACCTTACCCATGACCTTTAATATCCATCCAGACCCTACCCGATTGAGTAAGATTTGGGTGGGTACCTTGTACGACAAGGTTATCCGCTCACCCCTAGAATCATAAATGCTTTAATGGTATTAATATCATCATATGCTATATAAATTGATGATGAACTTAGTAAATTTTAACGTTTAAATAGTTGTTATTTGAACGGGAAAAAAAAAAGAATAGTTGTATTTTTGGAAAAAAAATATATTATCATCATTATTTGATTACATGGCATATTAGTATTAATAATTTTCTTCTTTTTTTTTTTCATATTAGAATATGGTGCGCAATAATAAGAATATAAGCTTTGCATATTTAATACAACCTTTTTTATACGAAGATGTGGGTAACACGACTAAAAGAAACAAGTAAATTATCTTTTATTTTGTTTACATACGATTTTATTACAATTATATTTGTTTCTACTTTTAAAGATTTCATTTGATATCATACTTATACAGTATTAATAACTGTTTTTTAGCCATACAGGGTATTATATCATTGTTTCGGTTTTGTTGTTACTTTTTTTTTTAATATTACAGTAGCTAATTAATATCCACTAGATTATGTTTATATTGAGAAATGAAATTTCACCTTACATTTTCATTTTGGTTTGTCTTATTCTGGTCATTTTGGTATATTATTTTCATTGTTTTCAAAAAGATTTTAGTAAAAAACAGATATAGATAAAAAATATATATTTTTACTCATAAATATATCAAACAGATAAAATATAGTTATGTATTAGATACAGATGAAAATTAGACAATCCAAGCAAACACTGAGGGTTTGTTTGGATCATCAGATTTCAACTGTATCTATATCTATATCTATATCTTATCTGCACCTGAATCTTATTTGTATGTGTCTATTTAGATTATCTGACTTATATATGTGTGTGTATCTGTATCTTATCAGCATTTGTATCTGTTTCTTAACTAGCAATTTGATTCAAATAGATACCATACTAACAGAAAACCAACAAAATTAAACGGGCCCTTAACACTATCATGTCTCAGTTGACATTAATTTGGCATTTGTTATTTGGCATGCTAAGATGCAAATTGTTTCTATGAAACAATTTGGCTTGAGATTATCCTGATTTAAATTTAATTATTCAAACCCTATTATCTACACAAATTATTGATCAAACTTAGAATAAAAGTATCGCGATTTCTATAGATCTATGGTATTGCAAGTTAAATGTACTTTATACAATAACAGAACTATAAGTTATGAATAACCAAAAATTCAAAAACAGATGAGAGTAGTTAAAATTGAGATACACACACACACATAATTAAGCTATGAACAATGCATTTATTTTTGGTTTAACCTAGGAGTCTAGTCTAAATCTCTCCAGAATCAAATAACCATGAAGAGAGGACTTTCGATACATCAACTTCATTAGAGGAAGGAGAATTATCTCAAGAATCACCACCTATAAAGACAAAGCTTCTTACAAATATATATGAAGTTGCAATTTTGTAGCTGTAAAGTCGAAAAACTTTAAGGCTACAAATAATAATAAGGAAATTAGTATAAGTCATTAAAAGACAGAAGATCAAGTTGTAAGTATTTCACAAAGGCACTCCTACAAGCAAAGTTCAAGATGTTATAAAACACTCTTATAGTAATGCTAAAGTGTATCAAGAAGAAGTGTTAAAATTGATCCACTTTGTTCCAAGCTCAAGTCCAAGCCTAAGTCCATTATAACTCCAATATTCTAGAATATGAATTAGATGGAAGTTCTAGAGTATGTTAGAGGAATTCTAAAACATGTTACTTTAGATATTTCTATGTATTGTTCTAGCGAATAGATGTAATTTTCTAGGTGGTAGTTGAAACCTTCTAGAGAATAATTTGTAACCATTGGATTAAATCAATCTTTATCATCCATTGAGGAGGAGAAGGCTTATAAATTGGCATCCTCCCTCATTTGTAACGAAGTTAGAATACCAAGAAATATACAAATACTAATCCATTTCCAAACATATTCTATTAGTTTCTATTAATCACTTTGTACTTCAATATTTTTTCTATCTAATATCATCCTTACATTTTCTATTCTATTTCAATCAAATATTATCAGTGGTATTAGAGTCTATTGCCTTATCACACTTAATCCCGAGGGGAAAAAAAAAAAGGTTTGAAAACCTTGTATCAATGAAACTCTTAGCTAAAAAAAAAAGGCTAAAAAAAAAGAGCCCAGGACTATAAAAAAATCTAAAGACTTAACAAAGCCCAAGAAAAATGAACAATCAAGTCACAACTGGGCCAAACTAGTTAGACTTGAGGAAGGGGAAGTATAACTGATAATGTAATGAGTGTAGATTGCCTTAGGCCTTAGATATTTTAAATACAAAACTACCATCAACAAATATCACTCAAATCTACATGACCTCTCCCCTACATAAAATATAGGGCCCATGCACTTTCAAGTCAACTTGTATGTTTCTATGAGTTTATGAGTTAGTGACATGATTTTAATTCAATTCACATACAAAATCGTTTTTTGAGCAAACTCACATAGCTTGCAATTCTACGTAGTAGAATTGGTGGTAGAATCGTAGCATAGTATTTTACAAATTTTTGTTTTATTTAAACTTAAAAAAGGAAGTAATTGAATATGTTTAAATTTAGAAACTTTTGGGTTGGTTCTAGATGTTTATCTTAAGCTAATCTAATTTAGGTTTTTTTTTTCCCTTTATTTCCTTTATTTCCTTTTTTTTAAAGAGTTATTTTCTTCTATGGGATATACTTTTATGAACCAACGTTGATTACAATCTTATTTTGATGAGAAAATATATTGTACAAATGGTCTACAACTTAGTTAAGCTACATTTAATAAGAAAAACTTATTTTTGATATGTTTAAACTTTACTATGCATATATATGTTTGTATTTATATGTGTGTTGTTATCTGCAGATTGTGCAGGAACAAATTTTCATGCCCTAATTTTGATCGCGGACTTCGTCAAGAGCTCGATTGGACCAATCATGTGTAAATCTAAGGCACAACAAGTGGAACAAAATGAGAAAACACAGCCTTGGTCACGACCTTCATCGCAGGTCAAATCTATGGCTTAATAGTGCAAATCCAAGACATGATGAAATCAAACAAGATGTACAGACTTGGCCGTGGATCATGTTAAGGGCTCGATAAGTTCAAACTCCAAGGCGCGATAAGTATAAATCTGAGGCTCGATGAACACTGACTTAGTAGTTGGATAAATTGAGGCGCGACGAGTTTAGGGCACGATAGTTCAAAAAATCGCCTTTGCAAACATTTAAATTCGACCATTGGAGATTCTTTTAGAAGGAAAAGGCTATGTTTTGAAGCTATTATGTGTAGAATGTTTTGGGGTGATTTTTACTAAGAGAATATAGATTAACTTGCAGATATTATGTAAAAATACTCTCTCATTTTGTGTTTGCATTTGTCAAATGAATAGTGCCATTCATGAGATTAGTGAGCTAATATTATAAGGTACTATTTACATGTTTTATTTGAGTGTTTTAGTGAAGTCTTCCTGTGTTTAACGCAATAGGTGAAGTTGTTATGTTCTGAGACACTTGTTTGAAGTCTTACATGTGTGTAGGCAATTTGTGAAGTCCTCATGTCGAGGCATTGAGTGAAGACCTTTGTTGAGGCAATATGACGTCCTCTATTGTGAGACAATTGTTTGTGATGAATGAAATGTGTGAAGTCCTCGTTGAATGAGGCAATTTGTGAACCGTGGAGACTACTAAATCTGCTATATCTACTCCTTCCCTTATCTCTTTATTATTATTGTTTTAATCGTGCATAAAAGGATTGAAGAGATAATGGTTGGTTAAATGTGCTTAAAATTGGTTTTAAAAACCTGCCTCATAGCTTCTGCTTCCACTTCCGCAATATGTATCTGCGTGTAATCAAGCCTAGTTGATTTTTTTTTTTTTTAACATACTCTATATATTTTGATTTTTAAATGATTGAAATGAAAATTGAATAAACATATAGAGTGCTATATTTACCCTTTTTTAAAAAAATTTTATGTATATAATTTGTCATGAATTTAACGATTTTTTTGCCCAAATATATAGTGAACACGAAAATGTTTATTACTGCACAAAGTTAGCTGCTCACACATGATAATTTGAACAATTTGCAATGCATCTTAATAATTATAGATTGTGAATAATTAGTAAATGTAAATAATTGATGTAATTATTATTAAACATTAATGAGAGCATGTGAATTGTGATTGGTAAATTTAAATTTTGGTTGTAAGTAACTAAAATTAATGTCGAATTCTTTATTTTCATTATTTACTTAAATTTTTATTAGTACAATAAATAAATCTATAATTTTTGTAAGTAAATTTACATTAATTGTAGAATCTTATGATTCTACGTTTTGATTCTACATTTCAATTATAAAGACCCACTAGTAATTCTAGGTAGAATAATCTCAAGTTTGACAACCATACTCTTATATAAAAAATGACAAATATTAACACAAATATCATTCAGATCCATAAAACCAAAGAGTTTTAGGGTTGACATAATTGGAGTTTGGACTGAAAACAAATCAAGATCAAATCAAATCTATAAAGTATTAATATTTTTTTTACTTGTAAAATAATAAAACTATTCAAACTTTTAAAACTTGAAAGTTGGGTATTTTCTTATCATGCCTTTTGTATTGCTTGAGTCTTGGTTC
Source organism: Combretum micranthum (assembly GCA_024138025.1). Taxonomy (NCBI): domain Eukaryota; kingdom Viridiplantae; phylum Streptophyta; class Magnoliopsida; order Myrtales; family Combretaceae; genus Combretum; species Combretum micranthum. Next base: position 338,773 of record JAMXBD010001458.1, on the reverse strand, counting down.
ATTTTTTTTTTGGTAAATTGATACATTTTCTTATATGTAAATATAGGGTTCGACTACGGGAGGAAATCAGATTTTATTAGTTTGTTGTCAAGAAAAATTCTAAGGCGTGATTTGTATTAGCTTCATGATTGAATAAGATTAAACCAGATCGGACCAATCGGATTAAGCCGAATCAGAGAGAACACAGGATAGGATAAGAGTACGTATGCCGCGACAATTCAGGAGTTGACAACACATCCGACCACTCCCTCTCTACCGACTTAACAGAAACACAAACTGCCAACAGAGAATGAATGGAGAGACAAAAAAAGCCATTCAATGCGAAAGGACTGGGATTTGTAGGCTCTTCATGCTCCAACAGGACAAGAATCGGCCCAATACGTGGATGCTACACGACTTCATAAGTTTAGGCAAATATACCGCGACCCTTCTCGAACAACTGAATCTACAGCATGATGACTTTTGTAAGAGATGTTGACAGCATTGTATGGAATGATTAATAGTGTATAAATATTAATAAATATTTTTTATACAGATATTTTTATCAAAGTCAATTATCCGAATTATGCTTATCGTGATACTTATTTGTGGATCATTTAGACACGTGATATATCATTTTATATTTATTTATTTCCATTGAAGTGGGTTCAGGTTTTTATGATGTAAATTAAGGCATCTACCCTTTCCAGCCACCCTAAAAAGTAGTGTGTAGTGAAAATTTATAGGTTGAAGGATATTTTGTTTAATATTACAATTGTTAGTCATGCAACCTAAGCATGTAAGGTTTTACAGTTAAATCACCGTTCATATCTGCACATAATAAAAAAAGCAAAACATTTGCCAAAACCTCCTCTCTTATCTAGATGGGCTTGGACCCATCATAATAGGTTAAATCTATCATTATCCTATCTAACTTTTCTTATGTCAATTCTTCATCAATTATTATATCATTTATAGGAGCGTCTTAACCAAACAATTAATTTTAACTATGAGCTATATTAAGTTATGAGGAAAATTGCATAGAATTTTTTGAAATTTTTAAAATTATTTGGACCTTGTTTAAAAAAAATAATAAAAAAACTTAGTATATATGCCCCATTGATTCTAGATTATTATTTAGAGTGAATTGCACGAATATCCCCTACTTCTTAAAATGTTAACACTCACACCACCTAGAAAGGAGGAGTGTTCATACAATTTACTCTTATTTATTTTTATGAATCTACCAAGTTCTTGTAGCATCTAAGAATCGAAGATTCAACGCAAAATCTTAGCTATTATTTGTGTTCCTCTTGGTTCTATTTACTGATATGTACTATAGTTTGGCATCAATAATTCGTTGAAATCGATGCATGTGGTTGTATTTGCCAATTTACCATCTTCAATTAATTCTAGCATGATATTTCATCATAAATTCAATCCTTTTGAACTGATCATATTTCAATTGGATCTTATCATTGTTATAGCATTTTGAGTGACTTATGTCTAACTATGTAGCCTATAGTAAGTAATCTCCACATGGGTGATGAGGAGATACCTGCTTTTCATTTGTCACTATCCCACCAAAAATTTCAAATCATACTTGATAGCTGATTTGATAATGACTTATGTTGAAGTTGCACTCTACTGGCACTAAAACATGATAATCCATGGATATAGTGGATAATAATTTTAGGTCTAAGGATTAATTACAACTGTTTAAGAAAAGGAATTGATGTCACATGTATGTGGTCTACTCCTAAACTTCAAACCACGTTCAATAACTAGTTTAGCTCGTGTTTCCCCATGTGTATGAATCTATTTTCATTTTTCACAACTAAAGTGAGTATGATTTAGAATATGCAATATGATGATCTTGTTTTCATGTTCCCTTTAGGCACTTAATCGTTGATGAATGTTTTTAAGATTAACGTAATATTAACACACCTTTGTAGATGACCAACATGCCAATCTCATTGAGTTTTGTTATGATATCGCTGGCTAGAAACATACATAATAAATAACAAATATATCTTCAATTATTCAACTTTGGTTAAAAATTGTGTAGTATCTTAATACTGCTTGTACTCACTCTGGCTCATGAACTATGAAAAGTGTATCTTTGGCAATACAAAAAATTAAACTAAAAAAAAAAGAATAAAATAAAATAAAAGAAAGAAAAGGAAAGACTGACAGTACCTTATATATAAGCTCCAACATCATGTATGGCTCTAGAACATATCGTGCTAAGAAATTTTTAATATGACATAATAATATGAACACAATTAAAGAGATAAATACAACTTGAAATGGCATAGTGATACGATAAATACAATTATAATATGCAACAATATAAGTTATGATAGATAAATTATTTATAATTTCTATTGAATTAATGTACTATTGATAACCCTCTTTGATAGAAAATGTCAAAACATGCTGTAATATGATGAGGTAGAGATAGTGATAAATAGGTACCCAAAGAAGTGGGACAAAAACAGATTTGTTACTGTTAATTGATCTGAAGACTCTATCTCAAAGGAAACAAACCTACTCAAAAAAATCACAGCCTTTAGTAGTGAACTAAGATTATTTTTGGATAAATTCCTTCATTTAGGGCCTTAAATGGGTATTTTTAGTATTTTTGGAAAGTTTTGTTTTGCTTATAACTCTATATAGACTTAATGACTCTATATGTTGTCTGTGGTGTTCTACTTGTCCTTATATGTACTTCATTTTATGACCTTTTTTCATTTTTGGCAATTTCGATTCTATTTTAAGTAGCTTTCAAGCTGGTCTATAATTGTATGTCATATGACACAAAACACTTTAGTTATCAATTTTTAGTAGAGTTTTTTCAGAGCAGTCATTGCTCTTGTTTTCCTAAATCTTGAAATTATATCATATTTTGACTTTTGATGTCATTAGTCTCGGTATCCCTAGAGCCAATAGGCTATTGAAGATCATTATTTCAATATTCTTTGGAATAAAACAAATTGTGATATTTTTCATGTTGTACGTTGCGTTCACTCTTGGATTAGCGATGGCACTGTGTAGACAAGCTATTCAATATCGTGTAGTAGTGGATCAGATTTATGATCATAATGACCTAGATTGAAGGATTAGGAAGATGATTGATGAGTGGTTGGATGAGGCAATAGAACATCATTTTGATGCGGTGGTTCATCACTTGGCAAAAAAGATGGGTGCATTGATGGGAAATCAACAAAATGTCAACCCAGGGCATGGTTGAAACCCTAATTCGATTCTAGATTTGGATGAGGCAAATGATGATTCATCTTCCATAGATGAAGAAAAGATGTATGTAGAAATGCCACATAAGCATAGTAAACTTCATGGTATGGAGGAAGATTAAAGACGGTGAGAGATAGGAATGAGGAATGAGATTCTAGAGTTTAATGGTAGTTTACGACTAGTGTAATTCTTATATTGGTTGGCCTTGGTGGAGGAGATCCTAGATTTTAAGGGTGTTCCTAAGAACAAAACTGCGGGTGCAATTAGAGGCTGCTTGATTCTATGGTAGGGCCACCACATAGTGGCAACAAACAAAGTTGACCTAATGCAAATTGGGTAAAGCCAAAGTCACCGCGTGGGAGAAGATGAAAAAACACCTGCGAGCTCCATTTTGGCCTTACAACTTCCAACGCATCATGTATGAGAGGCTGCAGAATTTAAAACAAGCAACATGTTAGTTGATGATTATACTTCTGAGTTTTATCAATTTGTCGCTAGAAACAAAATCCAGGAGATAGGGGATTAGTTGGTGACAAGAAATATTGGAGGGTTAAGGGTACAATACAGGATATTGTAAACTTATTTGATCTTATTAGTATATCTGCCATGCATTAGAGGACTTAATTGTAGAAAAGCAGCAAAGGCAATCAAGAAGTGAGGTGACTAGTAGTGGTATGACTATTAGTAATAGTAGTGGGGTAAACCGTACAAGGAGGAGTTATAGGTAACAACACTACCAGGAGATTCAATAAGCCTAAAACTAGCAGACTGAGTAGTAGTGGATCAAAATGTTTTAAGTCTAGAGAGTCTAGCCATCGACATTTTGAGTATAGTAAGGCAAAGAAGAAAGCACTATTTGTTGATAACAATGAGGAGGAGGAGGATGACAATGCTTTTGAGGCTATAGGTGATGGAGGACATGTATTTGATACTAAGAATACTGAAGAGGAGTTTGTCATAGATGATGGCAGGGAAAATTTGGTGGTTAGGAGGTCTTGTATGACTCTAAGGGCTATTGGGGAAGACTAGCTGGGGAACAATATCTTTCAATCCACTTGCACAATTCTGGGTAAGGTATGTTGTTTCATGATCGACTCTGGTACTTGTGAAAATATTGTTTCTATACAAGTAGTGTAGAAGAAGTTGGGCATCTAGCCTGAGCAGCATCCTAAGCCATATGGAATGGAATGGTTGAAGAAGGAAGGTGAGGTAAATGTTTCAAAACGCACATTGATTATGTTTTCCATTGGTTTTAGGTATAAAGATTCCATCTGGTATGATGCGGTGAGAATGCATGCGTGTCATTTGTTGTTGGGAAGTCATTAGCAGTTTGAAAGAAATGTGAGTCATGTTGGGAGGGCTAATACCTATAGTTTTGTATATGAAGGTGTAAAAATTAAGCTGGTACCAAATAAAGACACTGCTAAATCTAAGCATGTGAAGCAAGGTACAAGTGCTAATATGTTGTCTCTAGCTAGATATGAAGAGGAGATACATGATTCAGAGGTAGTATTTACTTTAGTGTGAAAAGAGGTTATGGGGGAAGTAGCAGTTCCTAGGGCTAGCAGCTTCGATTGTAGAAGAGTTCTAGGATGTATTTCTTGAGGAGTTGTAGGATGGATTACCACTATTGTGAGACATCCGTCACCAAATTGATCTTGAGCCCGGTGTATCCTTCCCAAACAGGCCACATTACAGATGAGCCCCACTGAGCATAAGGAATTGAGGAGACAAGTTGAAAAGTTGCTTGCAAAGGGTTTTATCCAGGAAAGTTTAAGCCTATGTGCAGTTTCGGCTTTTCTAACGCCCAAGAAGGATGACTCTTAGTGCATGTGTGTAGATGATCGTGCCATTAACAAAATCACCATCAAGTATCGTTTTCTTATCCTCCGCCTAAATGATTTACTTGATCAGTTAAGTGGTGTTAAGGTATTTTCAAAGCTAGAATTAAAAAGTGGTTACCACCAAATTCAAATTCTAGTTGGTGTTGAGTGGAAAACTGCATTCAAGACTATGAGTGGCTAGTTATATCGCTTAGTTTATCGAATGAGCCTAGCACATTCATGCGGGTGATGAATCAAGTTCCGAAGCCCTTTATTGGTAAGTGTGTTGTTGTGTATTGAAAACATATTGATATATAGTGTTAGTCCAGAGTAGTATCTCCAGCACTTGCATGAAGTTTTTAGTGTATTGCATAGATAGAAGTTTTATACTGCCATGAAGAAATTTGTCTTCGTGACTTCTAAGGTACTTTTCCTTGGTTATGTAATTTCTACTAAGGGTTTGTAGGTTGATAAATCAAAGGTAGAAGTAGTCAGATGGTGGCCCAAACCTGCAACCCTAACTCAGGTTAGAAGCTTCCATGGTCTTAGGTTTATACCTCATTTTAGCAACATCATGGCTCCCATCACTAGAGGGAAATTTATGTGGACTGAACTAATGAGGAAGAAAAGTTGTTTGAATAAACTAAAGAGTATCTGACTATAGCCCTATTTTATTACTACCAGATTTTCACCAACCATTCGAGTTACATGTAGATGCCTCTAAAGTAAGGATTGGAGCTGTCTTAAGCCAAAATAGCAAGCCAATTGCCATTTTTAGTGAGAAACTAGCAGGGGTTAAGTTGAGGTATATCACTTATAATGTAGAATTTTATGTTGTAGTACAAGTTGTGAAACACATAACATCATTAGTTGTTTCACAAAGAATTCATCTTATGCATTATCCATGAAGCTCTAAAGCCCCTATACAATCAGGATAAGGTATTAGCTTAACATGCATCATCGGTGGCTTATTTGGAGCGTTTCACTTTTGTGGTGAAACATAAGAGTGGTATTACCAATCAGGTTGCTAATGTACTGAGTTAGTGTAGAAGTCTTATAGGCAGAATGATTGTTGATTATCTGATTTTAGCTCTTTCTTAGAATTACTTAAAGAAGATCCTTTCCTTTTCTATTATACTTGCAAGAGTTAGAGCTAGTGAGAGAGTAGAGTCTTTGCTGCAAGATGAATATCTCTTAAGGAGCAATCAACTATGCATCCCATACTGCAGTTTAAGGACCCACATTAAAGAGTTACGTAATGAAGGTCATATGGTAAGAGATAGAACTTTGTAGTTGGTATAGGCGTCTTACGTAAGGAAGTAGAGAGATTTATGCAAAGGTGTGAAGTCTACCAAGTGTCTAACGGGATGGCTACCAATGCAGGGTTGTATATGCCATTGTCCATTCCTTCAGAATCATTGGTGGAAGTCAGCATTTACTTCATTCTAGGCTTATTGCTTACTCAACGGGGTAATGACTCCATATTTGTGGTAGTAGATAGATTCTCCAAGATGGTACATTTCATTCCATGTAGGAAGACAACATATGATATGCGTGTTGAGCAAGTATATTTTCAGGAGGATATTGGTTACATTGCTTGCCTGCTACTATTGTTTCTGACAGGGACACTGTCTTATCAGTCATTCTAGCAAAGTCTATGGAAGATAGTTAATACCCTACTGGATTTCAATAGTGCCTATCATCCACAAATAAATGGGTAAATGAAGTAGCGAATCGATCCTTGGGAAACCTACTAAAGAGCTTAGTGGGTGAACATATGAAGAGCTGAGATCAAAAGCCGAACCAAGCTAAGTTTGCACAAACCATGTTGCTAACAAAATACTAGGTTCAGTCTATTTAGGTAGTTTACTCTGTTACTCCCCAAAGTCCACTTGACTTTTTATCTATGCCAGACAGAACCAGGATTCATGGAAAGGCAACAAACTTTGTACAACTTGTAAAAGGTTTATAAAAGAGTTCATGACGACTTAAAAAATGCCATAGGTAAATACAAAGGATTTGTTGAAAGGAAGAGATGGCACATGGAGTTTGATGTTGGGGACTCTGTGTAGGCCATCCTTAGTAAAGATCGGTTTTCTGCTAGTGACTATAACAAGCTCTTTGCTAAAAAGATCGGACCAGTATAGATCTTAGAGAAGACCAATTCAAATGCTTAGAGATTGAAGCTGTCCAACCATATTCAAAGTATAGATGTATTTATGTGAAGCATCTCATTCCATATACTGGTGATAACTTGGACAAAGACAATTCTAGAGCAAATTCTAGCCACCCAGGGGAGTATGATGAGGCGGAGATAGTGGCGAACAGATACTTAAAGAAGTGGGACAGAAACTACTTTGTTGCTAAATGAGCTAAATCAAGTTTATAACATAGCTAATAGTTATCAATTAATGAGATTTCAATCATAAATCAAGATTTTAATTAAGATTTATCAAATTGCAATAATTGTCTAGACTTTGAATCCTTGCTAGATATCTATGTGACTACATGCAAGATAATTTCAGATTTATTGTGATTATTCATGAATGGTAAGAATTCCTAATGTAATTTAATACCTTTGTTAAGCTTACTAAATTATAATCGTAGGTTGATTAATTAAAATTTATTTCTAGTTAAATTATAAAATAATATTATTGATAATTGATCGAGAATTTCCAATATTATGTTTGACCTTAATCCCAAAGATTTATATCATCCTATTTTTAGGATTGCATGCAACCCTCTTTAGTTGTGCTAATCTATTTGCTAAACAAACCATTGATTAACATGAGTGAAATCTAATCAAGAATTAATCTTACAAATAACCAACTCAAGATAACAATAAAAATAAGACAATTAGATTCATGAAAATTAATTAATAACTAGAAACAATGTGAAACAATCACATAGCAAACCTCGGGTTCGTTAAAATCTAGACGAAGAGTTCATTCCTCCATATAATTAACAGTGAGTACACAAGAAGTAAATTTAAATATTGAATTAAGCAATTGACCCCTTGTTACAACGAATTCTTGTAACTTGAGAGAATACCAAATCTTAACTTACTTGAACGTAGGGAAGAAATTTGTAATATGTGGATGGCTCTTGCAAATCTTGGATTTTCCCTCTTTATAGACTTGCTTGTTAGCTAAATTTGGAAGCTTTCTCTCTCCACAATAGGAAAGCAACCTCTTTTGAAGTGGAATGTTGTCTTCCTTTGGTTTGGAAAATAAATTTTTCAATATTAAAATGAAATTTTTATTTAAGAAAATAAATAATCTTCACAAGTGAAAGGATTTGGGTCCTTGAAACGTTCCTATATTGTCTTAAATTATCTTCTCTTTCTAAAAATGAATGAGTTCACACTTTAAAAATTTGATTTTTCTTTTTTAAACTTGTGGAGCACTGGATGCAACATGACATAGATTGAGTTATGTTGCATGTCATGTATCTTTCGGGTAGTATTTCCAGGCACGACACGACATAGATATAACCATGTCCATGTTGTGTCACTATTTTCTTCCTTATTTCCATTGCTTTCTTGACACAACTTGGACATGGTTATGTTTTCCCTCTACTGTCCTTTTGTAAATCGTTCAATTGTAGATCAAATTACTTCCAAAATGCAAAAAACTCTATCAAAATCTTCCTTTTGGTTAGATCAACACTTTGGAAGCTTGAAATTAAATTAAAATTATTTCAAGTGATATTTTCATTAAACTAATCACTAAATAACCACATTAGCACATTTTAGCACTTATAAATTATGATCAAATGGAGTTTATCAGTTGTAATGTGAAGGGTTAGCTATATGACAACCTTGTCATTGCAACACATTAATCCTTTAACTTAATTCCATTGGGAACCTCTTCCTCATGTAGGTGTCATTAATCATTTTTGCATAATCTCCTTATATTTGATATAAAACTCATAAATTAACTTATTTTCTTCATCAATGTACATATTATGATGAATGAACTACTTTTATTACCAAATAAAAAAGAAAAAAAAATTATCTTCATCTTAGTTTTGAGAAGTGATTATAAGATTATAAAGAAGATTATTCTATGATGACATCTACAGGTCACAACGCTTACACCACAAGATTGTAAGGAAGATATACTATGATGACATCTACATATCACAACACTTACATTATGTCTCATTAGATTAAGGGATGTCACAATAGATATTGGGCAGAGTAATATGAATAAAATTCATGTCAGAATTATACAATAGATTTCTCTAATAAGTATGATGTATAGAATTATAGGATTCTTATATTTTATAATTTTTATGGATTTTTATGGGTTTTCAATAATCATACGTAATAAATTAAAGGATATGAATGATCCATCTTCTCAAAAGTGGCACATCAAGAGAAGAATCAAATTCATTGTTCCTTCAATAGATATAACGCATGATAAAAAAAAAAAAAAAAAGATTACTCGATAAAGTTTTGGAAACAATTTCAAGAAAGCCAACAAAGGTAATTAATTACAATCAATGTCAAAAGATAAGTAAGCTAACTAATGCTATTATAACCTTAATGACCTTTATATATACCCACAAGTTAGATAAGGGCAATAACATAATATAAAAGTCAAAACAAATAAAATAGAAACTCAAAAGTAAGCTTCAAAAACAAGGCATGAAGGCATAATGCTCCCTATGATGAACGTCGGGGCGTGCCTTAAACAGTTACACAATTAGACCTTGAAACGGCCTGAAACATGGTTTTCCCACAAGTAGTGTCCTCCATTGTATTTTCGTTTCTTTGTAATCAACGTTCTCACAATCTTGGGCACAGCCATATCTCCAACCATCGACTTTGGCTTGGGCATGCCACGGACCATGTAACCCTCTGTAGCTTCATTTGATTGCTTAGATTTAACCATTGTCTTGGATATGGGCATGTGCTTAAATAATGACGATTTTTCTTTCAAGCCTTGCCTTTCCTCCATGCTTAAGCACACTAGTTCATGACCAATAGTAATGGTATCATATTCTTTGTAAATACTTCATCTCATCTCCACTTACCTAATTAATAATGATCTGTTGAGTTAAGTTCATCAATCTCCTCGCTTTAGATCGAGTTATCAATCCAACCGAACCATAATCCCTATCATACCCCGACTCATGAAGATTATCCCTTAAATCTTTGATAGTACATTTGCCTAGATCAAAGACAAACCTGTAAAACTCAAAAATAGTTAAATAATAATTCTTAACCAAGCTTAGCTCACAAATAGCCTCCAATACTTGATTCCAAATCCTCTATGAAATAATAACTCCAAAAAAAAAAAATTTCAACAGTAACTACAATTACTTTTGACCATTTAATATCATGGCTCTTGTCCATGATCAAAGACTTACCTAATAATTCATATCATTCATCATGAACTCAACCAATCCAAGTCTCATGAACACTATGACAAAAATCTAACTAACACATCTCCTATTTAAAGTGTTTACCACTCAACACTTTGCACTTTTCTCTGTCACTCAAGTTGATTTCAACTAATCTTCTCATAATAAAATCATAATAGAATCCAGTTCTTTGCCACATAATGTTAAAAAATATTTTAGTCACAACATGAGCATTCCCCATATTGAATTAAAAATCATAACAAATTTCATCAATACATATGCCCAGTAAGAGAATGAATTCACATACCAAGTAGTCAACAACAAGCTACTTCACTGGGAATACATTAGTACATGACTCAAAGAGAAAGTTTTTCAATGTCTTCTCTAGCACTAAGCAATGAGTAATGTTAAAAACTAGCACTTGACAAACTATCTCTACAATATAGCTCGACATGATCTCATAAGCAATTCTCCTCTTCAATCATACATACCATATAGCAAAAATTGTAGAAAATCGAATTCTCAAAATACTCACACAGATATGTATAATAAGCTATATCATCAATCACCTCAATCCCAGAAACATAAGATCTCCTTGAAATGACTGAAACTAGAATGCTAACATAACATCTCCAATTATGCACTATATCATCCCAAACACCAAATACAAGTTTTCTATAAATGTGATATTTGTTAAGTATGATACTGATATAGTAATAATCCAAAACAGATGGAATAGAACCAATAGAAATAGGAGAATTTATTATTCGACCACCTTCTATTTTGAAGCGATGAACAAGAGAAAAGTCACAATCCAACTATCGTTGACAGCTATGACTATTTCCACATGTCAATTCAGTAACCAGTAGTCTGAACATCATAGCATTCTCCATAATAATACCATGTGCGAACAATACACGCTTTAAATTCAAATATCCATCCAATTCAACAGTAAGAGAACCTAATACCATTGGTTTGAAGCCATGAAAACAAGAAGGAATACATCTATCTAGTGAAGTATTAACACCTCTTCCTCCAATAGGCGATTCACAAATAAGCCACACATATAACACTACTCACACTACTATGCTGCCACTCCAAAACTAAATACTTTGCCATTATATATAACCATTTGTAAGACTACAATGGAGTTTAACAATTAATTCATATACTTCACAGGTAAAATATAGCCAACATATTCAGTACTATTCCCCAGCTCTATCAATGAATCGGTATAGAACCTAAAAAGGGATAGAATAAAGATTAGGGGTGTTCACGGTTCGGTTAACCGATCCATGGCCCTATTTTTTTATCCTAACCGTAATAATCGGATTTTCAATATCCTGATCCTAAACCGATCCATTATGAACGGTTAACCGCCTTAATGGTTAACCGTTTCTTTCGGTTAATTTTTTCGGTTTTCAGTTTTTAACCGTTTAGCATAATGGTTATACAAATTTTGTAGTTAATTATATTTTTCAATATGTCCATAAAAAATTAGAGTATTTTTTTGTATAATTATATTAAAAACTATAAATTAAGAATATAAGATATGTAAAATAGTTGTTAATATATATAGGTTCCATCAATATAATCATCATAATAGCTTTTTACTCATACGTTCTTATCAACCTTGATTAATTGAGCTAAACACAAAATCTCAATCAAACACCATCATTCCAATTTTCAAACATATATGCATTTGTTTTTTCTTATATGAATCATTCATTTTAACATAATTCATATTGATAATACTAAAAAAATAATCATATGGGTATATTATAAATTATATATTTTAATTACGGATCGGTTAACCGAATCCATCGGTTTCTAGAATCTAGAAACCGAAACTGAAACCTAAAACCGAAAAAATTAAAAATGCTAATCCTAAACCGAAACCAATGGACCGGTTAATTGCATTGCATAATCATTCTCTAGACTCTCTTTATGAACATCACCACAAATTAAGATAAGATACATCTGTGATTGTTCATAAAAATCTAACCTCTCAAAAGTCCCATATAATCTCGATCTTTCAAAAATCTTGAACTCCATACACCAACGTCAATTGTAAGTAAAATACCCAATACAAATAGTCATCAATATATTCCCAATAATTAGCAACAAACATCCTATAGGGTCCTACGGATATGATTGAACTACAATGTCTTCCAATACTACTTAATCCTAATAATGGATCATTATAAAGTAATTCAAACGGTGAAAGATAAAAGGATAAAAACCTGTAATCATCAGAAGTCAACAATAAAGGTACCATATCATATATTTAAATACTAGTAGCTAGGCATATTTCCCTCTTCAGATGCTATCTTCATAACCTTGTCTTCCTTATTATTCGTTTCTTCAATTAGCTCCTTTACTATTTTTTTTTCATCATTCCAAACTTCATTATCAATGCTTATATTGTAAGAACCCTTTTTATTTGTATTACATATGTAGAAACTTGATCTCAATCAACTGCTGACACTTCTGGCCCATCTATAACATCTCCATCAAGAAACTTAAACACACCATCCACAAGCCTCACCTCTGCCTTAGCCTTATGTAACTCCCTTTTAGGAGGATTCATCTCCAACTTAGCATCGTTAGCTTGTTCTAAAATCATAGACAATAATATTAACATTTTCTTCTTAGGTATCTTAAAAGAATAACAATTGCTCTGTTCATTGTAATTTTTATCCATCTTCTTAGATATGACACACTAAAAAAAGAATCGAACTAGTTGTTTCCCTCAATCGATATGATGTACAATCAATAGAAACAAGAAACAATCTTAAGGAAAACTCAATATTACTTGATAGAATTTGGAAACAATTCTAAAAAAGCCAATAAAGACAGTTGATCACAATTAATGTCAAAAGATATGTAGGCTAACTAATACTATCATAATCTTATTGACCCTTATATACCCCTATAAGTTGGGCAAATGTAATAAAGGAACATTCACACAATCAAAACAAATAAAATAGGAAACTAAAAAAAAAAAAAAAGCTTTGGAAACAGAGCACAAAAGCACACTACTCCTCATGGCCGAATGTTAGGGTGCTCCTTTGACATTCACACAATCAAAGCTTGAAACTGCTCGAAATGCGGCATATAGTGTTGGCACTAACCTAGGCATGACTGTGCCATAGGTGGTGTCCTCCATTGTAGCTTCGTTTCTTTGTAAACAATGTTCTCACGGTCTTGGATGCGAACATATCTCTAACCACTGACTTTGGTATAAGCATGCCACGGACCGTGTAGCCCTCTATAGCTTCATTCGCTTGCTCAAATTCAACCACTATCTTGGACATGGGCATATGCTTCAAAAATGATGATTTTTCATTCAAGTCTTATCTTTCCTCCATGCTTAAGCACACTAGTTCATGACCAATAGTAAAGTGTATCATATATCTCTATAAATACTTCATTTCATCTTCATTTGACTCATTAATGATGATCTGTTGAGCTATGTTCCCCAATTCCCTAGCTCTAGATCAAGTTCTTGATCCAACCAAACCACGATCCCTATCACGTAGTCTCTTACCATTTACTCCATGTCTTTTTCCATCAAAACCATTGATCTTCCTTGATATAGTATTAGAGAAATTACACCAGAGGAGATCAATGTTTAACGATGTGTTTAACTAAGGTATCAATATTTTAAGTGGTAAAAAAAATCAATATTAGATAAAGAGGTGACGACAAGGGATTAATATTTTAAGTGATTTAAAAAAGGGATCAATATTTTAAATGAGTGAGAAATAAATATAGAAAAGAATTTTTTATTTGCATCACTTTATATAATGTTGATGCATTTTTAACCACTTAAAAATGCTTACACCTTGTTTGAACTTATCTCTAAATTTAAATCCCTTATGGTGTAATTTTCCCATATTATAAAATTATTGAAGTTCTACAAATTCTATTGCAAACTTTAAATCTTAAACTAGATCTACTATCACTTATCAAATATGTGACAAACTAGACCAACATGTTGTTTCATGTTAACATATGTTCATGTGCTCCCAACAATCCGCAACCTTACCTTTCAAAAGAACCTATGTGTCCCTATAGCATCCAAATAAAAGTTTGCTACACATCATATGATACTTAATGCAAACCCGTATTGATTTGGACTAATTAATGTTGAGAAAGCTAAGTTACATCTATTATGGGAGAGGTCATTGTTTATACTAAACAATCATTTGACCTAATGACAATATTTCCTTTTTATTGTAAGTAGTTTTCTATTGACATATGCATTACTCTTTCAACATGGGAAACATCGCCTTTATCTTATCATAGCCTCTTCTTTAGACCCTTCATAGTATGAATCCATCATTTGGAAATATATATGGCATACCCTTCAGTTACCTCCATTCTTGATGTTATTAACTCTATTCTATATTTGTCACCTTTCGATTTATGCTATACTCACCAAGACTTATATTGTAATCCACCTCTTACAAGTCATAACTATTAATCACTCTTCCAAGTTTCAACTACTCCTTATAGGCAGATTTGTCACCACAATTGTTGTTGCTATCTTAATCTTTAAACAAAACATATTCACTCTATCATCATATCATTTAATGACTTGAAATATTTATTTGTTTACATATCCATCGCAAAATTATTTATACAAATATCAATTTCATGAAAATAATATAAATACTGTTGCAAAATGGCATGTTCAACATGCGATTTTACCTTTCTACATATCTCACATGTTCAACATGCGATTTTGCGATGTAGTAAAATTTTTAAATTGTATGTAATACACGCAACTTGGATTTTAAGTAAAGCACATCTCTTACATGCAATTTTATGATGGTATTAATGTAATTATTTGTATGTGATTTTTATTGATGTATTTATATTTTGTTGGATTTGTATACATTTGTTACATCCCTTTTGTGGCTCTATATTTACCTATTGAAAATCATCAGTCCTTAAAAGCTCATTTTCTCCACCTACGATATTGCACTTCCATTGTCAATCTTCTTACAAAACCCACCCATATAATTGATCATCATTCACTTAATACGTTCATAATGAATTGTTAATTGAAATTTTTTCACACATCCTCGGCTCCAAATATCTTAGATCGCTTACTCCTTGTATATAATATATACACACACACACACACACATATTGAGATTTGGTATAATTTAATAATTCATGAAGAATGTTCTATGCATAAAGTTTTCTTAACCTTTAACTGGCACTTTGAAACATGGTTTGAAGGAAAACACTAGCTTCTATACTAAATGAAATGATTTGTTGATGTGAGTTCACAAAATCATTATCAAATGCATCTCTCTCCTTTTTATCTAAAAAATATATAGAAGAACAAGAATAATAATTTTTTATTGATGAAATTCTTGAACGATTTAAATTTTTTGAAGGAAAAAGGCTTATGGGCTCTAACTTGTTCGAAAAGCATTAAAGATAAGAACACAATACAAAGTGGTCACCCATTTGTGGTATGGTAGGGAAGGCATCCAACTCAAGTGTTTGTCTATCATTATCAAAGGAGGGAATCTTCATTAAAGTTGAAAGGATGTCTTAATTTATGGTTGGCTTGTTGTGTGCGAACAAGTTAGATAGACACCACCATTAATTGGGCCAAGTATGTAGGGTACCCCAGCACCCTCCCATTCCTTTTCTAATTTTAAATTCGAGACTCAAAAGAAAGATACTCACACTAGGTTTTGGTAAAAAATAATTACTCAATTCTGTATGTAGTTTATTTCATTAAATGTTATATGATAATACATTTAAGCAATATAAAATTATTTCCTCTTCATTTAATCACTGTATCATTTCTGTCGTTGAGTAGCTAGAATGGTATGAAAAATAGTTCACTAGTTATCAATGAAAATATAGGTGCAAAGATAAAGTAAGGACAAGGTTGTGGCTTAATCTTCCTCAGACGAGTACAAGATAGCTATGACTTAATTCTATCACAAAAATTGTAATCACTAATCTTATTTGTAAAGATAGAATTTCTCCTACTACATTTTTGTTCTAAATTTTTTTTTTCTTTAAAGGTGAATTTTCTTATAATGGATGACTAGAATGGAAGGAATCAAATTGGAATAAATTAAAATTGAAAGCTAATAATATTTTATTTTTCCTTTTCTCCTCTATTTCATCCTATACATTTTTACCAAATTTTGAATATAAATAGTGATTTCATAAAATAAGCTTAATTATTTATCTCTATAAAAGCAAACCAATAAACAAAAAGAGAGATTAATTTATTCAAATATCATAATATTATAAGAACGAATGCATATTTTATTTATTTGGGAATGGATGGTTACATTTACTTTTTGAGAAGTGACTTTAATCTTAATATTCCAAGTTGGGACACTGAAAAATAGAGGGAAATATAGGATCACCAATCTCATTCCTTCTTTTGTGGCCATTGGTATGTTTGTTTCATCATATTATGGTCATTTTGCTATTATATTTTTATTATTTTCGAACAAATGTTTATCAAGAAATAGGTACCGATGAAAAATTACTCATGAATAGATCAAACAGATATGATACAGATGCGATATAAATAATTAAGATGCATATCAAATACAAATACGATACATAAAAAAATCCGCCCGTCCAATTAGACCCTAATTTGATGATTATTATATTAATCATTCTTTGCTACCTACCTTATTGGAACATTGAGTTAGAGGTACTTACGTAATAATCTAATTATTGTGCTTCTCATCATCCATTTCAATAAATTTCGGTTGACGTAGTTTCCATGTCAAGTTTTATTATGATGGTTTAGTTACATCTAAGCATAAGAAATATAATGACTTCGAAATCTTACGGCAATGTATATAGGGATTATTAAATATACTTTTGAAGGAACGGTAATAGAGTGCACCCTAGCCCGATTGAGTGGAGAACAAATGATTGGGGGTAGTTTTTTTATTTCTTCGATAATAATCCAAACCATAAGGTGACAATTTACTACATCTTGTCATCAATATATAGTGTATTGAAAGTATTTAACGCAACTTCATACTTTTTAACATAGAAGAAGCAAGGTGTAAACACTTACAACCCATTAACTTAAGATGAATAGTTATTTATTTCCTCGTTGATTTAAATAAAACTATTATTAGGATATTCAATTGATTACATAAAATGATGAATAGTAATTTATGTCCCAATACTTATAAATTTTCATTAAATGGTTTATTTTCTAATTTTATCATATATATCTTATCTTGAAAATATTACATTTACAATTATTCTCTCTCTCAATAATAGAGACAATAAGCATTATAGATAATTTGCATTTTACTCAAATAATCACTTTTTTTTACACTAAATAAATATTATAATAGTCATTATAATTCTATTTCATGTTAAATTAGAATTCAAATTTTGTAAAGGAGATGTGAAAATAGGAACAAGATATATTACAATCACACAGCTGTCGCGCGTTTGTTTCATCTAGCCCAAGCTGAAGAATGTATGGTTTGCTTCTGATTTATGTTCAAGCGTAGTGGTCCTAACATTTTGTTCTTCTTTGAGGAGATGCGAGACACTTCTTTTTTTTTTTCCTTTCTTTCTTTTTTTAATACATTTAAACACTCGGATTCACACATTGGCCGAGGATAGCAATTATTAGATATTATGTGCGATATAGACAAATTAAAATTAGACAAATATATTAATAAAATCAGAAATCTTCAAAACTATTACAATCCATGATTTGGACTCACACACATATTATAACCTAATTGACACGAAGCGCTACACAGTGGATTGACCTATACGTAATATGTAATTAAAGCTTGATTGATATGTCTAGGACCTGTGCCTAACATGGTATAATTAACAAGTTACCCTTACCATATCTATACTACCCTTGACAAGGTCTGTACTCTTAGCCATCTCTTTAATTAGTTCTCATCCCCAACACCAAAACAATTTTATGAATTAAGGGAAAAATCGGAGGACATCTTGTAGACCACCATTAGATGTGGTATCCTACCGTCTTGATAGATTTTATTTAACCGTTTTTAGTAATAATTCTCTTTTACGCTCTTGTGGTTGGATTCTAATTTTTTTTCCCCAATTGGATAGGACGGACAGATTCAAACATGATACCTCTGATCAGAGATGTCATTAGGTTACAAGGTTATTAGCATTGTTGGATTCTAATTGGTAATGAATTTTTTATGGAATCATCATTTCTTTTTGTGATGGATATATATTGATGCATGTTGTTTTTTTTTATGTAGTTTTAAACTTTAGTTACATAAATTTATATAGTGCATTAAAATTAAACAATTGAGACAATGTTAATTATTATATTTACTAATAATTATATAGATATTAAATAAGTCAACATTATTTGTTTTTTTTTATATTATTGTTTACTTAAAAAAATACATGTATTTTCTTTATTACTTATTTATTGTTTACATAATTAAAATAATGTACAAAATAGAAAAAAATAAAAATAAAGGGAGAAATTGAAGGCACATGTTGAGATTTTATATTGCCTACCAGGTGGCATATGCCATGAAAAATCCCATTGCATAGACTTTGACATGTATAAAGTCTAGCACCATAAAAACCAATTGCACAACTAAGGCTACAAATGAGTCAGACTAAGTTGAGTTTTTTAAAGTTTGGGCTCGGTTCATTTAATAAATTAAGAAGCTCAAGCAAAGTTAGGCTTTTAACGAGCATAAAAGTGTAGGCCTGAGCTTGAGTTTGTTAAGGATTTGCAAATTCAAACTCTACTTGTTTAGCTTAACAAGCTCAAACTCGAGTTTGTGCTCATTTACATAGATAATTATATTTATAATATTATAGAAAAACTGTTTTGCAAGCTCTTAATGAGCCTGTTCACAAGCTTTTAAGAGCTTCTTCGCAAGCTGGTTATCGAGCTTGAATAAAAGCTCAAGCTCGACTCATTTAACTATACGGGTTTTATTTTGAGCTCAAGCTCAACATGTTTATTAAACAAGCTCAAGCAGAGATAAATCTAAGACTAGCCAAACTCAAATAGCTCATGAATAGCTCAATTTATTTGCAACTTTATGTACGACCCTACAATTAATGCTTAATGTTGCCTGTGATGACCAGTGAAAAACGGCCTTCATTTCTTCATGGGCAATAACCACTTATGTTAGATCTCTTTGTGGTGTTGGGTTTGATATTTCAAATAATAATAATAATAATAATAATAACAGTGATGGTAACAAATATATCTCTTAAATTATTAGTAAGGTGAAAATTAATCCCAATACTCCCACAACAACTATTATTATCTTGAAACTTTTGAAACACCCACATATTGTTGGCACGTAATTGAAACCCTCGAATCATTGTACATACGACTATAAGTAATATTAATTTTGGAACCTAAGCGATGGCTTATGATATATGACAATTCTAAAGTTATATATATATGTAGGAAAAGAGGGAGCATACTTTAAAAATTTAATCTTCAACAAATACTTGAGTAGAAGGTAACTCACATAGACAAAATCCTGGGAATCCAGGCTTATTAGCTGCATATACACATACTCAATGATTAATCATCAGTCGACATGTCCAACATGGTTAACGTCAGGCATGATGCGCTGTAATGGAGAAATTGACTTGATAATTTTGTTTCTTTCCTTATGAACTTGTAAATGCAGTCAATAAATAAAGCCACAAGGCAAGTGGATTTCATGCACAAGTGGTGTTTTTAAGTCTTAAAACACACCGTAATACATGTCAATTATAGCAGCAGCTGTAAATGACTAACGTGTCCATTTCTTCGATTGTGATCTCTAATAAAAATGACATATATTTCCAAGGTGACCCCATCGTCATTTTCGGGGGCACTCATATTTGGAATGGTCAGAATTGTGAGTCCACATGCATAATAATGTGCCAAACTTTTCAAAGGTTTCATCATTACGCAAATTCACCACCTGCATCGTATTTAAGGAAAATCGACGTAGATAGCTAGATTATCTAGTTAATTAGAGACACATTCGGTTTCTTTATATTTTCTTAATTTATATGGTTTTATTTTAAAAATATTCTAATGTAATCAATAATTAAAATTGAAATTAATATTGTGAATGATACTTAAACTTTGACAGAATATGTTATTAGTTATCTGAACTTTAAAATTGATTAATTTTAATATGCACCCAAACTTTTTATGCTAGTCAACTGTATCTCTATGATAATATTTAGTATACATGAATTTTTTTTAAGTACTACATTAGCCGATTTCAATATTTAAGCACCAAAATTGATCAATTTAAAAATTTAGGTATCTAATTTTATATTTTTGCTAAAGTTCAAATACCATTCGAGATATTATCCTTTACATTATAGAAAAAATTCACAATGTATTTTAAAAATCTAATAAATTTTGACTATTGATTTTTAATTAAGGAAAATTGAGATAATGCAAATTTAACAGATCCATATCTTTACTGAATAATAAATTTATTATCTTCATTAGTTATTGTATATGAAATAACACTTTGTATTATACTTTCAGCAAGGTCCCGTTGAGGAGCAGTATAGTTGTAGCATTAGTTGAGAATCCAAAAAATAAATATAAAAAAGAATTTAATTTTGCAAGAATAATTATAGTCCTTATTTAAAAATGTACGTCTGTGTGTGTTTAAACTTACACTTTTAGTTCTACCTAACATGTGACTTAAGACCCTATTTACATTTTCCTTAAAAATCTGTGTAACTCAATACTCTTTAAGAGTTAACTTTACTGCCGTATGATGATGAGACAATTTTTCACTATTTATGGATTCGCTGAAACATCGAAAATGATGACATTGGCTCTCAAAATAATGAAATGTAACAAAAATTTTAAAATTCTAATAGTCGGATCACTTTACTCAACCAACAAAATTATAATAGAATTATTATTATTAAAGAATGAAATATAATTATTGTTGATAGTTCATTTTGAATTATAGGGTCATTCGAGTCACACCCAATATATTGATGGGCTGGACCGGTCTATCAGGCCCAAACTTTGTTGACATGACCTATAATGGACAACCCAGCCCTGTAACAAGTCTTGGTGATTACTTGATCGCCTCTACTCCATTGATTGCTCTGTGCAGGTATCTCAGTTGGCCCAATCTTCAAGTAACGAAGAGATGGGCTCACCCCACATTCTCCATCATTACCATCAACTGCCAACCGTCCACTCAACCACTAGCCTACTACAACCATAACTACCAGGTTAGCCGCCTATAAATACTCATCTACTCATTTAGAAATAAGTAATGTTGCATTTAACCACTCTCTCTAATATGAATTACGGGTTTATCATGACTGTCTTTAACTTAACAATCAAAGTGGCCACACCGGGCCTCTGCCCCATACGCCATTAATCGGTTTCATGTCTTACAAGCCATCTAAATCCAAGCCCATATATCTAAAGTCTAACTCCTATCGAATTCGAGCAAGCAAAAACTGTAATATTGTTTTCATTTGTTAAATTCTTATCTAAATAGGGCAAGTAAAAAGAAAAATTCAATTTCATCATTGAATTACTATCCATAAGTTCAGGTAATGAATTTCAATGTTTTGCTGTAATATGAATTTCTTATAGAATTACCATTATAGTCAACTAAACGTCGTAATAGTTTTGTTTTTTTATAAGGAATAGGGCTATAATTAAATTATTATCATAGTTAGATATAAGTTGAGAAAGCTAGAGTTGCACAGCTCCAACCAATCTAATTGGATAAAAACATTAATTGGGTAGATAACATGAAAATTGATCCTAGTTATTTAAATTTAAAAATGTGATTGAATTGGACATTAACAACAAAGAGTAGGGTTACATACAACATATGTTGAATTGAACTTAAAAATTATCAAACTTAAGCCAATCTTTGATTTTATAAAGCTTGAAAATTATATGCTCAAATTGGCTCACTTAGATAAACAAATTCTACTTCATGATCAAGGTCAACTTATTTACAAATCAAAGCTTATAGCAATTGACATTCAAGCAACTCAGGAAGGACTTAACATGTCTACAACCTTAGGACATAAAATAAAGTTAAACATGATAAGATAAATATATATAATGAATAAACATATGTAAATAAATAGAGGAAGGAATAATTAATAAAAAATTAAATCATAGATATTATATATTATATTATATGTTTTGTAATTGTTTCATGTCATCTATATTACATTTTTAGTGTTTTGTTTTAATTATATTATATAACTCAAGAGCCAAGTCACAAGTTAACATAAGTAAATCTAAAATCTTGAATAACAATTTAAGCTTGGCTCATTTATGAATTAAGGATAAATGGAGTTAGGCCTGTGAGCAGTTTAGTTCTTTGTAGTCCTAAAAACATTTAGATCCCAAGGTTCCTATTAAAGAATGCTATGTAAAACACCTTATTTGTTAAGATCCCATAGAATGAGGACGTCACTTAAAACTTTTTGAAATCTCCTACCAAAGACTCTAAAAAGTAAAATCATTCACGTCTTTTCATGATTATTTTATTTTATTGTATTTTTATGTAAATGTATATAGAACCCACAAAATCTAAAAAGATGTGAATTACCTTGTATGAAAATCCTTAAGAATAAAATAGTGAGATTTTTTAAAAGAAAAAAAGATTCTTAAAATATTGATATGGCATTTTAAGGACCTCCCAAATGACCTAATGTTCTAATAATAAAGGACTAAACATAAAATATAAAAAAACTTGGAATATCAACGTTACTTTTAGCCCAGTTTTAGAATAAAATGTCGACCCACTCAAAGAATTAAGTCCACGATCACTGATGAGGTCGAGAACTCGAATGTGTTTGCCTTTTTTTAATTAAAATGCACTGTTTACAAACAAGTGTAACAATCAGAATAAAATGGTGTCGTAGTTGTGCCTCTAAGCTCAATATAGGCTTTGATATAACCAAACACGACCGTTTACTTGTAAACGGTAAGAGGAGCAAAGTCGCCATCAGAATCTTCTATGAAAGTCGATGAATGGCATCGTATCCACGAGTATAATCTCCCCAAGGCTTTAGCAGAAAAAATTGATGTTGATCTTCTCTTTCTCGGAATATAATGCTTCAAAGGATCCACCTGGTTTGCCCAAGGCTGCCATTTCAACCGCACGGTAGAGCAGTTTGATAGGCACCTGAGGAGACAAAACAAATTTTAACAGGGGTCACTGATATAGAGGGGCCTGACAACGTATGTGAATAACCGAGCTACCATAGACCGAGAGTCGATCGAGCAACTGAAATTTTGTATGTTTTACTATTGACTTGAAAAACTCACATGACAAGTCATGCACGTAAGTGGAAGAATAGGAACTTTAAGCTGTGTCTAGAAGCATCATTTCTCTGTGCTTAAATGCTTTAGACTAATTCCACGAAATTAAGGTTTATTTTCTTTATATTAAATATAATTACAGTTGGAAATTCAAGTTTCATAATAGATACAAAATACTCTCATTTGTTGGAGGACATGAGTGGGATAGATCAAAACAATTGCGCCAGCAGGTATCTACTCTTGGTAGAGCTTATTAACCAAAACACCATACATCTTACCAGGATTTAGTACAAATATAGGGTTTAAAAAAATTTAAAAAATATATAAAAATGAAGAACACAAAAACAAGTGCTTTGAAAAATAATTAGGAAAGGAGGATCGTAAAGACGCACATGTTGTGCATATTTTTCAAAACTTGTTTGGATTTTGTACATTAGATGCATATTTTCTTATGTTGTGACATATGGAACAAAACTTATGAAAGTTTTAGAAGTTGCACTACTTGAGAGAAGTCCTCATACCGAGGATAAAGCATTTGAACTCTTAGAAGTCGCATACCTAGTATGTGACATTTAAACCAGCCAAACATTCAAAGATGCATACTCTTTGTGCGTTTTTTTTTTTTTTTTGTGTGTGCATGCGCCTTTAGTATCCCACCATTTTTTAATTTAACTGTAATTATCGATTGTTTAATATTTTAATTCTTAACCAGTCCATTATAAACGATTAATCATTTTTTCAGTTTTTTTTTTGTTTTTGATTTTTAACCTTTAATATAATGGTTAACTAAAATTTACGATTAATCGTATTTTTAATTATATCCATAAAAAAAACAAGAGCATTTTATCGGATAATTACATTATAAATGTAATTTAAGAACATATTCTATTCATGAATTAAATGGAGAACATATTATGTGTTGAATTAGCATGTAGATATATCTATTCATGAATTAAATGGAGAAGTAAAACACGGAAGAATGAACAACTCTTGGTGAGTTTAAATCCATTGTTCTATCTCAATTAGCTCTCGACTAGCCATATACTGAATTGGAAGCATAAGAAGACCGAATATGATGACAGAGCCAAAGGTAAGGATGACTTCACTATCAACTTATGTAATTGTTTTTATCACTCATGATGCACGCAAGGGCAATCTGTTAGGCTAGGGACATTATCCAAAAGGCGAAAGGAACAAAACTCTGGATGTTCTATTGTATTTCTTTACAAGGAATTGAATAATAGTAGTAATAATAATAATAACGAAGTCTACAATTTAAGTTGGTAAATTGAAGTATTTTGGTAAGGCATGCCTAGAGGGCTCGTGAGAACAATATTTAGTAAAAGCATCCAAGTTTTTAGTTTTCTTTTTAAATTAATTATATGAATAAATATATTATAAATTTTATATATCTATAAATATTGACCAGTTAACAATTAACTGTCGGTTTTTTTTTTTTTTTTGGTATATAAACCAAAACTGAAACAAAAATCCAAAAATGTAAAACCTATAATCCTAAACTAAAATTGACGAACCGGTTAACCATATTTTTATCGGTTTTTTGCACACTCCTACATCTTACCAATTAGATCCTATTATATGTAAAAGATAAAATTAGAAGCAATACATCAAACAACTAACTAACTTTCTAGTAAAAGCATCTCAACGAGGTGTGATCGTAAAATCACAAGTATATAAACATTTTAGTTTCCAGATAATGCAAGCAATAAGAAAACAATATGACTTCGCCAATCGAGATTTTCACCAAGATTTACGATATGAAACACGACCCACATATTATATTTTATTTATGGAGCATCTTCTTAACTTTGCCACAGTCTTCATATTTTTGAGAGGCTCAATTATTTCAATTGGTTTTGACTTGTCTTGACCTCATGAGGAGAGCAGCATTAACTCTTGATTAGTTTGCTCACGAGAGGCTAGACCTACCTATGAAGTTAATCCACACTACGAACAAACCCTTTTGCCATTGGCAATCACAACACCACATGCACAAGCCAAACATCCCTACCAAATCCTTAATTCTCAGACGATGACATGTAGCAAGTTAGCATTTAGCAAAGGAGCTCAGATGGACGTGCAGCAACTCAACATTGACAGAGAAACTTTAGCTCGAACACATTGCGGTAACTCATTTCTTGTTGGTGATCTAGATCAAATCACGTCAGCAGAGTTTAGCTGGCTATGAGCAGGTTAGCATGGCGAACTTCAGCAAAATAGGAATGCTCAAGTCCCAGCATCTTATTCAACTCATCATGTGCTTAGGGATCTACATCAGAAATAGAAGCAACATTACACGAATAAAACTAAGAGCATAAACGATAGTAAGTCTAAGCAAAATTCTGCAGCTAAGTTTTCTTTCAACTGCAATTGGTGCAGTTCGGTCAAAATCTACTCTGTATGAAGCAAGGGCGCTCAGTTGTCCTATTGTACTTGGTTCACCGCCGCTGAACTTGGTATGGACTTGGCTTTCATGGGCTCTTAACTTTGACAGCTTGGGCACTTGGCACTTGGATCATTCGCACTCTAGTAGCTCACCTTTCTGGCTTGATCCTGGTATTGCTGCTGTTGGGCGCTCAAAATTGTGGCTCATCCTTCAGTTGTACATCTCAGCAGGTCCGTACTCAGTTGGTGTTCGACCTTAGTCAGGTTTTGGTGGCTTGTACTTGCTGCTCAGATCAGTGCTCAATCCATGTCCACAGATCAGCATCAGTATGGTCTGAGAAGCTTGGTATGTTGTGATTAGGTCGGCTTAGCTCATTCTGTTTTGTTCAGCTACTCAATTCTGTGTTAGATTGTCACACTAGGGACTTAGTTCGGTGGACAGCGACAGCAGCTCGGCCTCATCGATCTCCTTGACCTGCTTCCATGGAGCAAAGTTGAGCTAATCAATATGATGAACGATGGCAGCAAGTCGGCACTTTGTAAAGGGGCTCGGTCGAGACCTATGTTGAACTTGAACGTGGTCGGTGGCATTGTGTGAGGTCGGCATCAATTTTGTTTGTTTGTCAATCATAACTACTCGAATTCTGCAATTCGACTGAAAAAACAAAAGCTCTGTTCGTTGCATCTGTTCCATAGCTATTGGGAGCTCAGTACTGGGTTGCTCAATCCTATCGCTCCATTGTCTGTGCCTGGTCGTTAGCTTCATGATTACGGCCATGTGCTATGTCTCCGTTGGCATGGTATGCTAACACTTGAATAAGGGCTGCTTGGTAACGAGGTGTTCGGTCCTCTTTGTGCTTCATAAAACTTAGCTCGGATGTTGCAGCGTGGAGGCTTAGTTAACCACTTTGCTGATGGATTTGCACTCTCATTTGCTCGGAAGGAACAAATCAGGTTGGTGACAGTTTGCCGATACTTGGTAAGGCAATTCAGCATAGGACAAGCCAGCATATGGGAGCTCGGTTGTGTGTATGCGGCAGGTCCCATCAGCACTCATTCTGCTTGGTGAAGTCATTCAAGATTTTAGTGTAGAAGCTTACCTTGAAACTGTTAAGTCTGTTGTTTTGCAATGGCAATCTGTTCGTGTGTTTAGCTCGGTCCGTTGACTCTGCTGCTCAGTTGCGCTTGGGAATTCCGAGAATATAGCAGATTGGTTTGCTGCAATTGGTCAGGGACGATTTCAACTGATAAATTTAGTTTGCTCTGTTGAAGCACCATAAACTCTGGTCGGTACTTGTGTTGATGAGTAGGTAGGTCGGTGTTAGGGGCTCAGGCTGGTTCTATTGGCGTCAGCTGGTTATTGACAATAGATTGGGCTAGCAGCTCGGTTGGACCAACTTGGAGTTCAGTTGTGTTCTGTCATGAACTACTCAGAGTGGCTGTTATTGCTGTTATGTGGTTAACGTTGCTGCAATATGTGTAGTTTTACATATTTATCATGGAGAAAACTGTTAAGATAACCAAGTGTCCAACATGGATTTGAAAGAGTAAACTAATGCACAAAGTAGAACCACTACACATCGACAATCATTATTTTCTCTATTTGTCTTTTTATTTATTCTGTTATTTCCACATTTAGCTCTGGTATTGAATCTAAAATAATCAACCTAAATAACTTCAGATTAATAAATTGTTGAGAGAGAGATCTAAGTTAATCAAACTTGACTATATCACAAGTTAAGATATCAAGAAGATTTCTACAAAGAGTTTTCAGATAAACATTTTTATATAGTGTTGATGGCAGATTACAGATTACAACCCACTCAATTCACTACCATATTCACATGAAATATCTTCATCAAATAATCACCTAATACAATTGGTCAACAACAACAAATTAGATAAATTATTGAATACAGAGCAAATACAGGTAGTGTAAATGACCTTTAAAAGTTCAATTGAATATCAAAAATTCACAAATTTGAAAGTGTAGGTAGTTAATTAAATAATTCACCAAAGTTCAGGTACCAAATACAATATTACCCCTAATAATATATTAATGGGACCAAAACTAACATAATACATTAACTAAAAGTGAAAGAATTAAACCAACAAAATTAAAACTTACCTTTTGCCCTATGTAACATTATTGCTATATTGAATATATGTGCTATCTATATTTTTCTTCATTAAGGAAAAATAAAACATATTATTAAAAGTCATATTTATTGATAATTGAATAACATTACATGAAAAAAACTAAGATAAACACTTAAAATAAAACTTGTACACCATACAATGTAAAATTTTAAAACAAAATTTCATGATATTAATTTTGCTTCTCTGCATTTAAGGAAATCAGTCATATCTAAATATGTTGTATCATTTTGAAAAGCAAAATTAGATTTTTAAGTTCTTTCCCTTCTCCTTCAATGATACTGGATAAAGCTCAACAAGATGCTTAATTGCGCCACAAGTATGCGACTAGTGGCTAGACATCCACAACAATGACATTTACATTTAACTTCTTTAGAATGATGTCTACCCTTGTCTTTATCTTGTTCTGCACTATATTTATCCCACTTTTGGTGGTAGATGTATCTTTGGAATTATAGCCACCATGATAATTTTGACCATGGCAATAACTATAAGTGCGACCATGTTTGCAACTACTATTTTAATTATTGCCACAATCACAACCACGTCCTCTTACATTTTCATCATAATATATCACAACATTTACATCAAGGAATGGAGTAAAACCAAGAAGACATGCTTCATGATTTTTCTTTAACAACTCATTGTCTCATTTTGCCACAAGAAGGCATGAAATCAATTCAAAATATTTCTTAAAGCCTCTCTATATTGCTACTATTGGAGCATATTTAAAAAATAAAAGATAAAGGGTTTTCCCTAACGAGTCTTTCTCAATAATGTTTCAAATGAGAGTTTATCCCCAAAAATTCATAATTATTTGCTTTCGATTTTGGAATCTTGTAATCACAAATGCATCTAATCAAAATAAGCTTCAGGGAGAATAATCACTTTTTTGAGGTCAAACCTTTCCCTTTGGTTTTTCTAAAGAACAAGTGGACTTTTATGTCATGTTTGGTACACAGGATCATTCATCATGGAATGGACTGGAATAAGAGAAATTGAATAGAATGGGAGGCAAAATAATAAATACATTCTTTTGTTTGGACAT
This sequence comes from Combretum micranthum, assembly GCA_024138025.1. Classification (NCBI taxonomy): domain Eukaryota; kingdom Viridiplantae; phylum Streptophyta; class Magnoliopsida; order Myrtales; family Combretaceae; genus Combretum; species Combretum micranthum. The sequence continues at coordinate 309,405 of JAMXBD010001458.1, read as the reverse complement.
CATGGAGGCATGTTATTTATTAAATATATCCTTAGTAATTAATGTGACTATAAATAAGTAAGAAGATAAAGGGAAATCTAATAGTAATCACCTATGATGAAGGAATGGCATTGCGATCCTTCTTTTTTTAAGAGTTAACTGAATTCCCTCTTAAGGCCATAATCGACATATATACCAAACATGACATTAAGGTATGATATCCTGCTTTTAGTCCTTCATCAAAATGGTGATGCACGAAAATCATTATCTTACACGATCTTGCAGCATTCCCATTACCCATAGCATCCACATGGATTTCAATATCTAATATTAATGATAGATAATTCTTTCCCATAACAGCAAGCACCACCACAAACTCAAGTTTTCTAAGATTTGATACAATGAAATCTATAAGATAAGATTTTAACTGTACTAATGTTGACATTGATCATTTGCTTAGAGAATCATGCCAATAACTTATCATATAAAAATAATAAAAACATAATATAACAATCGTAAAACATTACAACACTTTATATGGTAGATGCCAAGTACTACATTAACCCCTTAAAAAATATAGACCCCCATAAAATGAAGATGTGATGGTTGATTTCTTTAGATTTAACTAATCAATCAAAAACAAGGTCTCAATCATGAAAACAATCCAAAAACTCGGTTTGAATGATAGAAAACCCATCTTCAGCCTCTTTTCGATGGATTCCATGCTTATTCCTACGTAAAAGTCACCTACTGTACCTGATGGGTGGAAAATGCATAGTCGGTTTGTGGAGATTCATTATCTGAAAGCTTATATATCTTTTTTTTTTCTACTTTCGTATTTTTACTCATTTATTTATTTTATTTCATTTTATTTTTTTGAAGCTTAAAAGGTTAAAACTTGTAGATAAATGTCGTGTACACACTACATTCTCAACAAGACCAACCGATGATAGGGAAAAACTTAGATATTGATCCATGTGAATGTTGTAAAACATTATGGTATTGCATGCGAACAAAAACAAAGAAATCCCAATATGCAAAATGCATATAAATAGCAATCCATGAGAATAGAGGTTACAATCACCGAATCCTTCAAATATCCATTCTAACGCCAAGAGTACAATCACTAAGCCATCTCGACTCACATAATTTGAGCAAGTATACACAACTAAAGATGACTAGAATACGAAACAAAAAGGAAAAATTAGATCTTGCACCATCCAAGGCCTTTGTAGCATCGTCAATATCTTCCTCAGCAAAAATATTCAGGTTTTGAAGCACCTAAGAAAAATAAGAGGATTTCGATAACAGATATATTATCGCAAAAAAGAAACACACCAAACAAAGAATAGAACTTGACTATAAAAGCAAGCCAAAAGTCCATAAGTAGAATTAACCACTTCACCACTATAAAATCTTTCATTTAGATTGCATCCTTTACCTAAATATACCAAAAAAAAAATGATATTGTTAGATTTAAAAATATGTAATAGTACTATTTGTAAAGTGTATTATTTTCAAATAAAATGTTGCCATGTGCACTTCAGTAAAATAATAGTAAAACATATAGGGGTATGTAGTGTAAGAGTGCAAAGTCAATTTCTTACTTCCTCTTGTGGAGTATTGAAGAAAAACAATGGCAACAATTTGGAATATCTTCCACGAACAGATTTTCTGGAGAGGAGAAAAGAAAGAATGAAGAAATAAATTGTGGAGAGAGAAAAAATGACTCTTCATTAAATGTTATTTCTGTTACAGTATAGTATTTATAGTAAAGATGTATACAGTACCAGCCCTCTAATCCACGTCTAAAACTACTTTACAACTACTTTATATAACTTAACATCCCCCCCTCAAGATGGAGCCAGATGAAGACCCATCTTGCAACAAAAGAACTTCAATTGGGACTCAGGAACAGGCTTGGTTAATAAATCCGCCAGCTGCAACTTTGATGGCACATACAAAGTCTTAAAGAACCCTTGCTATATAATCTCGAATAAAATGGACATCTATTTCAATGTGCTTGGTACGGCTGTGTAAACAAGGATGATCCGCAATGAGTTGAGCAGATTTGTTGTCAACACATATGGTGATAGGCAAAGAAACATCTTGATGGAGATCTTGAAGAACATAAGAGATCCATAAAAGTTCCTTAGCAAGAGAAGACATACTCCTATACTCTGCTTCAGCTGAGGAAGTTGCCACTGTTCGCTGTTTTTTAGATTTCCATGAGATGAGAGCTGATCCAAGAAAAACACAAAATCCACTAACTGATTTGCGATCAATGGGACATGATCCCCAATCAGAATCTGAATAACCCACCAAAGACAGATTAGAATGAGATGGATAAAAGACTCCTAAAGTGAGAGTTCCTTTCAAATACTTCAAGACATGGAAAAGAGCTTGCAAATGAGTAGTGCGAGGTTGGGACAGAAACTGACTCAGCCGATGAACAGCAAAGGAAATATCTGCCCGAGTTAATGTCAAGTAAAGTAGTCGTCCTACCAAGCGACGATAAAAACTTGGATTAGTAAGAAGTTCTCCAGAAAGATGATCAAGCTTTAATCCAGATGGAAAAGGAGTCTTCACTGTTTTAGCACCAGAGAGCCCTGCATCAAAAAGGATGTCAGAAATGAACTTGTGCTGACTTAGATGTATACCAGTAGAGGATCTGGTTATTTCGATGCCCAAATAAAACCTTGCTTCACCAAGATCCTTGATGGTATACACAGAATGTAGCTTGGTTTTTAAAACAGCAATGGCATCAGAATTTGTCCCTGTCAACAAGAGATCATCCACATATAATAAAGCCACAGTAAATTCATTCAAGTCTGATTTGATGAAGAGAGAATAATCATTCCTTGATTGAACAAAACCTTGACTAAGTAAGAAATTAGACATTTCTAAGTTCCATTGCCGAGACGCTTGTTTGAGACCATATAAAGACTTCAAAAGACGACAAACTTGCCCTGGTTGTGCTTTGGAATACCCTTCCGGAGGTGTCATATAAATTTCTTCATCTAAAGTACCATGAAGAAAAGCGTTATTAATGTCCACTTGATAAAGTGGCCAACCCCGTGCAGCTGCAACAGCAATCAGAATGCGTAAAGTACAAAGTTTAGCAACCGGAGAAAAAGTATGATAATCCTCTCCTTCTATTTGAGTGTAACCTTTAGCAACCAACCTAGCTTTATATCTCTCAACACTCCCATCAGCTCTATATTTAATTTTGTATACCCATTTTGACCCTATAGCTTTCTTTCCCTTGGGTAACATAGTCAACTCCCAAGTATTATTTTTCTCTAAAGCATCAATCTCATTAGTCATAGCATCTACCCATTGTTCTTGAGCAGCTTGAGAATAACAATAAGGTTCCTTGGTTGTCAAAACATTAGCAAATGCAATCACATAATCAGATGGAAAAGAGGAAAAAGTAGATGAAGTGAACAAGGGATAAGGACAGGGTGTAGAAGACAACAATGAAATAGGAGAATGATTTTCTGAACTCTCATTAAGTTCTGTCAAAGAAAAGACCTGATGTACGGAGTGTATATAATCTTGCAGCCACAGAGGAGTCTTAGTTGCACGAGAAGATCGTCGAACAGGATTTATAATCAGTGGATTCTGACTCAGAATTAGGTACTGTAGGCACTAAGGTTGCATCAGATGGAACCGAATCAGAAACTGATGCTGATGGGTGATCAGTATGTGAAAGAATATGATCAGAAGACATAGGAATTGTTTCAAACGTAACAGAAGGTATAGAAGGATGTCAGAAGAGGATATAGTGAGTGTATCATCTTTTTGTTTATATGGAAATTCCCTTTCAAAGAAAGTGACATCTCTACTATGCATGATTTTCTTATCTCCCAGATTATACACCCGATAACCCTTTTGATTAGGAGAATATCCCAGAAAAATACACTTCACTCCTCTAGCATCAAACTTATCCCTTGCTTTCCCAAGTAAAGGAATATAACAAAGACACCCCATGACTCGAAGATGATCATAAGAGGGTTTGCGAAAGAAGAGCTTTTCATAAGGAGTTGCCCAATTTAACTTGGCCATAGGCATCCGATTAATAAGATATGTTGCTGTTAAAACACATTCTCCCCAAAAAGATTTTGGCAAATTTGCATGTATGCGTAAGGCTCTAGAAGTGTCAAGAAGATGCCTATGTTTTCGTTCAACTTTTCCATTTTGTTGTGGTGTATATGGTATTGTTCTTTGATGAACTATACCATGATGAAAGAAAAGGGATGGCATTCTTTGGAAAGGAATTCAGTTCCATTGTCAGATCGTATGAACTTTGGAACCATGTTGAAATGATTTTGAACATACAAGAGAAAATTTCTCAAATGGCTAACTACTTGGGCCTTAGAATGCAACAAAACAGTCCAAGTACAACAGGAAAAGTCATCTACTATTGTCAAGAAGAAACGTTCACCAGTTATAGTAGGCTCATGATAAGGCCCCCACACATCCACATGCAACAACTCAAAAACAAAAGATGATACATGCTCACTTAAGGGAAAAGGTAAACGATGAATTTTAGCCAATTGGCAAGTATTACAAAGAAAGTTCTTATGTGGTAAGTGTTTACAATATTCAAGATGAATCAATTTAGACATAGAAGTATGTCCTAATCGAGAATGAAACAACTCAAGGCCTATTGCAGCATTATTACATTGGGAAATAGAAGCTGCAGAATTCTGAATAGGAAAATGAGAATGAAATTCAGGAGAATGAAGCTCAGATGCAACCGGACTCCTGTGGTTATCAGCTTGCAACACATATAATCCTCCTATTAGTGTCGCAATGGCCAGAACAGAATCAGATTTCTGGTCCTGAAATATACACCGCTTGTTACTGACATGAACAGCAAGACAGTTTGACTTCAAAAGACTACTTACTGAAAGTAAGTTATGCTTAAAGTCAGGAACTAATAGAACTGGTGAAAGAATGAGATAGGAATTAATTTGGATGGATCCAGCATGAGTAATGTGTGTAATTTGTCCATTTGGTAAATGAATAGAAATAGGTGTTTGTAAAAGGTGTTTATCAAAAAGAATAGATTCAAAAGGTGTGATGTGATCGGTTGCACCTGTATCAACAATCCAAGACCTCTTATTATTATCTAAAACACTCAAACAAGTATGGGAAGGAAGCAAACCTGAAAAATGAGATGTAGACGCGAAATTCACAGCACCCTTCGCGTTTTGTGTGCTTGAAGAAGCTTTCATCATCTTCATAACTTCTTGGCATACATTCTGTATCATTTGAGGATTCATATATCCATATGATGAAGGAGAATTTCCATCTGAAACAGAATCAGATTCACAATGCTCAAAAGGAGTTGAATATCCGACGGAAGCATTTGTACTGATCTGAGCAGCCATCTTCCTATTTGGCATTTTATTTCGTCTTCCTTTGTACCATTCAGGATAACCAATCAACTCAAAGCATGTCTCTATAGTGTGTCCATCTGCTTTGCAATGTTGACAATATAGTTTTGGTTTCCTGAATTCTTTCTTTCCTGAATTCATAGGTTTTGAAGAGCCACGACTAACATTAAAAGCTACCATTTCAGAATTAGTCCCAAACGAACTTGTAACAATCCTTTGTCTTTCTACTTGTGAAACTAGGTAAAAAGCTCTATTTACACTAGGCAATGGATCTGAAGCCAAAACCTGATTTCTAACAACTTCATATTCATCAGATAATCCCATAAAAAACTGCATGAGTTTATTTTGACTCTCAAAATCTTGTAAATGGTCTTTCAAGGTACAAGTACAGTAATTCAGCCTACCACATTCACATTTTTCGGATAAGGATTTAAAGCTGAATTCATCCCAAAAAGACTTCAATTTATTGTAGTAAGCAGTAAAAGACAAACTTCTTTGTCGTAGATTGGTAATTCATGCTGTATCTGAAAAATCATTGGTCCATTTGTCGGACCAAATTGTTCGCAAATATCCTTCCACAGTTCTTGACAATTAGTCCATCTAAGAAAATCATCAGTGCCTTCATCTGATTTAGAAACCAATCCATCTATAAACCCTAATTTCATCTTAGCACCCAAAGCCATCCGCACAGATCGACTCCAAGACAGAAAATTAACTCCATTGAAACAAATATTTCCTAATTTCATATTAGGAAGATCAGATCCGGACAAATAAAGTGGATCTAGAATACCTAAATGTGTGTTCGAATCCCTAATTTGAGTACTCATCTTCAAATCTGAAGTAAAACTCAATCAATCAAAGTAATAAGAAGAAAATTGTATAGATCATACCAGTATCGCCATGCTCTGATACCATGAAGAAAAACAATGGCAGCAATTTGGAATATCTTCCACGAACAGATTTTCTAGGAGAGGAGAAAAGAAAGAATGAAGAAACAAATTGTGGAGAGAGAAAAAATGACTCTTCATTAAATGTTATTTCTGTTACAGTAAAGTATTTATAGTAAAGATGTATACAGTACCAGCCCTCTAATCCACAAGTCTAAAACTACTTTACAACTACTTTATATAACTTAACAAGTATTAAGAACTTTAAGGTGTGTCTAGGAACATCTTTTCTCTGTGTGCTTAACGGCTTTTCAACTAATTCCTTGAAATTAAGGTTTATAGTTCTTTATATTAAATATGGTTAACAGTTAGATTTCTAGTTTTATAACAGATACAAAATACTCTCTTTTGTTTGAGGACATGAGAAGGATGGATCAAAACAATGGTGCAAGAAAGTATCTACCCTTGGTAGAGCTCATTGACAAAACATAATACATCTTACCAGGATTTAGTACAAATATAAGGTCTAAAATATATATTATATATATGTACAAGAAATTTATAAAAATATAAAAATGAAGACCACAACACCATGTGTTTTGAAAAATAATTAAGAAAATAGGATCTTAAAGACACATATGTTGTGCATATTTTCATAATTTGTTTGAATTTTGTGCAAGAGATGCATATTTTCATATGTCATGACATGTAGAACAAAACTTATGAGTTTTGGAAGTCCCATGCCCAGGATATGACATTTGAACCATCCAAACGCCCAAAGATGCATATACTGTATGTCATGACCCCACCTATCCCAGATAGCATATTAGGCTATCATGATCCCAAGGATACCCTAGCTTCCACCAACAGTCCTCTCAAGTAACTCCCGCAGGTATAGAAGGTATTGTTCTCCTAGGCAAAGTTAACTCCAAGTTGCAGCTTATAGGAGTTGGACCCTAGACCTGAGTCTTTTGTTTCCCGCAAAGGGAAAGCCTTTCCCTAATTGAGCTGTAAAAGGCCCCTTTTTTTATGTTATCCCCATAATTCATTGCAACTTATTTGGCTAACATGATGCCAGGACCATAGCCCCTCAGGCATTGACTTCGGGGGATCACCGCAGTGAGTTCCTTTATTAGAATAAGAAGGTATTGTTACCTCTAAGTAGAGTTGACTCCAGCTACAGCCTTGAGGATTCGAACCCATGACCTGAGGCTCTTATTTGCCTTAAAGGCAACACTTCCACTAATTGAGCTAGCTTTTTATGCCACATCCCATCCCAAGCACACCGCAATGTAAGGGTACCCTTAGATCCGTAAACCACCCTGGGTAGGCAGTGTGATGCTAGGGACATTAGCCCCCATCCAGAGCCCTCTCAGGCAACTCTTTCAGGGCACAAATTGGTATTGTTCTTCTACTTGTAGTATTCGAGTCTAAGCTACAGCCTTGTGGAGTCGAACCCCAAACACAGGTCTTTTGTTTGCCTCGTAGGCAACACCTTTCACCAATTGAGCTGCAGCTCATTTGGTGAAAAGTGTTCCCTTTGGGGGAAACAAAAGACCCATGTCTAGGGTTCAACTCCCATAAGCTATAGTTTGGAGTTGACTCTGCTTGGGAGAATAATACCTTCTATGCCTACAAGAGTTGCCTGAGGGGACTTTGGCAGGGGGAACTAGGGTGTCCCTGGGGTCATGACATATAGTGTTTGCATCTTTGGGATTCTGGATGGTTCAAATTTCACATCCTAGGTATGGGACTTATAAAACTCATAAGTTTTGTTCTGCATGTCACAACATATGAAAATATGCATCTCTTGCACAAAATCCAACAACATATGTATTAAGATCCGATTTTCCTAATTATTTTTCAAAGCACATGTTGTTGTGGTCTTCATTTTTATATTTTTATAAATTTCTTTTATATATATATATATATATATGTTAGACCTTATATGTGTACTAAATCCTCGTAAGATGTATGGTGTTTTGTTAATAAGCTCTACCAAGGGTAGATACTTTATGGCACCATTATTTTGATCCATCCTTCTCATGTCCTCAAACAAAAGAAAGTACTTTGTATCTATTATAAAACCAGAAATTTAACTGTCAATTATATTTAATATAAAGAACCATAAAACCTTAATTTCAAGGAATTAGTCGAAAGGCCTTTAAGCACACAGAGAAAAGATGGTCCTAGACACACCTTAAAGTTCTTAATACTCTATAAGAGGAAGTAAGAAAATGACTTTGTGCTCTCACACTACATACCCCTATATGTTTTACTATTCTTCCGCTTAAGTGCACATGGCCATGTTTTATTTGTTTCCTTGACACCTATATTATTAAAAATAATACGCTTTACAGATATTACTATTAAATATTTCTAAAATCTAACAATATCATTTTTTTTTGGTGCATTTGTGTAAAGGATGTAGTTTGAATGAAAGATTTTATAGCGATGAAATGGTTAATTTTGCTTATGGACTTTTGGCTTACTTTTATAGTCAAGTTCTATACTTTGTTTAGTGTGTTTCTTTTTGTGATAATATATCTATTATTGAAATCCTCTTATTCTTCTTAGTGCTTCAAAACCTGAATGTTTTTGCTGAGGAAGATATTGACGATGCTGCCAAGGCCTTGGATGGTGTAAGATCTAATTTTTCCTTTTTGTTTCATATTCTAGTCATCTTTAGTTGTGTATACTTGCTCAAATTATGTGAGTCGAGATGGCTTGGTGTCATGACTTGTCATATGTGTTTTTCAAGCAATTAGTAAAACATAAAAAATTTCAATTACTTGACTTTTGGTCTATGGTATCTCGGCTATTCACACATGCTATCAGACCCTTCTATGTCAGTGGTTGGTTCGAACTAACTCCTGTTTGGATGGTGTTTTGTCTCCTCAGGTGCCTATCAAATTGCTCTATCGTGCGATTGAAATGGTAGCCTTGGGCAAACTAATTGGTTCCAAGAAAGAGAAGATCGACATCGATTTTTTCCATCAATGCCTTTGGAAGATTACACATGGATATTTACTACTCATCGACTTTCACAGAAGATTCGGTTGGCGAATCTGTTCCTTTAACCGTTTACATGTAAACTGTTTGTTTAAGCTGCAATACTTCAAAAGTTCTTACAAGTAAATTGTCTATTTCCTTAGGGATTTATACTCTTGGCATTAATATGGATATTTGAAGGATTCGGTGATTGTAACCTCTGTTCTCATGGATTGCTATTTAATGCATTTTGCATATTGGGATTTCTTTGTTTTTGTTCGCATGCAATACCATAATGTTTTACAACATTCACATGGATCAATATCTAAGTTTTTCCCTATCACCGGTTGGTCTTGTTGAGAATGTAGTATGTACATGACATTTATCTACAAGTTTTAACCTTTTAGGCTTCAAAAGTATAAAATGAAATAAAATAAATAAATGAGTAAAAAAAGTAAAAAAAAAAAAAAGATAAATAAGTTTCAAATAATGAATCTCCACAAACTGACTGTGCATTTTCCACCCATCAGGTACAGTAGGTTAATTATGAGTAGGAATAAGCATGGAATCCGTCAAAAAGAGGGTGAAGATGGATTTTCTATCATTTAAATCGAGATTTTGGATTGTTTTTGTGATTGAGACCTTGTTTTTTGGATTGATTAGTTAAATCAAAAGAAATCAACGATCAAATCTTCATTTTATGAGGGTCTATATTTTTTAAGGGGTTAATATAGTACTTGACATCTACCATAGAAAGTGTTGTAATATTTTACAGTTGTTATATTGTGTTTTTATATTATTAATTTTATATGACAAGTTATTGGCATGATTCTCTAAGCAAATGATCAATGTCAACACGAGGATAGTTAAAATTTTATCTTATAGATTTCATTATGTCAAATCTTAGAAAACTTACGTTTGTGGTGGTACTTGATATTATGGGAAAGAATTATCTATCATTAATATTACATACTAAAATCCATGTAGATGCTATGGGTCATGAAAATGTTGCAAGATTGTGTACAACAATGATTTTCTTGCATCACCATCTTGATGAAGGACTAAAAGCAAGATATCATACCAGAATGTCATGTTTGATATATATGTCAATTCTGGCTTTAAAAGAGAATTTGGTTCGCTCTTAAAAAAGCGGGATGGCGATTCCATTCCTTCGTCATAAGTGATTACTATTAGATTTCCCTTTATCTTCTTACTTATTTATTAGTTTCATTAATTAATGAGGATATATTTAATAAAAAACATGCCTCCATGATGTATCCAGACAAAAGAATGTATTTATTATTTCGCCTCCCATTCTATTCAATTTCTTTTATTCCAATCCATTCCATTATAAATGATCCTGTGTACCAAACACGACATAAAAGTCCGCTTGTTCTTTAGAAAAACCAAAGGGAAAGGTTTGACCTCAAAAAAGTTATTATTCTCCCTAAATCTTATTTTGATTAGATGCATTTATGATTACAAGATTCCAAAATTGAAAGCAAATATAATTATGAAATTTTGGAGATAAACTTTCATTTGAAACATTATTGAGAAAATGTTACTGACAAAGACACGTCATGGAAAACCTTTTTATCTTTTATTTTTAAATATGCTCTAGTAGTAGCAATATAGAGAGAGGCTTTAAGAGATATTTTGAAATGAGTTCATGCCTTCTTGTGGCAGAATGAGACAATGAGTTGTTAAAGAAAATTCATGAGGCATGTCTTCCTAGTTCTACTCCATTCCTTGATGTAAATGTTGTGATATATTATGATGAAAATATAAGAGGACGTGGTCGTGATTGTGGCTGTAGTTAAAATTGTAGTTGCAACTATGGTCATACTCATAGTTATTGCCATGGTCAAAATTACCATGATGGCCATAATTCCAAAGATACATTTACCATCAAAAGTAGGATAAAAATAGTGCAGAACAAGATAAAGCCAAGGGTAGACATCATTCTAAAGATGTTGAATGTAATATCATTGTTGTGGATGTCTAGCCACTAGTTGCATACTTGTGGCACAGCTGAGCATCTTTTTGAGCTTTATCCAATATCTTTGAAAGAGAAGGGAAAGAACTTAAAAATCTAATTTTGTTTTTCAAAATGATACAACGTATTTGGATATGACTGATTTCTTTAAATGCAGAGAAGCAAGATTAATATCATGAAAGTTTGTTTTAAAATTTTACATTGTATGGGGTACAAGTTTTATTTTATGTGTTTATCTTAGTTGTTTTCTTGTTATGTTATTCAATTATCAATAAATATTTTTATAATATGTTTTATTTTTCCTTAACGAAGAAAAATATAGATAACACATATATTCAATATAGCAATAATGGTACATAGGGCTAAAGGTAAATTTTAATTTTGTTGATTTAATTCTTTCACTTTTAGTTAATGTATTATGTTAGTTTTGGTCCCATTAATATCATTAGGGGTAATATTGTATTTGATACTTGAACTTTGGTCAATTATTCAATTAACTACCTACACTTTCAAATTTATGAATTTTTTATATTCAATTGAACTTTTAATGGTCATTTACACTACCTGTAATTGCTCTGTATCCAATAATTTGCCTAATTTGTTGTTGTTGACCAATTGTATTAGGTGATTATTTGATGAAGATATTTCACTTAAACTATACTATTTTTAATGATTATATGTTCAATTGGTTATTTTGACCAATTAGATAGTATTGTGTGTCCTATATAATTAATTCATGAAGATGTTTCACTTAAAGTATATGGATTTTAACAAATATAGATTGTTGTTTGTGTTAACTTCATCATCCAAAAACTCATTTTTAGTATTTACATATATCCTGAGTAGAACATTTCATCAAAATAATCAATTACGGCATACAATAGTCCATTGATTTAAAAAAAAAAAAAAAAAAAAAAAAGTCAACATGACAAAGAAAATAACAAGTACTATTGTTGACATTAAAAAAATTCAATCAAAAAGTGAAATAGCATACTCAAAGTTCTAGTACTTAGTTGAAAATTGTCAAAGCTTTGATACTAAATGCAACACTACCCATATATCATTATCCACCAATAGCTAAAATTATTTAGATTCATGAAATACCTTATAGTATCATTATTTTTCTTAACTATTAATTACACATAGTAGCTTCTTAAACAGATAGATTAGGCAAAATGAGAAAAGATAACTATAGATAGTCCTTTTCATATAATATATTATATGTGTGATGAGTAGAAAGTTCGATCATATGATTTAATTAAGCGGCTTAAGTACACAGAACTGTGATGTTATAGTTATAATGACGTATTTTGATTATGTTATTCTAAACTGAATTTTTAGGATAAAGTTGATATACATAGAGTTTTGCTCATTCCGATTGTCTCTTAGGTTTTTGGAACTTTGGAATATGTAGAAAGTCCATGGATACTTCTCCACTTTTGATTATATTAAAGATAAATATAGAAGATATAGTCGTTGTGGCTTGTAGCCACTCATAGGATTCTAAAAAATGCAAAATATCTTACTTTTTTTTTTCTTTGAAAATGATTGAAACAATAGCAGTTACTCTAGTTAAAGGAAGAAACACAAATGTCTTATTTTTTCATATGATATTGAATAAACATTACTCATGATATAACTTTTCACAAACCAAATAAATGAATAATTATTGTACGATAATAAAGTTAGAACAATAATTTTATTCAAATAAATCAAAATCAACGTCAATGGCAAAAAAAAAAAAAAAAAATCAAAATCAACATTAAGTAGGGCTATTCATTAAAAAAATTTGAAATGAAAAAGATCAAACTGTGAACCAAAATTTCTTTTTTTTTTTTAATTGGTTCAATTTATGGTTTAATTCAGTGTTCATAACCTCAAGTTAAACCAAACCGTTCAATATTAAAGGAAAAAAAGTATATAAACATTTTAGTTTCCAAATAAGGTATTGTATGTAATCATCATATTGCCCTTCTACCATTTTCTTTAGATGCAAGTAAAGAATTACTAACACAAATAACATTAAAGACAAAACTAAATATGGTGGGTAGAGAGGAACTGCCAAGTAAGATCAAAAGATAAGGAATTATGTTATATCACGAAAAATTTACCTGCATTCCTTCAAGTCAATAGTAGAGGCTCCAAATGCAGGTGTAATCATGCAAAGCATTGAGAAAATCTTCCTTAGTAACTCTAATACTCTCTTCATCTATAGGCTTAGTGAGATCATCAAAATTCAATTGTCTATGAAGAGCAAAAGATACTGCAATTTTGGCAACACCTTATATTTCTGCTCCACTGTAATCTTCTGTGCAAGCAGCTGCGTGTCAAAACAAAGATAAAATAGAAGTCAGAATGACTATCATGAACTGCAAAAAAAGATATCAGACCATTACAACTGTGATGCTTGTACATAAACTGCTAAGATCTACATGTATGCTAGAGCTGACGCACCCATAAGTGTGCCAAAATTGCAATATAATCCTATAATTTAAATATATATATTTATTTATTCTCAATTCATATAAAATTCTTAATCATGAAATTAAATTATAATATAAAAACTTCCATTGTTAGACATACATACACACACACATATACGTGCTAAAAAGAGCATACTAAGGTTCTTGAGATTCACATCAGAAGAATGGAAAGAGTTCTCTTTCATCTTGTTTGTATGAATCCGAAATATTTGTAGACGTCCATTCTCACCAGGAAGGCTTATCTCAACTTGGACCTCTAATCGTCTTGGTCTATCAACCAAACATTGAAAAAATTACACTTAACTGTTGCTGCATTTGTTGAAGAGGTGCATTTGCAATATGCCTTGGCATCTTAAAAAACTAAAACCAACAAATTTAATGCATAGTTTAGGGTAAAAAATGAAGAAATGGTCATGATTTGTCCTAAAAAAGTAGGATTGTGTCCAGTCATTAAATATGGTAGAGAGAATTAAGTTGATAATGCATAAGGTCGGTAAGAGAGAAACCTCAAAAGAGCTTCATCAAGCAAATCTTTTCTATTAGTCATTTCAATTAGCACAACGTTGTTCAGAGACTCCACACCATCTATCTGAAAAAATAGCACAATGCCCATGAAGTAGTTTTTCGATAAAAGTACAAAAATGAAAAACAAACCACATACTAGTCAACTACTACATAGAAATTTTCATAAAGCCATGAATCTTTATCAACCTTAGTAAGTAGTTCACTCAAATACTATCATGAACTCCAGTCCCATCTCTTGTTGACCCTCTTGACTGCAAAATCAGATTTTAGATGAGCAATGAGGGTTTTCCATACAAAAAGAAGCAATGAAATCTCGGCTTACAGAGTGCACATTATTTTTTCACACTGATGCAACATACGTACAAACTTGCACTTTATAAGTGAATAATTGAATTTATTTTCCAAAAGAAAGCACGCTTGATCATGTAAATATATGTGCAATGGTGTAGCACATATAATTGAGGAACATGGAATGTCACAGTAAAAGATCCAAATATTGATGTGTTCAAAAAGGAAATCTTTAAAAGATCAATAAGGAAACACATTAAGTAAAATTATCTGTAGCAAAACCAAAATCCCTCAACAATTACTGGTATGTAATTCAAGTAAACACTGTTCTCAATTAGTATTTTCCAACAAAAAATTAGAAAAATGATACACATACAAAAACTACAAGCAATGACCAGAATAGACGGTTCATTAAAATTTGTACAAAAGAGGGCAGTAATTTTTATTACCATGTCCATGCAACAGAACCCAATGAAATGTAAAATTTCAATTTACCCCCTTTGGATCATACAATGGAAATGCTAGACCAATCTACTTGCAATAAGACGCATCTCCAACAAAGCAGATGGAAATTACAATTAACCACTTAATCACAAGAGAAATCCAAATTATGCAAATCCATAATTTTTTTTTTTTGTGCTTTTTAATAACATTTGAGAGCATGTGCTTATCCAATGTAGATCTTCTATCCTGCACCTTCATTTCTCTAGGAGCAAGACCTAAAAAATTGAAATCAACTCTAAGCTAACCTCTCAATATATGTCTCCATGTTTAGTAATCTAAATAGACAGGTACACTTCTGGTCAATGTCTAACGTATTAAGCAACGAGGTTCCTTTCAAATTTGGAGACGTCAAACAAAGTTATGAGGATTCTTAAAACTTCTTGGTATTTTGTTGGGCATTTTCTTAATCACCAACCATGGAAAATGGGGATGTTATCATCAATCAATGAGCTCTATTCTTGTCACGGCTCCAAATGGGGGCCTAGTAGGATTTACCTAAAGCTATCATATCACGTGTGCACCCGTTATATGAGAGCCGTCTTGTATGTCAGAGTATACAAGACTCTATTTATTTATAAATGTTTATCATATAAATGATATAATATATTACAGGATTTCAACTATGGAATCCGATTTTCCAATTTCCACCAAGATCGCAGAGAATCAGTATCCCTCACCAAATAGTGAAAATGGGTTTCAAACTACAACTTACGAATTTCAATAATATAAAATTTATCTAGTTTACATTCTGAGTTTCCATATCCTATATCTCTATCTTCAATAAAGTTCATTGGAGAAGCTCTCTTCACACATTCCTAACCCAATCCCAGTTAATATAATCCTGCACAGAAATCGTTGGGGGGTGAGCGAACCACGGGCTTAGTGAGATAACCTGACTAGACCACACATCAAACAATAGCAACCAAGTATAATTATCAATCATATGTGATGCAACAATCAATAATATGCACATTACAAGCTTGGATGATCTAGAATCCAAAGCAGGATGAAGATTTACGCCCTCTCATCGGGGTTGAAGGAACCAATCTATGAATCTCCTACCTAGGAGAAACAGAGAACCATAGGAACAAAGAGATTCCACTCAATTTCCTTTTGGAACAAAGAGACTCCACCAAGTGTTAGACATTTCACAGCGATACGATGGGCGGCGTCCTTCGTTACCAGTTAGTTACTATGGAACTGACAGAACAAAGGTAAGTTTGCGTAGAACTAATAGCCTCTTGCCTAGAAAAACCAAGCATTACCAGAGAACATAAATTCTAACACGTAGTAGGCTATCGTACAAACATAATGCAGTTTATGCAAATCGTGCAATGCATGTCCGTTTCATTTATAGTACCGACAGTTGTTAATCAAGTTTAAGGCGATCATACCATTTACAGACAATCATCAACATATTTCATACAATATTTATCATACAATAGAATTATTGCTTATATTATGATAATTTGCCATTCAATCATACACCACGCATCATGCAGTATCCCAATCCCACATGCATATCAATTGAATATATATATTATTCCAAATGCGATTATACTACAAGCACAAACAATATGATAAAGTCAAGTAACTCACGTGTGTCCTCCCTAAATTATTGTATAAACTATCGATAATCCGGAAATTGATCTATTTTCTCATGAAAGGAAATAACAGAGATTTATTATTGGACTATTTCTGTAAGAGAAGTCTTCTTAGAATTAAAGGCGTTGATCCTAATCGCCGGACATTAGACTCAGCCCGTTATATTAATTATTGCGTCGTTCAATAATTTAATTGAATCCTTATAACTGTCTAATTATTCTGTATCGGTATTTAATGCAGTTTTTATTAAGATTTTAATCCCTAGAGAGTATTTATTTGTTATTTGTTTTTATTTTACTTCTTTCGATTTTAATTTGCCATTTGTATTTTTATTTAAGGGATTTCTCTTTTTCTTAAATCCTACTGTTTTTAGCAGAAGATTTTTATTTAATAATTCTTTGCCTGTCAACCTTATTTGTCTCTCAAATTGGTATTTTTATTTTATTTAGGGGTATATTCTAGTATCTATACCTTTCAAAAGTTATAAAATCATATGTCTATGGAGTTTAGATATATCAATTTTTTTTTTATTGTACTTAAATTTTATTTTTATTGTAAAACAACTAAGTTTAATACTATAATATTATCAGTAATATTAGTATTGAAAAATCAATATCAATATTAGTATTAAATACAAGTATAATAATAACAACAATTTTCAGACATTTAGTAAATAATACCATTAGTAACAAAAATAGAATTGATGATCGTATAAATATAGTGACCTTAACATAAAATAACATTATTGATTAGTCTAATGAAAATATCAATAATACAGAATACTATAAACAGTTGTAATAATAAGGGTAATAATCAAACTATATCAATAGAAACAACAGTAACTTTAGTTTTGGTTTATTGAGATTGAAAATTGAGTGAAATTCTATTTACGACTTCTTTTTCGTTTTGAATCCGATTTCGTTGTATAAATAGTCGATTTGATAGTACTCGAAGAGTACTTTCTAATAGTGAAATTATTTTTCAAGAAAAGAGACTTGTAAAATTTTTAAATTTATGAAACACATGCATAGGTTTTAAGTGAATCCTAATAATGGTAGTCAAAACTTGTTTTGATAATATCTAACTCATTTCTATCCTTTTTGACGAATGAATAGTCGTTTTCATAGTATTTTCCGAGTACAATCCATTGATAAGGTTGTTTTCGGTTTATAACAAATATATCAATACAATTTATTTGATCTATTGAACATTTTTCTTTATTTGATTTCTTTTGGTTCCTAGTTTCCTAAAGCTTAGAGTTTTAACTTTTAAGTTGATGTTTCTATAATCCTAAATAATTATGTATCATTAATATAACATTTGTTCAATTATATAATTTAAAATCATCATCTAATCCTCTTATCTATTTCTTTAGCTCATTCATGATTTGTAAAATTATCAATATGTATAATTTCTATGAATTGTTCATAATATTTTTCTTGCAATGTAGAACTCCTAATCATGCCTTTAAAGCTTGTTTTATCAAGTTTTATGTTCATATAAGGTCTTAGAAGCATTAGACATGAGTTTAGACTAGTTTAAATGAAATTTGAGTCTTGTTTTGTTCACTTCATTCCTAAATCCGAATTTACTATTACTATATTTATAATATTTCTAAGTTGTTGTCTTTCTTTGCCAACAATATCTAAACATTTCTAACATATCAACCATCTATCCACTTGAATTCATCTATGGATTAGCAACTTCTTTCAACTACATAACCTTTCTTCAATACTAAACAATTCATTCTAAAGTCTATACATAAATATAACAAAGATAGGTTGCTAGTTTAGAACTTACCTTGGCTTGGAATGGAAAAAAAAAAAAAAGATTTTCAATTCCCTTTTTAAGCAAGAATCAAACCTATATCAAAGGTTAGATGATGAGTTCCTAACTAAATTATAAGTTAACGACACTATCTATAATGAAAGTTTACTAATTTTAACAAGTATTCTTACCTTGTTAAGTGAAGTTTTCCCCCTTGGATATTACAATAACCAAGACTTTTTGACTTGGTTTTGGATGTTGTTGGAGAGGGAAATTGATGTTCTTGATGTGTTTAGTGTGTAGATAGGATATGGAAGTAAGCTAAGGGTTTATGGTTGATCTTAAAAGGGTTTCTAAGCTTTCTAAATTGAAGGTTGCAATGGAAAAAGGAAAGGAAAAAGGCTAGACGCACTTCTCTTTATAGCTATGTTTTTTAGATGATTTTGTGAGAGTTATGAGCTCAAATTGTATCTAACTTAAGCTTATATATATATACTAATACTAGGCTAAGTTTTAGAGGCTAAGGAAAGGGTTTTGGGCTTGAAAAAAATTCAAAATAGCAGCTGGAATTTTTCATACGAATTTGTCATTTTTGGTTTGCAAATTTAGACTTTGTTTTGACAGATTTGATAGTGGAGGAAATTTTCGCAGTAGTCCCGTGGTTTTTCCCCAAATTGGGGTTATCCACGTAAATCCTAGTGTCATTGTTTTTCTTCTATTATGTATGTCGTGTTGATTGTTGTTATTGCATTAGCATGAGGAAAAATTTGCTTTTGATTATAGGTTATTGAAGGATTTCTCCTAACACTTCTATCTTGATTATTATCTTCAATCTCTCCTATGATCTTGTTGAATTTAAGATTTAGAGTTGATTTTTAGAAAGAAAAGAAGAAAAAGAAGAAGTGGAAGAAAGAAGAAAGAAAAACATGAAGAAAAAGAAGCGGTGGCACAGACTAAATAAAAGGAAAAAGTAGGAAATTAAAGATATTTTTAGAATAAGGTATTAAATTTGAAGCTTTCCCATAATTATATTAAGTATCAAAACTAATTACAAAGAATTTGAGAATCTAAGTTATAGAAATTAATAACTTGATTTAGACACCTAATCTAGAAATTTAGTCTACAAGAAACATATATCTAATTTGAGTTTGAATCTAAAAACTGATATTTTTAAACAAGCAGTTGATTTGAAAAATTATAGGGATTTAAGGAAATGAAAGTTAACTAAAATTTAAGGTTTAAGAGTTTGCAAAAGATTTAAATGTTTTTTTTTTTTTTTAAGATTTAAGAATTTGAATTTAAAGTAAAAGTATAAATGAAGGATTGGGTAGAAATTGATTAGTTTAATTTATTAAGAAAAGTTATTGTGGATAACTAGATGATTTGGAAAAATATTTCAAATCTCAATTTCAATTCAAATCTATTTACTAATTTAACTATGTCAAATTATCTAATCATAATTCATTGTTTGTTTTACTAGAACTATTTAACTATCTAAGATAAATTTTTAAATAAGTTCAAATTCAATACCATAATAAATTATCTTTTATACTCTTTCATTAAACTATTTCTAACTTAGATAGGTGAAGGTTTGAGATATTTTAAAAATAAACCCTATAGTGTAATAGTTACTTATTTTCTTTTTTCATATCTATCACGATTACTCCACAGATACACACACTTTCTCTCTTCATCATGTAATTACTTCTCTTTTATGTCATGTCTGGTATGTAGAAATCGTTCAGAATGGAATGGATTGAAATCAAAGGAATGAAATGGAATCAATAAGGGAATGCAAATCCAATCAATTTTTTGGATACAGACACAGATGGAATGTTAAGGATTAGTTTATATTGAATTTACTAAAAATACCCTTCACAAAAAAATAAAATAATAAATTCATATAGGATAAAAAGGTAATTTAATTAGAAATATCTAATGGAAGGTAGAAAGGAATTGTGATTTTTCCCTCAAAATCAAATTCTACCTTAAAACCAAAATCGTCGATTCTAAGAAATCACGATTTTGACTCGTATAAGGCTTCGAAATGTGGGAAAATGAATGAAAGCCAAAATCGTAATTTCATTTTAGTCTATTCTTGCATATTAAACAAATCATTAAGGTTTTTTAATAATAAATAAGATATTTTTCTAATTTTGAACACGTGCGTGGTGTATCTCTTGTAGACACTAATATATATTAAGAGAATATCCATTTATTTGACTCTAAAAAAAATTATATTTAGTTTTTTTAATAATTACTTTATAATTATTTTTTATATTATCTACCTACAAAACCTATATATATATATATATATATATATGTATTTAATAACCACATACTAAAACAATGTAACTTCTTTATAGTTATTTTTTATATTATCTGCTAAACTGTCTCTAGAAGGCAGTTATATGAACTTATCCACTACTACCAACCCACTTTTAATTATTTTTTCTCATGGTAACATTCAATTCTTTCCCACCATCTTCAAACATACTTCAAATATACATTTTTCGTCAACAAATCCATAAATCTATTATTTTTTCCATTCTATTTCAATATCGCTTGGAGACAACAACAAAGCCCTAAGGTCAAATTTCTACAATATACACATTTTCCACTTTCATTTTAGTGACTTTATTCTTCTTCTTTTTATTTTATCTCTTATTTTTCTGTTCTATTTAGTTTCATTGGTCCTATTGTTTGGTTATAATAGGAAAGACAATATTTACAAATAGGTTAGTGAGTATTTGGCTTTGTTTAGTTAAATTAAATTGGTTATTAATGAATTTTCTTTTTTTTTTTTTTTACACTGATGGACCTATCACTAGGATTGAAGGTGGGCCATATAAAAGAGTTCTGTTGTTGTTTTGCATCTCACATTTTTTTTATGGCCTCACTGCCTCAGCGTCTCTATATGTATTGTTGTAAACTTCATAGCTATTGACTAGGAATTAAGATTTACGCAACATGTCAATCCGATGGGTATGTATGTTTTATTTGTGAAAAGGTTGAAAATTTCACTAATATATAATAAAAATAAAAGAAGGGACATCCAACTCTACCATGGTGCCTAAGAAATAAATAAATAAATAACTATATTAAATAACATTAAAAGTGAACTTTCCAAACTAATTAGATGACCTTTTTATGGCATGTTTTGTTTGTATTAATGTGATAAATGGATGCTAAGATGTATTCGGATGTATACTATAAATTAGAAAAGAAATAAGAATAAAAAAGAGCAATTTATTTGGTTAGTGACACTCCTAAATGTGGCATTACATTATGTTCAATTTTGCAATTGAAATAATCAAATAAGAGGAGAATTATGATGAATTAAGGTTGTGTGTACGTGTGTGTGTATTCTTTTTAGAAGTTTTTAAGATTTATTTGTTGAAATTAGGGAAAAAATTATTTGTTAGAAATATTTAAAAAGTTTGTCAATGATGTTTATTCAAGTGAGAAGTTTTATAATTTGATCGAAGAAAACCGAAAATATTTAAAAAAAAAAGATTTCTAATTTAATTTTTATACATTTTTATTAAACGCATTGTGGGTGCACATTCTGCTAGTATACATATATGTATGTGGGAAAATGGCAAGCTATTAAGGTTTTAAAAAGGGTATGTGATGCATTTTTTAGATTTTTTAAGCATCCAATTTTCTACATGCAATAACTTTGATTATGTTTAGCTAGTTTAGGGTCCTAAATTAATTATATGGGCCAAACATGATTAAAATTTTCAACTAAGTCTAATTTATTTATATTAACTAAATTGTAATGTTTATGTCTTCTAGATCCTTGATGAGGGGTAAGATTAATTTTCCTTAAATTTTGAGGCCTAAAGCGTTGTTGACTTTAATTTGAATTGAAATTGAAAATTGTATTTCTTAATTTATGATTTATGTTTTTTTACCATTTCACCTTTTTCCCCTTGAAATAAAATTTTGACCTTGAAATTTCACTTGGCGATTGGAATAACTTTAGATATCTCTTCCTTAAGCTCCTAAGTAGCTTTGTGCACTTCTCTTGGCCACTTCACGAGACTTGCACATACTTGATTTTTGTTCGTCAACACATTCTCTTTTTGTGTCCATGATCTTGACAAGATGTTCCACGTATGTTAATTTTGGTTACAAATCCAGCTGGTTAATTTCAATTACCATTTCTAGGTGCAATATACATTTTCTTAAAAGAGATACATGGAAAACGCCATGCACTCCAGATAAGTGTGGTGGTAAGGTTAAGCAATATGCCATTAGTCCAATCCTCTCTAATACTTCATATAGCCTGATGTACCTTGGGTTCAACTTGTCATTCACCCTAAAATGAATTACACCTTTGTTGTGAGAAATTTTCAAGAACACATAATCTCCTACAGTGAACCCCAAAGGTCTTTTTATTTTATCACCATGGCTCTTTTACCTATCCTATGTCGTTTGCATTCATTATTTAATAGCTTGGATCTTGTCTATAACTTGTTGTACCAAATCTAGTTCCAATACAACTCTTTCATCCACTTCATCCCTATGCAATGGGAATTTACATTTTCTCCCATACAGTACCTCATAAGATGCCATGTCAATCGTGGTCTGATCACTATTGTATGCAAATTTAACTAGTGGTAAGTGCCTTCCCATCTTCCTTTAAAATCCAAAGCACATGCTTTAACATGTCCTCCATCATCTATATGGTCCTTTATAACTGTTCGTCTATTTGAGAATGGAAAACAGTGCTAAATTATATCTTTGTCCCTAAGGCAACATGTAAGCTTATGTAAAACCTACTAACAAAATAGGTGTCTCAATCTAATAGTATTCATAAAGTTACCCCGTGTAACATGACAATCTCTTATGTATAAATTTGTGCCAATCTTTCCATAGTGCAACCAACCTTCAAGGGTATGAAGTGAGCACATTTAACCAATTAGTCAATAATCACCCATACTGTCTCATTTCAAACAATAGTCCATGGTAAAGCAATGACAAAATCCATAGTAATGTTTTCCAATTTCCACTAAAGAATAAGGACGGGTTGTAATTCTTATCTTAGTCTTTGATGATAAATCCTAAATTGTTGACAAACCAAATACTTTATTACATACTCAGCCACTTCCTTCTTCATGTTATTCTATTAAATGTGTTTCTTCAAATCTTGATACATTTTAATGCTCCTTGGATGAATTGAGTATGAAGTTGAATGTGCTTCATCAAATACTTCCTTCTTCAATTCTAGTCCGTTCAATACTCATAGTTTGTCTTCATATCCAATCACACTATCCTTATGCATCTTGAGTTTTGCTTGATCACATCTGCTCATTACATTCAAAATAATACTCTACTCTTATGTATTCTCTTGCTAGGCTTCTTTGATCTTATCTAGTAAGGTAGATTTTAACCTTAGGTTTGTGAGCATAGAGGTGACCTTTCCCACTCCTACGACTTCAATATTTATCCTTCTCAAATCACCCAAAATAGGCTTATGATGTGTCAAAAGAATAGCCACATCCCCTTATCGCTTCATACTCAAGGTATCTGCTACTACGTTAACTTTCCTGGATGATTAATGAGCTTTAATTATCTCCTTTCCCTCATGTTCAATTCCTTCTAGATAAAGATATACTTCAAACCTTTGTATTTTGTATAAAGCTTTAGTTTCCCTCCAAATAAGTAATGCATCCACAATTTCAAAGTCAATATCAATGCTGTAAATTTTAGATTACGCATTAGATAGTTTTTCTCATATGGCCCAAGTTGTCTATATGCATAAGCAATTGCTTTTCCATCTTGCATTAGTATACCCCAAGCTTTGCAATGATGCTTCACTATACATTATCTACTGCTTCTCGTTTTTAGGCAAAGCCAGCACTAGTCTTGACACCAATCTTCTTCACTTATCAAAATGCTCCTCACACTTAGCATCCTATTTAATTTTTGCATTCTTTTGAGTCAATTTGGTTAAAGGCATTGCTAATATAAAAAGTCCTTCCACAAATATTCTATAATATATCACTAACCTAAGGAAACTTCTAATATTAGTCATATTTTAGGGCCTTGTCCATTTACCAATTAACATGATCTTCCTTGGACCCGCTAACATACCCCGCTTGTTCATAACATATCCTAAGAATGAAACTTCCTCTAACCAAAACTTACACTTGCTAAATTTTGCATACAACTTTCATTCATTCGATCTTTATAATACCAATCTCAAATGTTGATCTTGCTCTTCTTCATCTATAAAATATATCAATATATCATTAATGAAGACTATCATAAACTTTCCAAAACATATGATGGAGCATTTGTAAGTTCAAAAGCCATCATGAGGAATTCATAATGTCCATCCCTATACAACACATACACACACAACACATTCAAATTCAATCCCTATAATCCACAAAATTTCATTACTTGGCATAGAAATCAATTTTTGGAACATCTTGGGGCTTAATCCTTAACTCGTGATATCCTAACCTTAAGTCTATCTTGGATAAAATAGTTGCTCCCCTTAGTTAATTGAATAAGTCCGCTATCCTTGATAAAGGATATCGATTCTCTATCACCACTTGATTCAACTCATGAAACTATATGCAAAGCCTCATGCTTTGATCCTTCTTTATTACAAAGAATACTAGGGCTCCCTATGGTGATATGCTAGGGCAGATGAACCAAGCCATCCTAGATGACCTAAGTGCCTAACTATCGAGCTAGCATCACTTAACAAGTTTATCGTCCCTCATCCTAAGTTTAAGAAAATAACCTAACACAAACAAACACCCAATTGTTATTAGTCATCTTTAAATATTAATCCATTTAGGATGTCTATCCTAGTCAAGCAACACGCTTGTCATTGTGAAGCTGATATCAAGTATGTAGCTTGGCAAGGGTCAAAAGCTTATTTTGTCCATTTAGGTAGTACCAAAATGTTTAGGTATCTAAAAAAGCACTATTTGTGGGATGGTATGAAGAGAGTATAGCAGATTTTGTATCTAAGTGTTTGACTTGCCAATAGATCTAAGTTGAGCACCATTAACTAAGTGGTGAACTATAACCCTTACCCATTAGTAGAAGTGGGAATGAGTCACGATGGATTTTGTGACAGCGTTACCAATGACGCTGGCTAGGCATGAGGTAATATGGGTTATAGTTGATAGATTAAGCACACTTCATTTGTTTGAAAGTCAGGTGTTCACTTGAGAAGATGGTTCATATCTATATTAGAGAGATATTCATGGAGTACCCTTGTCTATCATATCGGATAAGGATTAGAGATTTGTTAGTTGGTTTTAGAAGAGCTTACGTGAGTCACATGGTGCAAGACTTCAATTTAGTACGATTTTTCATTCTCAAACCGATAAATAATCAATGAGGACTATACAAATACTAGAGGATATGTTGAGAGCTAGAACTTTGGACTTTGGAGGTTATTGGGATGATCACTTATCGTTGGTTGAGTTTGCTTATAATAATAGCTATCAGACTACGATTCAAATAGCCCTTTATGAAGCCGTATATAGAAGGAAGTGTAGATCACCTTTCAATGGGATGAGGTAGGTGAATAGGCTATTATCGGTCCAGATCTTATGTAAAAGCGATTGATAAGATAAAATTGTGAGACAGAGGATGAAAGCGGCATATGATCGATGTAAGAGCTATGTAGATTTGAGATGAAGACCACTTGAGTTTGAAGTTGGAGATCATATATTTCTTAGAGCATTCCTTGCTAAAGGAATGTTTTAATTTAAAGTCAAGGGAAAGTTACACTCTAAGGTATGTTAAGTAATAAATTAAAAGTTAAGGTTATTTATGGACCAAAGGTTAACATTTGTTCATTCCAAGTATATTGGACCGTATGAGATACTCAAGAGGATCGACACTATCTCCAAGTTTATGTGGTGTGCATAACGTGTTTTATGTATCACAGTTGAGGAAGTGTATATTAGATATGGATGCAGTTAACAACACACATTGCCAGAGGTACAACCAAATCTAACGATAGCTAAGAGATTGATCGACTAACTTTTATGGCTTCCGAGTTTTAAAATATTTATAACCTATAATTCTATTCGTAATTCAGTTTTGACAAGAAAGTGCACCTACGTTTATACTATAGGACAAAGTATAGGGTCGTCTCCACAAGAACGATTGCAAACACTAATACTAAATAATTTCCCTTTTATCTAACAGCTCAATTTATTGGGTAATTAAATATTAAAACTCTAAATTTACTAACTAACTTGCACTAATCCACAAAAAAGTTATAACCAACACAATTACTACAAAATAATTCACAAAGTCACAGTTAACGAGTAGACTTGCTTCATCACATTGCATGAGTTATTAGTAGATTTTATCCTTATAATCATTATCTACAGGAAACTATTAAGTTGTAAGCAATCTTCTCAAAATTACTTACTCTTAATTTTAATTGCGTCTATTAGAATATCTTCCAATTTAACAACTAATTATGATCACATTAATATCATAACATTGTATCTAATTCCTTAAGATGCAACAACTTTCCTAATAACATGTCTATTATCAGGAGTAAATTATTCTAGTGACTTAGATCTATTTGATAGGATTGCCTTGACAAATTCTATTGAAATATGTCTTAAGTTAGTGTTGTGCGCTACACCAACCATAAATTGATTAATTCAATTCACTAAAAACTAACAATTATTAGGAATTAACAAGTTCAAGTGTATGTTCATGCTAATACTATGTTGTAAGTCCTAAATTACTACTCATACATGGTGAAGCAATAATCAATGAACAATATGTAGAAATAACAATGAAATAAACATAGAAGATGATAAAAGAAAAACCCCTTTTTAATTACAATGATAGAAATCTTTACAACAAACACGAGCAACAATTTCTGTCTTCTCTCTCTTGAGCTCTTCAGGAAAAGTTACAAGATACAACACTGAATGTTGTAGGAAAAATCTCTAAAACACTCTCCTCTCACAAAGATTACAAAGGAATGAACTGATGTAGATATGACTTAGTGTGCTTTTTTTTCCCTGAATCGCTATGTTGCCTATTATACCCAATTCACTTCCCTAAAAGTTATAAGTGAATCTAAGTGACTATTCACATGTGTCACCCATTAATTACACTATTTATAGAAAAGTCAAGAAAATGCGTCTTCAAATCACATTGACGTTCACAGATAAGAAAGAGAACTTGATAGAGACTATTTGTCTAAAAATTCATGAATCACGCCCTTGATTTTGACCTTAGTAGAGACCGGTCTCATCAAATCTATCAGTTACGCTCGTAATTTTGTCCTTGGTAGCTACTAGACTTTGAAATTCCTTCAATCATTAAAAATCACAGGCATGAAAATGGGCTTAAAAGCTTCTAAACTCTTCAACTTGATAAATCACTGTCATGACTTTGATTTTTGCTGACCTGACTTCATTGTACAAATCTTGCTCAATTCCTTCTCTAATCTATCTATCTAAATGTCTTCAATATGTCCAATTGTCACCTGAAATTAATATATATATATATATATATATAGATTAAGAACCAATTCTTGCATAAATCATATCAATAAGCTCTAAATTGTACTTAATTATCTAATGAATTTCATGGATAATTTACGCCTATTAGAGACTTGTGAAGATTATGGATTAGATGGAGAAAACCTTGAGGAGAAAGATGATACGCTTCATCAAAGTACAATAGACTAGTCAAATAGAGAAAGAGGCCACTTAAGAAGCTGAGGACTCAATGAGACAAAGATATCCTAAGCTGTTTAAGTAGTGAGGTAAGTTTTTGTTGAAAATAATTTGTAATTTTAATGGCGGTGGAATTATGATGGAATTAAAGCAAGATGTTGTCATGAAATTGACTTTAGAAATTTTCCATACGTGTTAATAAATTGTACATGGAAATTTCGCTTCATGGAAAAGTAACATTAGAATTGAGGACAACTAGCTTTTAGCTATTATAGTTGTTAAGAGTTGATAAATTTTAACACATGAGTTATCAATAGTCAATTTTGTTTTCTCTTTTTCCACCTCTTATAAACTCTATATAAACCATCATGTACTTCATTTTATGTTCTTGAATAAAAAAATTGGTGTTATGAATGGTAACTTGTGCTCCATACCGTAATTCCCATTCTGGTATATAGTCTTGTAGTCTTAACTTGTTAAATTTTATTTTATTTGTTTGCACACAACATATTTTTGGTATCATAGCCAGACCTCTTCCAATTTTAGAACCCACACACTCAAACATTACATATGCAAACCTTTGCAATGACATCAACAAACAATAATGCCACATTTAATTTTTTTTCAATAAGGTATTCCATTGCTTATTGGTGAAAAATATGATATTCGGAGTATTATGATGAGAGTATTATTTATCTCATAAGATTTATCGGATATTATTGAGGAAGGTTATTGTAAGGACCCGCTATCACCCCTAAATTTAAAATAAATGATAACAGTCCCCAACCACATATAATCTGCAGAATTATATGTAAGGTTGTCCGAGAAGAAATGTTTGATGAATTGTTTGTCTAATTTCACAACATAAATCATTTTGAAAATTATTTACTTAATAGCTTACTTTCAAAACACAATACCATATATATACAAACATTATAAGAAAATAGCTCAGGTTATACAAGCTAGCTACGTACATACATACATATATATATATATTACAACCAAAAGGCATCTTACAAGCCTTAGCAAAACTACAAAACATATAGTTCATCAAGAACTATATAAACAACTATCCAACCTATATATCTAGTCTATTACAAAAAGATTGGGCTCCAACCAATCCAAGGCCATCTCTAGTCCTCAAACTCCTCCAGAAAATCCTCAAAATCAGGACCATAACCTAAGCTCGCATAAGACTCATCAAGATCCTCACCTGAAATAGATAAAATATGAGCCAGAGGCCCAGTACACAAGTAACGAAACAAAAGCGAGATGATTCACACAAGCCTGAACTAAATGCAAGATGCAACAACCATTCAATTATTATTGAGTCTTTAGTTAGTAATTCAACATGGGAGTATTCAAACTCCGGGCAACAAGGATAATGGGGGATCCTGAGTAACAACCTTGACGCTCAGGGGGTTGATATAAGTAGCTCGGATACTTATACCGTTCTAGATAATTTTACAGAAAACACTAAATCTATCAGCCCAATCTGAGCAGGGTGCCGCTCCCCAACCGGATACCAATTCCACCCTAGGCTCACCCAATCTGTGAGGGGGCCCCTAGGCACTCATGCCACCCTGGGCAGGGATTGGATTTAACGGTAAAACACAAATCAACACTCACAATTAAGTTTTTTCTTAATATATATATAGTTTCATAAATGCCTATCCTAACACAGAGACAAGCTAGTTACTGCGTACCTGTACTAGATCGAGAGTCAATGGGAATAACCGAAAGGGAATCAATCACTGTAAAAAGAAGTAATTACAACTCACACTTAGTTCAAGTATATATATTCATCAAGCTCAAGTATAATCATCCAAAGAAATTCAAATAAATCATTATAACATCATCACATAGCATTTAGATATCATATATTATCATACAATACTCAACAAATACTTAAATGACCATTTATCAAGCTTTGAACAACTTTTAGCAAACAACAATAAGTTTTAAACTTTGTTGGAAAGTGTATTAGCTGGAAAGAATTGAAATTTAAGCACTGATACTTTTGTAATTTGTAAAATCTTAAAACATGAAAGTTGTAGATCTCTTTTTAATCTTTCCAACGCAACTTGAATCACCTCAAACGGAGGTCGGATGAAAAGTTATGATCAAATTACGAAAACATGTTGCTGCAGGGAAGGATCACGCCCCATTGCTCGCCCGTGGTTTTGGAAAATTTTGTGACAGACTAAATCACGCCCCTTTGGTCGCCCGTGACATGTGAAAAAGTGACAACCAGCTTAAATCACTCCCTTCTCGCCCGTGACTAATCCCCTGATATATGTTACGAATTTGCTCTGTTTTCAAAATCATTTTTACACTTCTACATCAACTTTATCTCCTACATCAATTCTAACATCAAATGAACTCATAACAACTCCTACCACTTCAATCTTCCACCAACAACTTCAAACAACAATCAAACTTCAATTCACTTCAACAACTCCAACTTACTACACCCAACACTTAGTTATCAACTATATGCATTTTTTTTTTCAACTTCCACAAAACTCATCCTAAGCACATAAGACTAACCACTCCATTAATTACATAATCTCATCCAAACTATCATACATGCACTAATTCAATCTCATACCAATCATCACTTCAAAATCATATATTACTAACATTTACACACAATTCAACATAGAACATAAAAATGAAGATAGAGTTTGTATTACACTCACATGGTGGAATATTGGCTTGGAATGATATTCAAATCCTTAAGCTTGTAATAAACTTTGGCTTAGGGTTCAAGATTTTGGGTTAAGAGAGGGAAGAAAGAAAGAAGAAAGAAAAGAAGTAAAATTCGTATGGAAAGTTGAGGCTGCCAAAAGGGAGGGTTAACTTGTCCAAATTAAAGTCAAATGTCATCCAAATCTCACCATTAGGGGTATATTTGTCCTAGGTTTAATTTAGGCAAATTTCAAATGCATTTGGGTTGAATTTAAGCTCAAAGAGTGGATCTAAAATTAGCCAAAATTTCTGTCATAAGTCTAAGCAATTCAAAAGTGAATTTACTAAATTCTAAACATAACACATGCATATTAATTTGAAAAAAATACACACACATTAATTACACTATACACACAATTAGAGATATCAAACAATAGTATAAACTTTATAAGACCATACACATATAAATTAGCACATTCACTAATTACATTAGCTAAGCACACACACACACACATACATATATATATATATATATCATCCAATAACATATTAGCATGCAATTTAAGGAATTCATGGCTATTTCATTCTCTCCTCCTTCAAAAAGTTTCGTCCTCGAAACTTGGCTTACCTTAACTCTATTCAAATAACTCGGGATACTTTTGCTTCATCTCATCTTCATGTTCCCATGTTGCTTCTCTTTCACTTTGACCCGTCCACAAAACTTTAACAAAAGGGATTACTTTTCTTCTCAACACTTTGTCAATCCTATCCAAGATTTTGATTGGTTTCTCAATTGTGCTTAAATCGGGTTGAATCTCCGGTTGATGGGTAGAAATGATAGCTTCAGGATCCGATACACACTTTCTGAGTTGTGACACATGAAACACATCGTGCACTTCAGACAAATTTGGGGGTAAAGCTAGTCGATAGGCTAGTGGTCCGATTCTTTCCAAAATCTCATATGGACCTATGTATCTTGGGTTCAACTTTCCTTTAACTCTAAATCTAATTACCCCTTTTGTTGGCGAGATTTTAAGAAACACGTGATCACCAACTTCAAATTCTAACGGTCTTCTCCTCGTGTCAGCATAGCTTTTGTACCGATCTTGAGCCGTCTTCATTCTCTGCTTTATCACTTGAATCTTATCAATTGCTTGCTGTACCAGTTCAGGACCTAAAACTGTTCTTTCACCAACTTCATCCCAATGTATTGGAGATCTGCACTTTCTACCATACAGTGCTTCATAAGGCGCCATCTGAATTGTTGCTTGGAAGCTATTGTTGTAGGAAAACTCAATAAGTGGCAAATGAACATCCCATCTATTTCCAAAATCCAAAGCACATGCTCTAAGCATATCTTCCAATATCTGAATCGTTCTCTCAGATTGTCCGTCTGTCTGTGGGTGAAATGCAGTGCTAAATTGAAGCTGTGTACCCAAAGCAATATGTAGACTCTTCCAAAATCTGCTGATAAAGCGAGAATCCCGATCAGAAGTGATCGTCTTTGGAATACCATGCAATCTCACTATCTCTTTGATGTAGATGTATGCCATTTTCTCTAACGAATCTCCAACCTTCAAAGGTATGAAATGAGCCGATTTTGTCAATCTATCTACGATCACCCAAACAACTTCATATTTGGTTATGGTTCTGGGTAAGGCTGATACAAAATCCATGGTGATATCTTCCCATTTCCATTCAGGTACTGACAACGGTTGAAGTTCTCCTGGGTCGTTGATGTTCGATTTTTACTTGTTGACAAACCACACACTTAGAGACATATTGGGCTACATCTCTCTTCAAACCTTCCCACCAATAGTTTCTCTTCAAATCCTTATACATTTTTGTACTTCCCGGGTGGATCGAGTATGGAGAGGAATGAGCTTCTCTCATGACTTCTTCTCTTAACTCGTATGGCACAAAAAGTCGATTCCCATATCTCACAACTCCTTCCATGTCAATCCTTAATTCTTTCCTTTTTCCAATTCTTATAGAATCCTTCATTCCCTTGGCTTCATTGTCTTCCTTTTGAGCTTGTTTAATTTTCTCCAGAATTGTTGGTTGCAAGGATAGTTGAGCCAATATCACATCTACTTGTTCCACAGTAACTTCAAGATTTAACTTCATAAACTCCATCTGGATCTCCTTTTGGCTAGATAGCAAAGCAGCAACACCTTCATGTTTCTTTCTACTAAGTGCATCCGCTACTACATTAGCTTTTCCGGGATGATAAAGAATCTCCACATCATAGTCCTTAAGTAGTTCAAGCCATCTTCTTTGTCATATTTAGCTCCTTCTGTGTGAAGATGTATTTTAGACTTTTGTGGTCTGTGTAGATCTTACACTTCTCCCCAAACAGATAGTGTCTCCACAATTTCAGTGCAAGAATTACAGCTGCCAACTCCAAGTCATGCACCGGATAGTTCTTTTCGTGGGGTTTCAGTTGCCTCGAAGCATACGCTATAACTCTTCCATCTTGCATGAGTACACAACCGAGTCCTTGAATAGATGCGTCACTGAAGACTACGAACTCTTTTCCATTGTCTGGTAGCGCTAAAATAGGAGCTGATATTAATCTTTCCTTCAACTCTTCAAAACTCTTCTCACACTTGTCATCCCATTCAAATTTAATATTCTTTCGTGTTAATCGGGTTAATGGAGATGCAATCTTCGAAAATCCTTCTACAAACCTTCGATAGTATCCAGCCAATCCAAGAAAACTTCTTATTTCGCTCACAGTTGTAGGCCTTGTCCACTTTAGAATAGCTTCAATCTTCATTGGATCCACTGAAACTCCTTCTTTTGAAATAATATGTCCAAGAAAAGAAATTTCTTCCAACCAAAACTGACACTTATTAAACTTTGCATAAAGTCTCTTCTCTCGAAGTCTTTGTAACACAAGTCTCAAATGCTCTTGATGCTCCTCCTTGCTTCGGGAATAGATCAAAATGTCATCAATGAAGACTATGACAAATGAATCCAGATAATCCTTGAAAACCCTATTCATCAAGTCCATAAATGCGGCTGGTGCATTGGTTAACCCAAAAGGCATCACCAAAAACTCAAAGTGTCCATATCTTGTCCTGAAGGCCGTCTTCTGAATATCTTGAGATTTGATCTTAAGCTGATAATATCCCGATCTCAAGTCGATCTTAGAAAACACAGTAGCTCCCTTCAGTTGGTCAAATAGATCATCAATCCGTGGCAAAGGATATTTATTCTTGATAGTAACCCGATTTAATTCTCTGTAATCAATGCACATGCGCAAGCTCTCATCCTTCTTCTTGACAAACAGCACAGGAGCACCCCAAGGGGATATGCTTGGTCTAATAAAACCCAAGTCTTGCAACTCTTGTAACTGTATCTTCAACTCCTTCAACTCTGCTGGAGCCATTCTATATGGAGCTTTAGAGATAGGTACTGTTCCAGGCAATACTTCGATTCCAAACTCTATCTCTCTATCTGGTGGTAATCCAGGTAGCTTCTCAGGAAATATATCCATAAACTCATTCACAATTGGCACCATATTGATATCCACTCCTTCAATGCTCATAGTTGCTACAACGGATTTCTCCCACAATTCCATGAACTTCATACTCTTAGGTCTTAGCCTCTCTAATATATATGAAAATCTTCCTTCATCTAAATCAAAACTCAACTCCGCTTTACTACAATCAATTGTGACCTTATAATGATTTAGCCAATTCATTCCCAAGATCACATCAAAATCAGATAAAGGTAATACTATCATATCAATAGGCATGCTTACATCAGAAATCATCACATTCACATTTTTACACACACAAGGATGCCTATTTTCAGTCACCAACGGAGTAGTCACACATATAACACGATCACTCAACATTTCAGAAGCAAGATTACACTCATTCATAAAATTCTCAGAAATACAAGCATGAGTCGCCCCTGTATCAATCAACACATAAGCATTCTTATCAGACACATTCAGAATACCTGCCAAGGTGTCTACTGCAGGTGTATCTTCAACTTGCTGTAAGGTGAAAACCCTTGCATCCGTCTTGCCTTTTTCTAAATTCACTCTACTCTTATTGTCGGGTCGATCTTTGCAATTAGAAATATGATGTCCCCTTTGCTTGCAATAGGCACAAAATACTGGTGGTATCTTCGGATTCTTACACTCTATAGACCTATGTCCAACTTGACCACAAGAAAAACATGCTCCGGGAGTCCACTTGCAATCTGTCACCTCATGAGGACCATAGCATCTAAGGCATCTCTTCTCAAACACAGGTGTAGAAGCTTTAAGAGTTGACTTCTGGTCTCCTTGTTTTCCCATATAAGGTCTCTTTCCTTGGTTTGAATAATATCCTGCTTTGTTAGCATTTTGGTAACCACCATATGATGTAGCAGGAGCAGGTCTCTTTCCCATGAATGCAGCTCTTCTTGCTCTTCTAGCTCTACTATCATTGTGTATCTGTTCCATTAACAAGGCTTTAGCAACTACATCTGATAAGGTGTGTAACTCAAACTTCTTCACTTCATTCTGGATTTCTCATTCAAGCCATTCTGGAACTTTTGAACCTTCATTCTTTCATCACGATAGTCTCCTCCAGCAAAGCGCAATAATCTACAAAATTCACTATGATATTCATCTATGGGCTTGCTCCCCTGTCTCAAGTTCAACCAATCAGATATCATCCTCTCTCTTACTGAATTCGGAAAATACTTGGTGAAGAATGTGTCTTTGAATGTAGTCCAAGAAATAGGCTGTTGTAGATTTCCACTAGCTAGTCTCCACCAATTGTAAGCTTCTTTCTTCATCATATAAACTGCTAAGTCCACTTTCTTATCCTCAGGAGTACTGCTAGCTGCAAAGGTCTTCTCCAATTCTTCTATCCAATTCTCAGCCACTGTCGGATCAGTGCTAGTACCATCAAACTCTGGAACCATCTTACTAAAGTCATGTAGTTTGATCTGGTTGGCTTGTTCATTCACAGGTGGTGCTTCATTCGGTCTTACCCCGGGTTGATTACCTTGCTGTATAAAGTACTGTGTCTGCTGGTACATCATCATCTGATATTGTTGCATCATTGCCATCATGTCTCTCATCATACCATACATGGAATTGGGATCACCAGTAGGCATTTGTGGCATTGGTGGAATAGGTGGCATAGGTGGAGGTGGCGGAATCTGAGTCGGTGGAGGAACTTGTGAAGCTGAAGCCGATGCAGGAGATGGTGTAGTCTCACTACTAGGTGTAGAAGATGAAGTAGGAACAAATGTAGACGACTGTGGTGGTGGTGGCATACTTTCCCTATCTGAATGCTGCCTGGTAGATCTCCTTAACCTATCCATCTTAACAATCGCACACAATACATTCAACACACACACATGTATACACATTAAGCTTATTTAAATTAACATTCACACATAATAGCAAACAATTAACCAATTAATCAATCAAGCAACAAGCACACAAGGAATCAAGAAAACAAACAGGCACAGCATCCAAGCAAACTTAGTTCTTCCTATTCTACCTATTTGTGTCTAGGTCAAGTCTCAGACAAATCATCTCAATTAGGCAAACAATTAATCAAACTTAGCTCTGATACCATCTGTAAGGACCCGCTATCACCCCTAAATTTAAAATAAGTGATAACAGTTCCCCAACCACATATAATCTGCAGAATTATATGTAAGGTTGTCCGAGAAGAAATGTTTGATGAATTGTTTGTCTAATTTCACAACATAAATCATTTTGAAAATTATTTACTTAATAGCTTACTTTCAAAACACAATACCATATATATACAAACATTATAAGAAAATAGCTCAGGTTATACAAGCTAGCTACGTACATACATGCATATATATATATATATATATATATACAACCAAAAGGCATCTTACAAGCCTTAGCAAAACTACAAAACATATAGTTCATCAAGAACTATATAAACAACTATCCAACCTATATATCTAGTCTATTACAAAAAGATTGGGCTCCAACCAGTCCAAGGCCATCTCTAGTCCTCAAACTCCTTCAGAACATCCTCAAAATCAGGACCATAACCTAAGCTCGCATAAGACTCATCAAGATCCTCACCTGAAATAGAAAAAATATGAGCCAGAGGCCCAGTACACAAGTAACGAAAACAAAAGCGAGATGATTCACACAAGCCTGAACTAAATGCAAGATGCAATAACCATTCAATTATTATTGAGTCTTTAGTTAGTAATTCAACATGGGAGTATTCAAACTCCGAGCAACAAGGATAATGGGGGATCCTTAGTAACAACCTTGACGCTCAGGGGGTTGATATAAGTAGCTCGGATACTTATACCGTTCTAGATAATTTTACAGAAAACATCTAAATCTACCAGGCCCAATCTGAGCAGGGTGCGCTCCCCAAACCGGATACCAATTCCACCCTAGGCTCACCCAATCTGTGAGGGGGCGCCCCTAGGCACTCATGCCACCCTGGGCAGGGATTAGATTTAACGGCGTAAAACACAAATCAACACTCACAATTAAGTTTTTCTTAATATATATATATAGTTTTCATAAATGCCTATCCTAACACAGAGACAAGCTAGTTACTGCGTACCTGTACTAGATAGAGAGTCAATGGGAATAACCGAAAGGGAATCAATCACTGTAAAAAGAAGTAATTACAAACTCACACTTAGTTCAAGTATATATATTCATCAAATCAAGTATAATCATCCAAAGAAATTCAAATAAATCATTATAACATCATCACATAGCATTTAGATATCATATATTATCATACAATACTCAACAAATACTTAAATGACCATTTATCAAGCTTTGAACAACTTTTAGCAAACAACAATAAGTTTTAAACTTTGTTGGAAAGTGTATCAGCCGGAAATAATTGAAATTTAAGCACT
Source organism: Combretum micranthum (assembly GCA_024138025.1). NCBI lineage: Eukaryota > Viridiplantae > Streptophyta > Magnoliopsida > Myrtales > Combretaceae > Combretum > Combretum micranthum. The sequence continues at coordinate 271,695 of JAMXBD010001458.1, read as the reverse complement.
GATGCTTTTATAATTTGTAAAATCTTAAAACATGAAAGTTGTAGATCACTTTTTAAGCTTTCCAACGCAACTTGAATCACTTCAAACGGAGGTTGGATGAAAAAGTTATGATCAAGTTACGAAAACATGTTGATGCAGGGGAAGGATCACGCCTCATTGCTCGCCCGTGGTTTTGGAAAATTTTGTGACAGACTAAATCACGCCCCTTTGGTCGCCCGTGACATGTGAAAAAGTGACAACCAGCTTAAATCACTCCCCTTCGCTCGCCCGTGACTAATCCCCTGATATATGTTACGAATTTGCTCTGTTTTCAAAATCCATTTTTACACTTCTACATCAACTTGTACATCTCCTACATCAATTCTAACATCAAATGAACTCTAATAATAACTCCTAACACTTCAATCTTCCACCAACAACTTCAAACAATAATCAAACTTCAATTCACTTCAACAAACTCCAACTTACTACACCCAACGCTTAGTTATCAACTATATGCATTTTTTTTTTCAACACTTCCAACACTTCAAAACTCATCCTAAGCACATAAGACTAACCACTCCATTAATCACATGATCTCATCCAAACTATCATACATGCACTAATTCATTCTCATACCAATCATCACTTCAAAATCATATATATACTAACATTTACACACAATTCAACATAGAACATAAAAATGAAAGATAGAGTTTGTATTACACTCACTTGGTGGAATATTGGCTTGGAATGATATTCAAATCCTTAAGCTTGTAATAAACTTTGGCTTAGGGTTTAAGATTTTGGGTTAAGAGAGGGAAGAAAGAAAGAAGAAAGAAAAGAAGTAAAATTCGTATGGAAAGTTGAGGCTGCCAAAAGGGAGGGTTAACTTGTCCAAATTAAAGTCAAATGTCATCAAAATCTCACCATTAGGGGTATATTTGTCCTAGGTTTAATTTAGGAAAATTTCAAATGCATTTGGGTTGAATTTAAGCTCAAAGAGTGGATCTAAAATTAGCCAAAATTTCTGTCATAAGTCTAAGCAATTCAAAAGTGAATTTACTAAATTCTAAACATAACACATGCATATTAATTTGAAAAAAATACACACACATTAATTACACTATACACACAATTAGAGATATCAAACAATAGTATAAACTTTATAAGACCATACACATATAAATTAGCACATTCACTAATTACATTAGCTAAGCACACACACACACACACATATATATATATATATATATATATATCATCCAATAACATATTAGCATGCAATTTAAGGAATTCATGGCTATTTCAGTTATGAACTGCTATTACCAATCTAAAGGTAAAAGAAAAACGGATGGTGCCTTAATGAAGAGAGCATAAAGAAAATGTCGTGAAAGACGCTAAGCATTGTCTTTCATTCAACAAAGGGTTGGTTAATCAATTCTACCATGAATCATGGGTGCAACCACATCACATGACACTTTGGAAATATTAAGGAAGCAATATGGAGGTCAAAATAAAGTTATATCGATCAAACTACAAAATTTATAGAGACAATTTGATAATTTATTCATGAAAGATAATGAGGAGATGCAAGAGTTTTTTTGAAGAGTTATAGTTATCATTTATCATGTAGGTCCCATTTAACAAACAATAGGAGAGGGATGAATTATTTGTTATTAAAAAAATTTTCAAATTATAACTTAGTGTGCATAATTAATATATAAATGTGATGCAAATGAAATAAGAATAAAATTAAAATGCGGAAAAACAAAGCTTGGAATTGATAGAGATTTCTCCTTATGAGTTGGTCCTCTCTTCCAACTCCACTGTTAAGATCCAATCGTTCCACTAATCCAATCAAATTGAGAGATTACAAGCATTAATGCTAACTTGCTCCATCTCATAGTCTTCACACCTAAGCTAACCACAAAACTATAAGATATTATCTCAACAAACTCACAATTTAACTCTCACAAATAAAGAGCAAAGATAGTTTAGAGAGATACAATGGATTCTCAAAAGTTAAGCATAAAAACGTAAGTAAGACATCTTCTAAAAATATGTTCTGAAGAAGGCTCTAAAAGAATATCATTAGTAAGATGAGTATTTTGAGCGCTTATTATATGTTGTGCTTCGAAATTCTTCTGTTTATATATTGTTCTTATAATGTTTCTTTGATGTTATCTCGGATATATCTTTAAAAATATCTTTAAATCGGATAGGTACTTCTTATTCTTGAATTCAAACATTTGAAGCTTGAAAATATTCTACAACATCCATGTATAGTTATCTTGAAAAGTTGAATAAAGACTTTATCCATTCTTTAATTTTTTGCTGCCTTTATCCATTAAGAATATTCTGAATTGAAAAGCTTTGCAAATAACTAGAAGATGTCTTTAACCTAAAGATATGATGCTCCACAAAATCTAGAAATAAGTTATTATGCACATCTTATCATTTTCACATATCTTATCTTCTTCATGATAACGGCTATCTTGATAATAATAAACTTCGTCTTCAGTTTTTGTCTTCAACTATTCATTTTATACCTTCATATCTAAATAGATATGTCTTTGAAATAATATTAAGATACTGGATAATAAAATTACTTGAACATCTTTTAATTGTTGTTATAACCCAGAAGTTTCGAACTTAAAAATCATCTTATTCCCATAGATTAAAAAATCTCCTTGAGTGGAACGTATTACATACATTGTAAGCCCGTATATTTTTTTGGTAAATATAAGTAAACTCTAATAACCGGAAGTCAAACCGGAATCCTAAAGTTAACCTAGTTCTACGTTTATTCTAGTGAATCTAGATCCGACAATCCCGTGTTCTTAAACCTTAGAAAACGAAATTGAGATAATTATGGAAAATGGTTCGCAATAATATGGAAAAGCTTAAAATTATTAGATTCGTAATTTTCTAGTGTCTTTCGGATCCGAACGGGATCAGTTTTCAAAAACTGTACTCTGGTGCACCGGATAGTAAAAATATTCTGTCAATACCATTAGACTTGTAAAAATATAAGGATTTCAAAAATATCAGTTTTAGAATTTTTCGATAACTAAAAATATCAGATATAGGCCTTTTACGCGTATTTTCTTTACTATTGGTATTTTAATTGTCTAGTCTATTATTCATAGTACTTTTTTACTATTCGTTACTATTTATCTATCTCTACTTTTTCTTACACTCTACCATATCTATACTTTACAATTTACCTTCCCTATACAACTTTGATCACATCACACTTTACACATTACTTCTTTTTATTACAAAACAACAAAATAAATTAATTTCCTCTCCTCTACAAAGCCAAAACTGGCGCCTCTCCCTTCTCTCATCTATCCATTTTATTTTTTTTTCAATTTATTTAATTACATCTAATTTCCACTCGAAAACTCCATAAATACCCCATTCCTCCTTCATTCCTTCACACAATTCATTTCCTACTAAAACTCTACCAAAATCACTCCATAAAATCCCTCTCTCAAATTCTCTTCCAAGTTCTCTTTTGTCTCCATAAAACCCTTTCCCACATATGACTACAACACATTCTATTACTCTTCAACAAACACATAAACCTTAGGTAAAAATTTATCTTATTCACTCATGATGTTCATTTAACTTAACATGAGCTTAGTGTATGTTTCTTAAAGAAGCAACAATATGTTCATGTCTTCTATTATGTTGTTGTTATTATTGTTATTATTATTTGTTCTAATCTAACTTCTATATAGTATTATGTATATTATGTATATATATTTCTTTAGAGCATATAAGTTCACTTGTTATTTATTTATTTATTTCTATACTTTGCAATTTATTTATTTACTTGTTTTATGCAAATTGTTAAGATTAGTCTTTCTAATCTTAGACTTATCCATATCAAGTCAAAACAATTTTCTTTCTTTTCTTTTCTTTTCTTTGGGACTAGTCTATTCTTAGTCCCGAGATACTTGATGAAGCTAAGGTTCCAATACTTGACTTTACTTTTATGCTCTTATTACATTTATCTTATTATGATGTTTTTATTATATTTCTCATAGTTGCATATTCCCATTCATGCATGAACATGTTGATATTGTCTCAACCATAATGAAAATGAGTTTTCTTAAGTAAAAAAATAAAAATAACTCTCTTTAAAAATAAATTTCGTCACATAAGAAATTATTTTTCCATAAAGACTTAAAGTTTTATCTTAATAAATATTTTCTAAAGTTAGATAAGTTTAGCTCCAATTTTAGTAATAATACTATATGACATAAAATAAAGTTATCACAAACTCTCTTTTCAAACCAATGAAATAAGAAAGGTTCTTTAAACTTAATTCTTTGTTTAACCAAAAGTTTTCTTAAACTCATATGTAAAGTTTTCATCAACATACTAAGGTTTAGATAACTTTTACAAAATTATCAAAGAATAACCTTTCTAAGGATAAGCTTTACTTAGAAATAAAAATAATAATAAATAACTTATAAGATCATTGATATTATTCTTTTAAAGTGGATCTAACTTTAGAAAAACTTTAGAACATAACCAAGAAATATTTAGAAAACTACATTTTCTAGTCACTAGAAATAAAGTTGTAGAATCTTAAAAGATTAAAAATTTCTTTTGAAATTTAATTATTCTCAATAACTAAGAAATTGAGTTTAAAAAAGGAAATACTCACTTATGATAATTTAGGAAATTTTCAAAACAAAACTAATTTCTTTTCAAAGTCTTAACATAATCTCACTTTAAGACACATTGTTTTACAAAAATCATTGTTGAGACAACACCACTAAATTCATGCATATAATTTGAGTCTATATGTATATTCAAAAGATTTTTCAACCAAACAAATATCTATATTTTGGTACAAAGATTCTTGAATGAAGAAAAGTTTGAAAACTCTAGTTTTGAAATCTTGAATTTTCGTAACAATTCTGTACGGCACTATTCCGAGACCCAAATAACTCCTTTTGATAAAAATAACCTTATAAATGGTTAGATCTTTTTGAGTAGGTAGAAATCGATATATAATATGCGAAATTCCGAGTTAAAATGAGCAAGTTATGGCCATTTTAAGTGAGAATTTCCATTCATACGAATTTTGACGAATTCAATAAAGTAGAATTAGAGATCTTGTATAGATCTTGGATGAAATACTCATTTCAGGTATTTCTTTTGTTTAGTGTCGAGGACCAAGATCTTCTCTTCCTCGAGGATTACTTTAACTCATAGAAGATCGCTATGGACGAGTACGTTTCCTTTACGTTTGTGTATTCGCGTATGTGCTTATAGAATAGAGCATTAGATGTCAGAAAAAGATAAAAATTGATATGCATGTAGGATATCATGGGAATTATGTATGTGAATTGTTATGTGTGATTAATGAACGATAAGTATATCGAACTCGAGCTGTGATTGATATAATTGTTTCTATATATGTATTGTTATGTGTGCAATTATTGCTTGATCGCTTTAAATGATTTAATATCATATTTGAATCCCCATATAATAAATTGCTCATACATATCACTTAGAATATCATTTCGAAAATTTGTTACTACTCCTCAGCGTGGGAGTGGAAAGGCAAGCTGCCTAGCTACATCTTAAGGATTTAAGACGTTCGGGGAATACGACCTCAAGTTGTAGCCGAGCCGGATCAATCGCTTTGGGTAAGGAAAGCCCGAAAACTAATAGTATGGTTCGTTGGAACCCCAAGACGTGCGCAACTTATAAGGAGGTCATTTAGGGCCCAGTTCAAATTATTCCCTAACCACCGATGGAGGGGTAAATCCATCACACATACGAAACCAGATAGTCGTATGTACTGTTTGATCATATGGTTGTTGCATTTCATATGCTTGATTAATAAACTTGGTTGATTGCCTATTATGAGTACTTTTACATAAGGAACATCTCACTAAGCTAGTTATGCTTATACCCCTATAAACTTTTGATATTGCAGGATTATCTTTTTGCACCCAAGACCATCTTGATCCCTAGGGTAGAATCTTTATTTTGGGAAGCTTTTGGAGGAATTCTGTTTTGAAGTCTTAGAGTAGATTTATTCTAAAATCTTCTAGCTGTTGTTTTTTATCTTAGTAGGACCATGTTGTTATGAAAATTATCAGGGCAATGCCCCTTAGAAGTTGTAAGAATATATATTTCAATAAATTATATTAAGTGTTATTTTACATGTTAAGCTGCCAATATCTTAAAATGCATTACTCAACTAGTCTCCCTTTGATGTGAATGTACGCCTTGTACCGATATGGAACCTTTCGAGTGACTGAGGCAGTCATTTTTAAGTTTTAATATTGCGTACGGTTGGCTGTCATGTTTAGGGTACCCGTTGGAGCATGACATACATTACCTAAAACTCCTAATAAAGTGGAGCTGGGTTTTCATATTGATTCTTATGAGAAAAAAAAGTATCTTGTTAAGCATAAAATCCTTTTTAATAACCTTTAAGTCTTTTGTGTAGGTTCTCATATAAGATCTTATGAAACTTCTAAAAAATGTTATAATAAACCTTTTTGAAATACTAAATCTGCACACTTGATAAAATAGATTAGCTATTTTGATTCCTTTTTATTATCATCAAAACTATTAAGGGAATAACCTAAAAAATCATATTAGAGGTTATGATAATATAATTCTAGATAAGAGAATTGTGGAGAAGGTCTTGAGAAGTTTGTCAGCTAAATTTACGCATATAGTTGTCGTTATCTCCATTAAAGAATCTAAAGATTTATCACAATTGTCTTTGGATGAGCTTATGGGATCAATAGAAGCCCATAAAAAGCGTATGAGTAGATTTTCCACACAAAATCTAGAGCAAGCCTTCCATTTAAAGGTTAATATTAATAGGAAACAAAGTAGCTAATAGGATAAAAAGGAAAATAGTGTTGGTAGTCCCTTTAACTCTACTCGTGGTCGTCGTAGAAATATGAATTTCCAGGGTTGTGGTAGAGGAAGAGAATCCAATTCGAGAAATAATCTACCTTAATGTCAAATATGCAAGAAATATGGGCATGATCTAAGGATTGCCATTTTCGATGTAAGAGATGTAGAAATCCTAATCATTCTTTAGGAATTGTTATTACAAAGATCAAGAAGAAGATAAAAATGCAAAATTTTCTAAAGAAAATCAAGATAAACAAGTATTTTATTCTTGTATGAATGATGATCAATCACTCGAGAATATTTGGTATCTCGATGGTAAGTGCAGTAATCACATGATTGGGAATGAGAGTTGTTTGTTGAGTTTAATAACAAATTCAAGTGAAGTGAAGCTTGGAGATGGAAAACAAATGAAATTTCTAGAAAAGAAGTTATTGCTATTGACACTAAGGGAGATCATTCTAAATTGATTTACGATGTTCATTATGTCTTAAATTGACTCAGGATTTATTAAAAAGTAGCCAATTCTTACAAAGAGGTTATAAAGTGAATTTTGATAATGGTGAGTGAATTATTACTACTAAAAAGAAAAATTGCATCGTTGCAAAAGTAAGGATGCGCATGAATAAAGTTTTTCCTTTATCTATACCTCTTAATTAAGAATATGCTTTAGAAAGTGTGAAAAATGATAAATCACACTTATGGTATTTGAGATATGGTCATTTGAATTTTAAAGGACTTCATTTGTTGAAGAAGAAAAATATGGTTATTGGGTTACCGAATATTTCATCTCCTGAGAAAGTATGCGAAGGATGTATATATGGCAAAATACATCGTTTGCCATTCCTAAAGACATCATATAGAACTAAAACTCATCGGGAGTTGGTTCATTCTGATATATTTTGACCAACAAGAGCACCATCCGTAAATGGGAATAGGTAAGTTATCTTGTTTGTATAAGGATGATGTGGATATATTTCTTAAAGGAGAAGTCAAAAGCATTTGTGTCACGCCCCAACGGGTACCCTAAATGTGACAGCTCGCCATACGCAATATTAAAACTTAAGAATGACTACCTCAGTCACTCGAAAGCTTCCATATTGGTACAAGGCGTACATTCACATCAAAGGGAGACCGGTGAATTAATGCATTTTAAGATATTAGCAGCGGAACATGCAAAATAACACTTAATATATTTCATTGAAATAAAAAGTCTTACAACTTCTAAGGGGCATTCCCCAGACAATTTCATAGCACATGGTCTTGCTAAGATAAATAACAAAAGCTAGAAGATTTTAGAAGAAATCTACTCTAAGACTTCAAAACAGAATTCCTTTAAAAGCTTCTCAAAACAAGGATTCTACTTAGGGAATCAAGATGGTCTCGAGTGCAAAAAGATAACCATGCAATATCAAAAATCTATAGGGGTATAAGCATGACTTGCTTAGTGAGATATTCCTTACGCAAAAGTACTCACAACAGGAAATCAACCAAGTTTATTAAACAAGCATATGAAATGCAACAACCATATGATCAAACAATACATAAGACTATCCGGTTTCGTATGTGTGATGGATTTACCCCTCCATCGGTGGTTAGGGAATGCTTTGAACTAGGTCCCAAACGACCTCCTTAAAGTTGCGCGCGTCTTGGGGTTTCAACGAACCGTACTACTAGTCCCCGGGCTTTCGTTCCCCAAAGCAATCAATCCGGCTCGGCTACAACTTGAGACTGTATTCCCCGAACGTCCTAAACTCTCAAGATTGTAGCAAGGCAGCTTACCTTTCCGGTCCCACGCTGAAGAGTAGTAGCAAAATTTCGAAATTTTCTTAATTCTAAGGTTTCAAAAGTTATTAGATGTTAATTCTAAATAGACTTAATTACTTATATTATAGTCACTATCTAATACATATTTGTATAACATACATATATATACTTAGTAGATATATTATATATTTATAATTTCGGTTTAGGTCAGAAAAAGCTTTCGTTGGAGAAATTTTGGCTGTACGCCGGCTCAAGGCCGCCGGCTTTCATTCCCAGGTGCCGGTGTAAAATTGTTTTTGAAGAAAATTTCATATAGAGTGTACCGGTGTTGAAAGCTGCCGACTTTCAACATACGCCGGCCCTACGCCGTCGGCGTAGATCTCCAGGAAGCCGGCTTACGTTCATGTTTTACGTGAAAATTATTTTACATAGCCTCTAATCAGTGTAAGCCGCCTATAAGCCGTCGGCCTATCCATGTAAGCCGCCGGCGTTCAGCATTTACACTGTCGGCCTTGAGACAGTGTTGCACTGTTCATCATCTTCCTCCTCGGTTCGATTCTTTTTCTTTGATTTTTATACGTTAAAAACTTTACGAAACCGTTTGTAAGTGTTTATATACCAAATATAAAGACATAGAACACGTTTGTACACGTTTAAAAACATATATATATATATATATATAAATCTCGATTTTGTGAAAGTAGAACTAGGGTTTTGAAGTTTTACCTTGTTGGAGCTCGTTTGATGTAATCCGAAGCTTGTGTTTGTGTTTATTAAGTTCCTAAGATGATTAGAAGTCAGTTACAAAGCTTAGATTTGGACAAAAATAACTCGAGTTACCTCAACTTACCTTTGAGTTCGTATTCAAGGGTTTTTGGCTTTGTTTTTCCTTTGATCCGAGTTTAGGTGTTATGATCTGTTTGTTCTTTGTTTCTAGTTCGTTTTGGTTGATGTTTGAGAGTATTTTCGGACTGAAGATGTTGAGGAATTATGGAGTTTGTTTGTGCCTTCATTAATGCATTTGTTTACATATATATAGAAGAAAAAGAGAAGGTGAAGCTGCGGCTGTTTCTCCTTCGTTTTACTCCGATTTTTTATCTTCTTAGCTGTTGTTTTCCTTGCAATTAATGTGGACTTGAGCTGGCATTATTCCATTGGTTATTAGGTTACTTTGGTTGAAGTATTTGGTGAATTATTGAACACATTCCGACGCCTCTTTCTGCCTCCATTTTCCACCGAAATGCAGCAGCCCAATATATATATATATATATATTAGTTTATTATTATAATTTAGTTTTGAGTTAATTATACGAGTTATATGGGTATAAATCGGCTAATATTTGGAAGTTTTTGTACAAAATATTGTATAAATTTATACAAAACACTTAGATTTTCAAATAATACAAATTTAGATTATATATTACGTAGTTAATTATTCGTATAATTTTATCTCCCGTGATTTGGATTTCTTAAGCTCATTAGGTCAATTTTTGTTTCAGGCTCCGATAGCTTAAGAAAACTCGGTTTAGAACAATAGCTTGATCCGATTATTTGTTTGGAGTTTAGATTTTGAGTTATTCATCAGTTTATATTTTCGTTGTGTATTTAAAATCTTAACAGTTCATCTTTGAGTTATCGTTTTCTGTTTAGGAGCATAAATAATCATTTATGCAGTATTGGACTTAATACATAAATCAAATTATATATATATCTCTAGTTTTGATACCAAACATGAATTTTCATTAGTAATTTTTAATGTTAACTAGAAATCTCGAATTTAGGGTTTAAGTCTAAATATAAACTCATTACTACTCGTTATTCTAATCTGAAATCATTATCAAAAACAATCATTTAATCTCTATATTCATGTTTTCTATTTAAATTTATTTGTATACTAGGTTTCGGGTCTAAATTTTAGATCATATCTTGAATTAGTTATTCAAGATGCAAAATCTCATTTTTGATATTAACTAGGGTTAAAGAATTTCTTCATTCAGTTACTAAATTCTTCATTTATTCCAAAATCTAAATATTAATCTATTATTAGACTTCAATCAGAATCTAAATCTATTATCTAGTTTATGAAATCTATTATAAGGTCGGGTATTAATGTGGAACATTCCCGGGGTTTACACTCTATATGTACTCGGAAGCTGATGCAAGCCTATAGTTCAACCACAGAGAAGACTTAATCCTACTTTAAAAGAAGTAGTGAAGAAGGAGGTACTAAAGTTACTTGACGCTGGAATTATTTATCCTATCTCCGACAGTAAGTGGTGAGTCCTACTCAAGTGGTACTTAAGAAGGGAGGTATGACAGTTGTGTATAATGACAAGAATGAGTTGATACCAACCCGGACTGTAACTGGATGGAGGGTGTGCATCGATTATCGAAAGTTGAATAACGCCACCCACAAGGATCATTTTCCTCTTTCCTTCATAGACCAAATGCTTGAGAGGCTAGCTGGGCATGATTATTACTGTTTCTTGGATGGGTATTCGAGCTATAATCAAATTCCAAAAGCTCCAGAAGACTAGGAGAAGACTACATTTACCTGTCGATATGGTACGTTTGCATTTAAACGCATGCCTTTTGGTTTATGTAATGCACCAATAACTTTCCAAAGATGTATGGTCGCATTATTCTCCGATATGATTGAGAAATTCATTGAAGTTTTCATAGATGATTTTGCTGTATGTGGAGCTTCATTTGACAGCTGTTTGGAGAATTTGTCATTTGTGCTCAAGAGATGTAAGGACACTCACTTGGTTTTGAACTAGGAGAAGTGTCACTTTATGGTGAAAAAAGGAATTGTGCTGGGCCATAAGATCTCAGGAAAGGGAATAAAAGTGGATAGAGCTAAATTCGAGGTGATTTCTAAGTTACCACCACCAGTGAATGTAAAAGGAATATGAAGTTTCCTTGGACATACAGGATTCTATAGGAGGTTTATTAAGGATTTTTCCATGATTTCACGACTTCTTCGTTCTTTACTAGAGAAAGATACTCTTTTTCCTTTGATGGTGATTGTTTGCAAGCTTTTGAGCTTCTAAAGGAAAAATTGACCACTAAACCAGTTATTGTAGCACCAAATTGGGAGCTACCCTTTGAGCTTATGTGCAACACAAGTGATACGGAAGTTGGTGCAATACTTGGTTAGAGAAGGAACCGAGTTTTTCAGGTAATTTACTATGCTAGTAAGATGATGAATGAAGTACAAAGAAATTATGCTACCACAGAAAAAGAATTGCTAGCTGTAGTATTTGCTTGTGACAAATTCAGTCATACCTCATCGGTTCTAAGGTAATTGTCCATACTGACCATTCTGCACTTAAGTATTTATTAGCAAAATCAGATGCAAAGCCTAAGCTTATAAGGTAGATATTGCTTTTGCAAGAATTTGATATTGAGATTAGAGATAAGAAGGGAGTGGAAAATGTTGTTGCTGATCATCTTTCGAGGATTGTAAATCAGAAAGATGACCTGCCTATTAATGAATCATTCCCTGATGAATATCTCTATGAGGTTTTAATTATAGATCTACCTTGGTATGCAGATATAGTGAATTACTTGGTTGTTGGAATTTTCCTTATAATATTTCTCATCACCAGAAAAGTAAATTTTTATCAAATGTGAAACAATATTTTTAGGGCCATTTCTTTTTAAAAGTTGTGCAACCAAGTAATTAGAAGATGTGTAACTGTATCTGAAATTGCCGATATACTTTATCATTGTCATAATAGAGAAGTTGGTGATCATTTTGGCGCTGAACAATCTGCTGCCAAAGTACTTCAATATGGATTTTACTAGTGCACTCTATTTAAAGATTGTAAAGCATATATGCAGAGTTGTGATCAATGCCAAAGAACAAGGAATATTTCCAAGCGGCATGAGATGCCAGAGCATGGGATCCTAGTGATAGAAATTTTTTATGTTTGGGGAATAGACTTTATGGGACCATTCCCATCATCCTTCAGTAATAAGTATATTCTTGTTGCGGTTGATTACGTATCCAAGTGGGTTGAAGTTGTTGCTCTACCTACCAATGATGCACGAGGAGTACTTAAGTTCTTAAAAAGAAACATTTTCACTAGGTTTAGGACACCATAGGCAATTATCAGTGATGGAGGAACTCACTTTTGCAATAACCAATTTGATAGTTTACTTGCAAAGTATGGAGTGAGACATAAGGTGGCCACACCCTATCATCCTCAAACAAGTGGTCAGGTGGAGCTATCTAATAGAGAGCTTAAGCGAATCCTTGAGAAAACAGTCAATTCATCAAGAAATGATTGGTCTCTAAAGCTTGATGATGTACTTTGGGCTTATTGAACTGCTTACAAGAATCCTATTGGAATGTCCCCATATCGCATATTGTATGGAAAAGCTTGTCATCTCTCTATGGAATTGGAACATAAAGCTTATTAGGCTATAAAGTTTTTGAACTTTGACAAGCAAGTTACTGGGAACCACAGGTTACTCCAATTGAATGAGTTAGATGAGTTTCGTAATGATGCCTTTGAGAATGCTCATATCTACAAAAAGAAAACCAAGAAGTGGCATGATAGGCAAATCTTATATCGAGAAAGATGGAGAGGAGCCGTTCCAAGTCAATGGTCATCAACTGAAACACTTTTGGGAGAGGAGATTTGTGGAGGCAAGTAAAAAGGACTTGGATCTTGAAGATCCAAGCTGAGTTTAAACAAGAAAAGTCGAGCTAAGCGGCTTCAAACTAAGCGCTTCTTCGGAGGCAACCCATATTTAACTTAATAATAGTAATTTTGCTTTTTTTTTTTTTTTTACTAACTTAGAGTTCAGTGTGTACAAATCATGCAAAATAGGAAAAAATTGGGCTTTAAATGGGAGATTCAATTTCGAAAAGAGAATAAGGAACAATTTGGTCAAATTGAAAAGCTCTAAGGAATTGCAAGGTAAGTATTCTAATTTCTAGAGTATTATTTTTTTTAATTAGGTCTATTTATAATAAAAATATGATGACAAAAAAGAAAAATTCTGAACGCCGGCAAGATAAGATTCAAAGCCGCCGGCTTAAAGCCAACGTTTGCAATAAAGACCAAAATCATGAGAACGCCGGCTCAATGTCATTTACACTGCCAGTGTTTGGGGTAGCATAATTGTCATTTCCAAAGTTCTTTAATCCCAACAAACGCTGGCACCTGGGTTTTTAACGCCACCAGCGTTTAGTCTGGTGTAGACCTGTACGTCGGCAGTATACAATGGAAAGTCGCTGGCCATTTGCTCTCGACAGAATTAAAACTTTGATACACCGGCCCGTATGCTACCAACATACTTGACAGATTTTTTGGCGTATGTTCTGCAATTTTGATTTTTAATAGGTATCTTTCTCTCTCTCCTCATTTCTCTCCATCTCACTCTCACTCTCACTGTCAACTCTCCCTTACATCCTTTCAACATCCTCACTCACTTGGATTGTTCGGACTCGATCAAGTAAGTATTTTTTTTCTCTCAATTTCATTCTTTATGCTTAATTAAGTACTATTATTCTACTATAACTCTTTTATATGCTGCGAATTGAAAATTGAGTTGAATTTGTGTGTGAATTGAGACAAAGAAGGATGGGATTACAAATTGGTTGGATTGATGAATTAGTGGCTGCTGATGGTTGTTTGATTGATATGGATTGTTGTTTACATGCTGCATTACATTATAATTGCATTACTTGTTCTGATTTTAAGAATGTGTGAATTAGGGTTCTTGATGAAGAACTAAGATTGAAGTTCGAAATTTGGGGCTTTGCTATTTTGACTTAAATTGGATGAACAAAATGATTTTCTATGTTGTGATTTAGCTCCAATTAGTTTAATTACTCCAATTTGAATTTAGAAATTCGAAAATTGTGGAAATTTTGGAGATTAATTTGAGTTTTGAAAGAGTTTTTTATGCAAAATTTTAAAGATCATGACTTACACTTTTCCTAGTGAATTTTGAATTTTTAACGTTCAATTCTAAGCTGGCTAGTCTAGGCTGCCAACTTTTATTCCATTTTGCAAGTGTAGATTTGTCAACACCAATTCCATGCCATGTGTTTCATTGTTTATGCCTAGTATTCCAAATTTGTTTAAACTCATGTTGTGACATGTATTAGGAGTTCATTCAACCAAATTGCTCTAGGATTATTGGAATTAGAATTGTGCTAAGTCTTTTTCTTAAATGATATTACATGATGTGTTAAATTTAGGCTTTAGCTCAACCATAATTCTAAAATTGATATTTTGTGAATAGTGAATTCCTTTTATAATTATTTAGTTTTATTTGCAGATATGGCTCCAAAACAGAAGAAGCAGCATACTACTGAGCTATCTTCATTCGGTTCATAGTCCTAAAATGTCCCCTCAAGCCAACAGTATGCCAAGGATCACAAGAAGCGCCTTATGAAAGTGGATTTCATGAATTCTCAATATATGGATTGGGAGTTACTTGATGATTTTGGCATTAGAGATCGGGTACTTGATTTGATTCGAGATCCAGCTTGGTTACAGATTTTTGGATGGAAAGAACCAGCTTACAAAAATTTAACTCTTGAAGTTCTCTCCACATTGAAAGCAGAGTCAGATGAAGATAATTCCAAGTTTGTTTTCCAAGCTTACAGGCAGATCCATGAGATCATATTAAAAGCTATGGGGCAAGTTTTGGGCTTTTATGAGGGGAAGCAAGACAATTTAGAACTTCCCAACTCCTAGCCCAAAGTAAAGAATGCGATGACACAAGAAGCTTACTGGCTTGAGTTGATTACTCCTTCATAGGATCCTTTCATCGCATCCAAATCAGTTGTCTCCACTTTTACAAAAGTGGAACATCGCCTTCTCCATCATATTCTTGCACACACAGTGAGTTGCAAGAAGACTAATCACAGCAAAGTGACTAGTTTTGACATGTTCTACTTGTATAGTCTCATTACAGACTATAGAATTGATTTGGGAGTTGAGATAGCAAATTTCATCTTTAGGCAAGCTAATGATACCAGGACCCGGTTCTTGTTTTGTGGAGGATACATTATAAGGTTGTTGAAGGGGATGAATATCTTCGAGGTATCTGAAGGAGATGTAGAAATAGCTAGTAAAAAGATTTTATCTGCTCCTTTCAGGGGTTGGGGATTATTTAAAGTCCCCAAAGGAGTACCACCACCAGTAGTAGTAGAGGAGTTTGAGTTCCAAGATATCTTTCCTGGTGATATACCTACTCCAGTTCCAGCTCCAGCCCCTGCTGACATGCCTTCCTCTTCATCCCATCCTTCTCCTCCTAGTACTTCATCTGGATATGATATGGATCAGCTCAAGCTAGATGTTCAAGACCTAAAGAACTGGAATCAAGAACTCTAGAGTAGACACGATAAGGAAATCAAAAGAGCAAGAAATTCCAGAGCATGATCTTCAAAGCAGTGAAAGCTGTTATCTGCTGCATTAATCAAGCAGCTGGGGATGACTTGAATTATGAGACTTCTTTAGAGTCTAGACCTAGCTCAGAGCACAATCCCATAGCTAGCCTAGAGGATACCAACAGAGTTAGCTCAGAGCACACCAGCAGATCTAGTCTAAGGCTGGAGAGCTAGAGACCCTACGAGCTCTTATTTTCTTTTATTTGTTTATTGTTTTTCATTTGGCATGTACTTATTATGAGTACCCAAGTCCCTATGGGTAAACTCTTTCTGATCTGTACTTATCCAAATAGATAGCTCTTTATTTTTGCTTTTATTTTCTTTTTTTTTTTATAGTGACTATAGGGAAAAAAACAAAGCAAAACGCTCTCTTGCACTGACATTTTGATGACTTTTAGACAAATGAAATTAGGAAAGTACCAATTTCTTTTTCTAGCACTTTTTATTCCTTTAATTGATAATTGCTGAGAAACAGTGAGGACATTATTTGATTAAAGTATGGCGGAAGGGATAATTGCTGGAGAATGAATGAATGAATGAAGTTGTGAAATTGATCTGGATGTCTGAACTATTGAGTCTAAATTTTTGCTATATATATAACATGTGCAGGATTAATCTGAGTAACTACTTTGAATTTTTGGTCTTAAAGCAATTTATGGAGAAATTCTGTCAAAATTTTTTGTAAAATCTCTTGAAATTTGGAGATAGTACAAAATATTGATTAATAGCATCTAAAAAAATAAAGAAACAATGAAAATAACTTGCTGAAGTATCTTACTCACCTGCTATTGTGATTGGTTTATTTAGTTGAAATTAAGTTTTGAAATTATTAGGGAACAAGTTCACTTTATTTTTAACTTTAGAATTGGAAATTTGAGAGTTGGTCAAATTCTTTTGTGAAAAATAAACAGGTTTACTTCTAGGAAATTTAGTTTGTATATACTCTTTGAGTTATGTTTATAACTTTATAATACTTAGTGAAAGAGGTAAATGAAACTTTTAACTTGGTGATCCTTTATAAAAAATAAGTCTTAAATTTGTTATTGCATTCGAAAAGAAAGAAACAAGCATAACCTCTACTCCTCTGACTTAACAATTGAGTCATGAGTATCTAAACTTTGAATGTTAAAGTGAGGAAGAGTTCTCAGGGGTATTTTGAAACCTGGTCACTTAGGTGATGAATACAGGATGTACCGACTCAATGAACTCACTATAACAAGAAGGGAGAAAAGGTAAAAGTTCAGTTTTTGAACTTTGAAAAATAAAAAAGATGAAGGATTAAAACCTCCCAAAAAGAAAATAAATGCTTCTATGAAAAGGAAAAGAAAAATGAATGCGAAGATTCAAATGAAAGGAGACTTATGATAACAAAGGAGAAAATCTAAGGAAAAAGTGAATACCACATGCTTTCATTTTGTGTTGCTAAGAGTATATATAAGCTAAAAGTCCAGTAAAGTCTAAATGAGTATTTTTCCTTAGTGGATTCCGTATCTACTTTTGAATTAAATGTTCTTTTGCTAAAAACTGAGATTAAAACTTGTTTTCTTTGGATTAGCCCCTAAATTTTAATTAAAGAACTCTAATTACAAGAAACTAGTGTGGTTAGAGCAGTAGGTACAAGAAAAGCAAGTTAAAAGAAAAGAATTGGTGCTTGAGTTAGAAAAATTGTACTATCTATGACAGATTTCAAAAATTTTGTTTTGCTTAAGGACAAGCAAAAGTTTAAGTGTGGGGGAATTGATAAGATCATATTTTACATAACTTTTAACAAGCAATTAGTGATTAATTTGTTTTGAATTTCATAAAAATTGCTAGAATTGGTACTCAGATTGTTTAGGTATATGTTTCAGGTCTAAAGTGAACAAAGGAAAGCATAACAAGGCAGCTTGAATTGAAATTGAAGAATCTCAAGGGATATGCCGGCTTTTCTAGATCATACGCCATCGGCACACAGCCGGCCTAAAGGATGATCAGAATGTTAAACTTTAACACTGCCTCTATACTGCCGGCGTTCAACCCAGCCTTGACATGGAATAGATTCAAGAATTCAAAGGCTGACAAATCTAATCCTATACGCCGCCATCCTTGAGGCAGTGTAGGCTGAAGATCAAAAACTAAGAATCAAGCACTAGCTCAACACTACCAATAGCCAGCTTCTATAATTTGATTCAACGCCGGCTTTCTGGGAATTAAAGCCACCAGTGTTGAAATGGCTTGGAGCATCCACATAATTGAATTTTTGAAGGATGTCACTTGCACAGCCAGCCTTGCATTAGATCTGGCCAACTTTTGAAGTTTGCCTTATACACCAGCATTTCAAACCCTATGTCGTCGCGTTCAAGTAGCGTAGGTCATCTACAGAATGCAAACCATTAACGCCGAAGCCAAAGCTACCAATGTACAAGTGTTTTAGCAATGTACACCACCTGTAAGCCACCGATGTAAAAATTGTAACTGCCAGCGTATGTTTTGTAACTGCAAAAATTAGATAAAATGATTGAATGTTTTTCTTATATATTTCTAAGGTTTCCTTGTTAGAGATACATTCGAAAATCATTAAAAAAGAAAGAAAAAGAGAGTTTTGATCATGTTTGTGTTTGTTTTTCCTTTAAGGCACTAAAACCCTAATGTTCTAGAAACTTAGAGGTGATTAGGGTTTAGCTATAATCAAGCAGTGCCCACATTTGTGGGATGATGGATTTGGAAGCTCTAGTTTATGGAAAGAAATCATTTTTAAGGTGTTTTCAATCTCTGTTTTATCATTTTTACTGCTTCATTGTATATTGAGATGTTGTTCTTCAATGATCATTATGAATATGCATGAATGGATTTGATGGAATGATATATGAATTATATTGATATTGAAATTGATTAATTGGGAATTTAATTATCTTTACTTGTAATCTATTTAATTTGTGCCTGATCAACATAGATTAAATGGATATGATTAGAGATACCCAGGAGGGATTCAATGATCCACACAAGTAAAACTTAGGTTTTTGAACAAGATTTGTCATAGGGATATGTAAGCCTGTGATGAGACTTAAGATTTCACTAATCTTTATGCAGTTATGATTGCAAATTTAGGTCACTTGGCAGTGCTTATTTTGTAGATTTAACTAAAATAGTAATTTTGGTGAGAGCAAATTGCTATCAAAATGTTAATTATCGATAAATTACCTTAGTAGGATAATTTATGCTATGAAAGATTTTGCTACTCCAAGAGGTGAGCAATTCTTAGTGAATTTGATTAAATCCCAAGTAATCAATTTTATATATCAACTTGAAGCATGAATTATTTGAAATGAGAATATAAATGCATTATTCATATATTATCTGCATCTCTTAAACCCATATCCCTCGTTGTTGTTGCTAGAACGTACGACTTTAGTCCTTCACAACCATTTGTAGTCAATTTTAAGTTAAATTCTCAATGATTAATCACAAATCTGAACTTTCAATTGCTTAGATTAGGGTAAAATTCAGGTCATAGTAATTAGCCATTAACTCTCTATGGACACGACCCGGACTTACCAGATAATACTACATTGCACCCGGTGATTTTGCTGATCGGTTAAGTATTACACTTGTGTTTGAAATTGCAAATTATTAGTATATCATAGGTGTAATTTACTACAGTTTCATTAAGCTGATGCATAAATTGGGAGTACAAAATAAGATAGCTAATGCCTTAAGCAGGAGAGTTGACTCGTTGCTCATTAAGAGTATTGAGGTTGTGGGTTTTGAATAGTTCAAGGATCTATATGAGGGTGATGTTGATTTTGGGAATATCTGACAAAAATGCATTACAAAAGAACCCAGTGACGATTACCATATCTTTGATGAGTACTTGATGAAAAGAAACTAGTCATGTATCCCTGAATCTTCTCTGAAGGAGAAATTAATCAAAGACCCACATGGAGATGAATTGGTAGGACATATGGGGAGAGACAAAATTGTTGCTGTAGTAGCTGACAGATACTATTGGCCTCGCTTGAGGAGGGATGTTAGTAAGATTGTAGAGAGATGTAATATTTGTCAGGCATCTAAGGGGCAGTCCCCAATTACTAGATTATATACACCATTTCCAGTGCCTAAGAACATCTACGAGAATTGTCCATGGATTTTATATTGGGTTTGCCTCATATCCAATGAGGTGCTAACTTTGTTTTTGTAGTTGTTGATAGGTTCTTCAAGATGGCTCATTTTTTTCCTTGTAGGCAAACCGTTGATGCTTAATATATTGGCAGATTGTTTTTCAAAGAGGTAGTGAGACTACATGGGGTTCCAAGGTCTATCACATCAAACAAGGACACCAAATTCCTAAGTTACTTCTAAAAGACACTTTAGTACATGTTCGACTCATCATTGAACTATAGTACTATAGCTCATCTATGGACAGATGGACAGACAGATGTGACAAATAGGACTCTTGACAATTTAATAAGGAGCATATGTGGAGAGAAGCTAAGACAACAGGATGTAACGTTGGCTCAGGCTTAGTTTGCCTATCATAGCTCTATTCGTAAGACTACAAGAAGGTCACCTTTTTCTGTGGTTTACACCAGCACGCCCAAACACGCATTGGACTTGATTAAATTACTCAAGGGGGTTGATTTTAGTTAAGCTGCTAAGAATATGGCTGAAAATTGTCAAGCTACAATAGCTGAAGTCAAGGACAAAATTGAGAAAGCTAATGCAAAATATAAGGAAGCTATAGATAAAAACAGAAGAAAATAGTTGTTTAAAGTAGGGGATCAAGTGATGGTTTTTCTGAGGAAGGAGGGGTTTCCTATAGGCAAATACAACAAGTTGCAGCCTAAGAAGTATGGTTCGTATCAGATAGTGAGGAAGATTAATGACAACGCATATTTAGTTGGACTCCCTGATGGCATAGGTATCTCGAAGATATTCAATGTTACTGATATATCTCAATTCTATCCTGATGATTCTCCTTTGTACCCAAATGAGAACTCGGGTTCAAGTTCTTTACAAGTAGGAGAGAATGATGTGGATGTGATGGCAGACATTTATTTGAGCAAAAAGAAGGCATCTAATATGGAACAAACAAAGATGAAAACAGCTATTGAAACTGCTTGAAGGTTATTGGTGTTGCAAAGTAAGTCGTCAGTGTTTCCTTGAAGGCCATTGGCCTTGAGCTGGCATAGGATGAAGACCAGCTACCCAAATTGTGCTATGAGTTAGATCACAGCCATGGTGTTTTTGTAGGAAGCAACGCCGGCACACAATGCCACTGGCCTTTGACTTCAAAGCAACTAGCTGACCAGCACCTATTTTGTTTATTTTGATTTAGGCTGCCCAATGATGACATTCTAAGGCTGCTAGCTTTCTACCAGCTTTTATTTTAAGAATTGTTTTCTTGTTTTATCTTTTAGGGTTTTTATTTATTAGTATATATAGTCTTAAAAACCTATTTTTTGTTTTTTAGAACATGATTATTACACTTGGAAACTTTAGTTGAGAATTTTCTCAATAAAGTAGCAATCTTTTGCAAGCTTTGATTTCGTAATTTAACCAATGTATTGAGTCTATTGTGTTTACGCTTTCCATGCTGCATCATAAATGAATCAACAAGATGAAGCTTGTCTAACTACAATTTAGATATGATATAATAATTGAATCATATCATAAATTTTACTATATTGATTCGTATCCTAAATTTAGCTAGACAATTAGAATTTGTATTTTGATAATGATGATCGATTTTTTTTTTATTTAAAACTATAAAATTTACTAAAACCCCAAATATAAAAAAAAAGGAGAAAGACTTTTTTTTGTCTTGAATTTTTAGTTTGATACATTGTATTTGGAAACAATAATAATTTATAAATTACTAGTCTTATCTATTAGGTTTATTTATAATAAATCAGTTTTATAGGTTTATGTGCATGAATTTAATTGTGTAGTAAGACTATCATAATATATAAAGCTCAAATAAAGTGATACAATAAAGTTATAGATTTAAATGCATCATATATTTTGAGTATGAAATATTATGTGTAGAGATTGATTATATTGTATCACGACCCTAAAGGAGTCCTTAAAGGATTGCCCTAAAGTTATTATATCATGTATGCACCAGTAATATGAGAATCACCTTACAAGTTAGATTTTCCAAGACTCTAATTAATTATCATCTCACTATATTATACACATATACATTATTATATGAAAATAGTTTAAGATACCGATACTTCACAAACCATAAGGATCGCAAAGAATCAGATACTCTACCAAAAAAGATGAGGTGAAAAATAGGTTTAAGAGAAATATTGGCTATGTTGAAGAAAGAAAACTTAAGTTTCAAATTATATCTCTCAAACTAAGTTTAGCATTACAAGTTCCTAATCTGCTATGTAACTCATGGAATATGATCTTTAACATGCTTTGCACTCGGATTCTAGCCCAATCCAAGCTTTAACTATCCAGCAAAAATAAACTGTTTGGGGATCAACTACAATCAGCTAAGTGAAGTATGTCTTCACCCCATACTGTCCAAGCAAGAACAAATGAGATATTAAACAAGCACATATGATGCAAGCAAGCAAAAGAACAATTACACATGGTTTTACCAGTAACCATATAAAAAATAGATTTACATACTCTGTGTTAAGGGTTAGGGGAGAAATCCAATTATTTTCAATTCTCAGGCAGCCCTTTGCTTCGAGACCTAAGCTACTAGAAAACCATGTTTATTGTAATATATGAAAATAGTATTTATTTACATATACAAATATATTTCCAAAGTGATTGCAATCCCTAAGTAATGATACCAACGTGGCCCTAAATAATAGGTTGTGCCCCTAAATAAAACTTAGTTCCTATTACTCGTATAGGGCCCATAGCTCATTACGAGCAATGACGGCCCCCAACAATGCAGTATACTATACATATCCATTTATCAATTTCAGCAAAATATGTTTTAAATTCCTTTCATATTTAATGACCAAACAGTTTCATAGACACTCACAACCTCTATTATACTAGTTGATCACACATTTAGCTTGTTCTAATCAATTATGGTATTTTGACGCTGTAATTCAAATACGATGCATACAAATGCGCAACCCAACCCACATGCAAATCAAGTTATTAAAGTGATTACAATGCTCTACATTACACACACAAACAGACGTGGAGCCTGCCCATGTTACCTATAGGTTTTCATAGTCCGTTGGTAGCTTTAAGTGACAGTCCATGTCACCAAGATGATGAGGTGTGTGGAAGGGTTGTTCCGTTCATCAAATCCTCGTTGATACTTGGTGTGAAGATTAAGGAGAGTAAATGACGATAGCTATGTGGAAATGCGAAATCAATCACTATAGCATCATGGCCGGGATTTTGGAAGAGAACAAAGGAGACAGGAAAAGAATTGAGGAGAGAAAGGAGAAGTCAAATGATATGGAGTGTGTACGCGTTTGTACTCAATCGGTGGAGTGAAAATGACTGGGGAGATTTGTATAAACAAGTGAATTTAAAAGGAAGAAGAAAAGAGGCGAGGTGCCATTTAATTGTGGATGCATGATAAAAATCTTCCTTGGCTAAGGACACTGAGCACACATGTCAATGCCTTCCTTTTCCCTCTATTTTAGCATGGCAGCAACAGCCACAGTTAGAAGCAATTTATACTAGATAATTGGAGGAAAGTTGATGGATCCTTGAAGCAAAGATGAGGTAAAACAAAAATGAAAGAAGGAAGTTTGAGGAATGAGGTGGCGGTAAGGTTATATGCATGGGGAAAAACTTACCTCTGCTTGACACCTAAACACACTTGGCTTGGAGTTGTTTTGTTGACTTGATGGAAGTTGACAAAAAAAAAAAAAAAGAAATTGCAAAAGAAACAACAACTAGCCTGTGTATCCCTTACTGTACGTGGATGATGTTCGGTGCAAGGGAAGGGGGGAAAATGATAAGATAAAATGAATTGGAGCTAGTTTGTGATCTTTAGCTAGAGTGTAGGAGGCCTAGAGTAGTGTTGTCTTTGGCAAAGCTGATCAGGAAAAACAAATAGAGAAGGTAATGGATAGTTTTTTTCCTATAAATCTTCAACGGCTTCTTTAGAGATGTAGAAGAAAAGGCAAGAGAAGAAAGAAGGAGATGAGAGAGTAGGGAATACTTCGATCGGAAATTCTTAGGTTAAGTTGCTCATTTTTTTATGTACAGCGACTTGTGTACGAGTCATTATGTTTCAGATAATGTATTTTGTTTCAGGTGTAGTATATTTTTGTCCCATGTGCAAAATGTTTCAGATCAATATATATTATTCCAAGTCAGTATATTTGTTTTAGGTGCAAAATATACTAGATGTGTGCTAAGTCAATATATTTTGTTCTAGATGCGACTTGATCTAAGTGCATGCCATCCTTCAATGGTACTAAAGAAAAAAAATATGAATTTGTATTTTCCATCATGAGACAGTCACTTCTGATGGTGGGAGTCTTGGGTCTGCACAAGAACTTCTTTAAGAAGTTACATAGGTGTCTTTTGATGGGAGCTTCGTAAGGATTTATAATGATTAAGAAAGGTCAAAATTATCTACCTATAGTTGCTTCAATGTCTTACCTCTTTACTGTTTTTAAAGGTAGAAAAGCCAAAACTTGTATAATCTGCAACATAGGGGATGTCAACATGTGTGAGAGTATATATCTCTCTCCAGAAAATGGTGGCTGTAAGTATGTTGGGTGATGTCATGTTATTAATTTTGTTATTCAGTGATGTATAGTATGGAATGGAATGGGGAGTATAATAGTTCTTGTTCGCTTTTATTATTATTATTATTATTATTATTTTCATTTGCAATATGCTCATAATGTTTAGAAAGAAAAGAAAATTAATAGGTTCTTGTTAATATTATTTTTTTTTTAAGTATTGTAGTTAGAGACACCTCAATTTTACTCATTTAAGGCTTCAATTAATATTATATTATCAATTTTCGTTAATTAACAAGATAATCATGTGTGTGTATATATATATATATGAGATTTGGTTCGATTATCATTAACCGACTCTAACCAGAAAGAGAGACGCATAGAGGGGGGGGGGGGGTGGGGGGGGGGGGGGGGGGGGGGGAGGGGTGCGGCGTTGTTAAGGTTTTTGCACCTATGATTTGTTGGGGGCGGGGTTTTGCTACAAGATTTCAGTAAATAATTGAGATGGTCCACTTCTTCAGTTTATAGATAGAATGGCAGGACATGATTATTTGATTATCTTTCTATGAAATTATTTTTTAGGACCTTCTGTAATATATTTACCCACATCCATATCTATGGCCCAAGCCCAAGTACAATCCTTTGTCCAAAATGATCCTCTTTTATTGTTGAAAAATCTTTTGGTTTCCTATTTATGTGTATATAATATTTACCTTTCATTCCAAGCTTATCGGCTTTAATATATATTATTGAGTCGTGTATATTAAGTCGTGTAGATTCTACGTAAGTTTGGATTTATTTGGATACGTAGCTTTTATGTTCTTATTTGTTGAATCTTAAATCAATCTGTTCATTCTTTATTCTTAATTTATCCGGTCAAAGCCTTTATCTAGGTTTGACAGCCTCTATAATTATATAAGTTGGTCTTACGAAGAAAGGTTTTAGTTGGTAATATAAGCCACATGTGATATATACATAATAAATAAATACAAATCAATTTTTAACACATATATGGTCATTATTTTAAAAACTATTTACTTTTTTTTATATGTTAAAATATTATTAAATTTATTCACCATGTATACATATACCGTATGTATACAAATGAACTAGGCCGATTCATAAATTACTTGAGCCTGACTTGATGATTACTTGAGTTTGATTCAAAAATAGTTAAGCCAAACTTGAGCTCGAGCTACTCTAGTAGTTTATTGAGCCGAGTTTGAGTTTAGTATGTTTAGCTTGATTACCTCATGAGCCTAGTCGAACTTTATTGAGTTCAAGTCGAATATAAATATAAATTGAATCAAATCAAGTCTGGCTATTAATATTATTTAAATTAGAATTAAAAATATTTTTTTAATAGAAATCAGCCTAAACATACTTAATAGTTGAGCTTAGAGCTTATGTAGTGTTATTTCGAACCGAACTCGAGCTTAAAATATCAAAGTGTTATTAACAAGAACCCTCTTGGAGAAAATAAATAGAAAAATGTTAGATCAAAAGGCTCTAACCTTGCCTTGGCAATAAAGAGAATATATTGAGCACTTAATATTGAGAAGGGCGGATGGAATAATTAATCATAAATGGGGGGATGTTGATCCATTGGTGGCAGTAAGCTTGAAAGTGACAGAACGTGAAGTAGCCCTTGACAGAACCCAAAAGGTTGGGCTGATGTTGTGCTGAACTTTAACCAACCCTATCTGTGGAAGTATACAAAAGGGCAATTTGACTCTACATAGGTCTACAAAGCCGTTATCACAGTGAGCTTTTCATCGGATGATTCATGTTGTTTCAATTTTTCTTAATTTAAATTGATTATTGAGATTCTTATATTCTTAAAATATATAATTACATTAAAATATATAATAAAACATCCTTTTTTCTTGTGATGTCAACTATTTGACTGAAAATACATGCCTATTAGGTAACAAAATCAGACAAAAGTAAAAATTCCCTTGATCTGGTTGGGTAATGTTCTATTTAATTATAGGTAGTAAGATAAGAAGGATCAAAATAAACATACCTGCTTGCCAATTTGGGTATAGGATATGATAATAAATGGATATCCATTAACAAAATAAACAGATTAATAATGGCATATTTGGTTCATTGGAATGGAATAGGTGTTCCACCTTTATTACCGTAGAATATCTATTCATTCATTTGATTTGAAGAAGGTCTATTCTATGTAATGCAGAATATATAAGGAATCTTTCTTCCTTTCCTTTACTGGAAGAATGGCTATTCATAACTCAAAAGTACAATTAATTCTAAAAATATACCTAATTATAAAATAAAGAATTACAATTCCTTTCTAGCCAATTTCATTCCAGTAAACCAAACGTATCATAAATGTTGATCTATTCCAAAATTACTCCGGTATGCAACATAATAGTTCTTTTAAGTTCTAACCTTAGGTTTCAATGTAACTCTAACAAAAATAATTGTATCATCAATGACTTGCTGTCTTGTTTTATATCTCTTTCTTATTTTTATACTTCTAACATTGTTTTAAAGTGGAAACAAAGACGTGCCTACTTTACTTATAGAATCTAATGGTTATATTTGTATGATAGTTGATTTTCCTATATTATGTGTTTCAGTAATGACAATCTTCTGTTTTAAATAATATACTAATTCCATTTTGAAATATCTTATGTTGATAATATGCATACGGCAACAAGACATTACTTCTCCCATAACATCGTCCACGTTTCCATTAGCATGTTTCTATCTTGGTATAATAGAATGTTAAATTAATTTTCTCCTCCCACATTGCTTCTTGTTTATTTATTGTATCAATTTTTTTTTACCTATGTAACTCTGTGGAAATCTCTAGCAAAGAACTAGGATCTTTGAATTTAGATATTGGTGTTGATATTCATTTAACTCAGGGCTCATTGTATGTAATATAATAATATGATTTGACAAAAAAAATTTTTTTCGGTTCGAAGAATTGAATTTCTTTCATTAAAACACATTGAGATAAATAAATATAAGTACTAGCAAATCACATGGAATCCAATCCAAAAATGAACACATATACTAGATTAGAATAGTTGATAATGACTCAGAGAAAATTCATCCACAATTACAGTATAAAATCCAATATTGAAGTAGCTGCATGGTGAAAATAGTGGTACCATTAGTTTAGTTGGGGCGGACGGCCAAAATGTGATTGCTGCCACTAAATTACCATCATTGATTAATTTAGACAGAACATCTTTAAAAATAAATCGATACATTACAGGTTATTTTTTTAAAACAGCTTAATAAACGATTTATGTTACAAATTGAAAGTTTTATACACTAACTTCTTTAGGCATAGCAACACAGGTAAAAAAATGGTTAACATAGTATACTAGCTTAAAAAATTGTGGTATCTGTTGTTATTTTCCAAGGAATAGAATTGATCCACCTTTTATTGTTCTTTCCAGCAAAATTTGGTGTGCAAATAAACAAGGTTGAATATGCATAGAATATATATGAGACAAATATCCATAAATAATTTGATCTTATCTCAATATTTATACGATTACAATTTGGTTCTAATGAAATTTTGCCAAATTTGTGTTTCTCATAATTTACCAAGTCAATTTAGAGTTTCATGATATTTAACTTAAAGAGATTGTAGGTCTAATTGAATCAAGTCAAGATTAATTATTAATTGAGTGTTTGCGTCAACTTAATACTTTTAAGAATTTTTAAAAGAGTCAAATGAGTTTAATTAACTAAGCTTAATTAAGTCATAAATAAATTTCATCCAGTGGAATTTATATTGGTTGAGTACTAATTTACTTCGAACTTGAACTAAAAATTGTAAGCTTAATCAAATCAAAACTTAACATTGTCTACTAACTCAACTAGACCCATTTACAACCTCAATATAATAATATACTGCTAACTTCTTAATTCCTTGGAATAAATTCATTTCTCCCAGAACTAGGAATGGTTTTAATTAATTGAGATTGGCATCTATATTTGTATATCTTTCCACTGCATCTTTACAAAGTTTTCAAAAAATAAATAAATAAATAAAACCAAAATGGATTCCGCATTATTCTATTTCTTAAAAACAATAAAACGAGGCCAAAGTATTTAGACAATTTGGAATTTATATATGTGTGTGTGTGTGTGTATAAGGAAATGACGGGAAAAAAAGTAATAAAAGCCAAAACACTTTTACAATGGTTAATTAAAAGTAAAATCATGAGTATAACAAAATACAACTATTGGCTTTGTCGATTGAAAATTGAATTACAAAAATTAAATTTCAATCTTCATTCAACAGCCTAAATGCAACTAGAAAGTAAACTATCAAAAAGGACACATACGACCATGTCCCAACAAACGTGCAACACATTATATCCTTAGCCCATTTAGTACTCACATATTAAGAAAATGGTTGTCAATAAAATCCATTTTCTTCTAATGTTACTTTGCATAATCTATCCATGAGAAGTATATATATATATATATGTATATATACACATATATCTTCAACCTTCAGGAAGAAGAGTTCAAGGACTCCAAGGATGAGATACGACGCCTTTTACAAGGTGCAATTGATCCATGAATAATCTGACGAGTCCAAACTTTTCTCTAGGATAGAATGAGTGCCTCGTAAACAGAACTCGCGATACGACGTTGTTGTTGTTGTTGTGATTCGGCCTCACTTGATGAGGACAAATTTTCCATCTGGGTAGTGAACACAAATGTAGTCTTCAATCGGTCTTCCAGTGTCGAAATTTCAGTCTGATGATCTTCAATTGATGAAGAGATTCCAGGGCTTGTCTGAGATCAGATAGCAATTCAGATCGAAAGTTGCAACAAATTGATGCTTTGAATAGGAAACAGCCTTCTTTAGATTTGTTTGCACATGAATCCACTTTTACTTCATCGTTGTCCATTGGTATGAGAAGGCCTTTGCTGGCTTCTGTTGCGGTCTTCTTGAGCTCTTTAACTTGGCTGATTACTTCAGCAAGCAATGTTGCCTTGTCCATCTATTAAGAGAAATAATCCAACAGTGATTTTGGGATGACAAATACGTATAATAAGTACCGAATGTAAGCACAACAAATAAAAAAGACATCAAAAAAAAAAAAAAATATATATATATGTATATATATATACTTATAAGAGCATCCTATCTCAGGTCCTTCACATGAAAACATATATGAAGTACCTCATTTTTTATGCTTCCACGAGTTGGAGAACGTCCTTGAACTTTTGATGTCGTCTATCCTCAAAAATAAAGTTTTTCATATTTTTTTCCATATTTTTTATTTTTATTTTATTAAGTATATTACAAAAAATTATACAGGATCCATAAAATATAAAAAAAATGTGAAATCTCATGTAAAAAACCTTAGCAACAAAATAGTAAGAGCATAATAAGTACCGAATGTAAGCACAACAAATAAAAAAGACATCAAAATATATATATTATATATTACTTACAAGAGCATCCTATCTCAGGTCCTTCACATGAAGACATATGTGAAGTATCTCATTTTTAATGCTTCTACGAGTTGGGGAACGTCCTTGAACTTTTTGATGTCATCTATCCTCAAAAGTAAAGTTTTTCATATTTTTTCCATAATTTTTTTATTTTATTAAGTATATTACAAAAAATTATACAGGACACATACAATATAAAAAAATGTAAAAATCTCATATAAAAAACCTTAGCAACAAAATAGTAAGATTTAAAAAAAATATATATCCTTAAAATATTGATGTAATACCTTAAAAATCTTTTAGATTTCTGGCAAAACATGAATGCTCTAATAAACAAAGTAAAAAACTTCTGTCTATTTACATATAACTAACCCTACTAGGCTAAACGTTCTTGAGATTCTGGAACTTACTCACTCTGACAGTGTGCCTTTTGTAAGATGGGTTAGTGAAGAAATGGGAAAAGGGTGGGTGCATATAATAAGTAGCTATTTTTTTATTTATTTTAGTGCAAAATTGGGTCATGGCTAAAAGCAAGTAGGTCCATTTTCAACCAGAACTTTCATTATTTTTTTCAATAGAATATCTTAACAAGCTTTCTTATGCATAAAAAAAAAATTAATGAAAGATACATCTACTTTTACGTTTAATGAAACTTATATTAAAAATTAAAATGTTTTGCATAAGTCCAAGTTATCACAACTCAGTTACCTAGTAGAAATTCCTATAATATATCTAAGCAACAGCTAGAAATTTTTTTTTTTTTTTTTCTTAATTTGCCTCTTCGCAAAGTTGGGTCATCACTGGAGGTGGATTTGTACGTATGCTCATACCTATTTTTAAATGTAACTTCTATTAGTCGTTGAACACATAAGATATTCAAACACACTTTTTCTATATATATACATCAAAGATCAATAGAAAATGAATCTATTTGAGTATATACAACTGGACCCATCTAAATTTTTTGTTCTCCTCAAATTGTCTGGTTGACTTTGTTTTTATATACATGTATAACAAATGGTCATACTTCATAGAGTTAAACATAAAAATAATTGCATATACGTTGCTGATGACAGGTGAAAAAATAACATCATGAACTCAAACCAATCATTAAAATAAAAATAAGCTTGCCTTCTTTACAGATTATGCAACAACTGGCAATTATCGCATAAATAATTATCGACATCCGCCCGACATTGACATCAACATTAGGTAGGACAGCATAAACTATAATAATATAACTAGAGAAGTTGCTTTCCTTTGTATGCAAAAAAATTTTAAAAGTAAAAAGAAAAGAATGTCCTACTAATTTATGAGAAGCCATATGGCCTCTTGACCTTGCAGGATGAGTATTAATAAGCTTATTCAAGTTCTATTCCCATCCATTCTCAAGATATCATATTAATTCTACGAGGATACCTAGCATCCACATCGAACAGATTGTTTAAAATAAAATAAAAATAATTTTTTTAATGGAAAATTATTTCTCCTATAAATTAATTTTAAAAACTTTGAAATGGCTGCAAAAACCTAACTCTTCATAGTTACAAGAGACATCACTTTCGTTTCATCAAAATGCATTCAATTAGGGAAAGAAGAAAAGACTTAGATGTCCAATTAGCATATAGTTAACATTTTATTTTATTTTTAGTTTTTTTATACACTAAGCATTTAACATATGACTGTCTAATTCTTTTCATAAGAAAAGAAACCCTCTCCCTAAATTTGTAACTTTTCTGTCTATATTATAGCGTTCAAATGAATCAGATAATAATTGCATAGGTTATATGAGGAGTCAAATAAATTTTTTTGGTTTAATAATGTAGAAGATAAAAATAAACCCGTCAATGATCCGATTGTCAATTATATCACGCTATAAAGTGAAGTTTGTAGATTAACATTATTGATGTACTATATAATCTCTATCCTCTACACTGGTCAATTATATAGAAAAATTGAAATCATAATAAAAGAAAATCTAGCATTAGTTGAGGAACAACATCCCATGATTGGCAAGATGTCTAGCTTCTGAATATAAATGCAATTTGAATCATAAATTGTACATACCTTTTCAGTGCAAGGAACAAGGCCACGAAGGGTAGTAAGATGAGAATTGATTCTTTCTCTCCTCCTCCTCTCTGCCTCACTATGGCTTTTAAGAGCAGCCAAAGCCTTCTCCTCCGACACCACTCTCTTCGAACCGGCTTTCACCGGAGCTTTAACAAGCTCCCTCTTATCATTGTCCAAAACCAGTGATTGAGAAGACCCTCCTCTCAATATATCTTTGAACCCTCCCAATTCAAACTTAAATGGATCCAACATGTTAAAACAATCCAACCCATGTGAAATATTGGCATTATGAGCATATAAAGCCATCAGCTAATGAAAATCAAGGGAAAAAGAAATGACCAAGTAACGAGGTTGATGATGTTTTTTTATAAGTTTAGGTTTAAGGATCACAGAGGAACATTAGTCCAGGAGGACGTGTTGTTGGTGCAAACCAGAAAGAGAGCTTTTGTAGAAAGAAATTTTGTTGTAATTTGGATGATAGACTTTGTTCTTAGCTTTGATTATAAAAATGGACATGACTATTATTACACAAGATAGGAAAATTCGAAAAGGTTATGGAAGTAAGAATTAATTGGAACGCATCAAGGACTTTTTCTTCTTGGTTTTGAATTCTAGCATTTCTAGTTCTTCGTAACACAATTGGAAGCCTGCTGGGGTTAGCTATTGTGAAGAGTTTCTTAGATTTTTTATGGAATGTATGATAAATATTTATGGAAATTTTGATTGAATATTCTCAAGAGATGGGAATTTGGAATATGGAATCCAGGATGATAAAAAGAGAAAATGGGAATATTGAAAAGTAAATATGAATGGACGATTTCACTATGTGAGACAGTGAAAGGAATGAGATGTGTACTTGTGGAGATGATGCCCTTATATAGAAATTATATGGTTGTCCTCGTTTCAATATTGGGTTTTAGGAAAAAAAGTTATTGGTTAGCATGTCAATGATGATTAAAAAGACTAAAAAACCCTTGATTAAAGTATCTTTAAGTTTTTAATAATTTTTTTAGGAAATGGAATCTGATGACTGGTGAATCATCAAAATTTTATTCAGAACCGTAGACATCTTGTTTTTAGTTTTTTATTTAGTTGCAAAGTTTGACTTCTTCCTCTTTTTTAAGTCAACCTCTATGATGCGCTGGCAACTATATTAATAATTTCAATAGTATAATAGCAGATTGGGGTGATTTTAAGGTGTAATAAAACACACCAGTTCTTAAATTATTTAAGTTGGGTTCTTTTTCTATGGAATTAAAAATAGTCAAGTAAAATTAAAATCAAGTTACTCAAGTAATTTATCAAATACAAACTAAAATTTCATAGTATTTAGCTTAACTTGCTCACAATCCTAATTGAGTTCAAGTTAAAAATAAATATTAATCAAGTTTAAATATTATTTTATGTATAATTGAAATTTTTTTCTAATAAATCCATTGTAAAAAAATTTGATTAAATCGAGCTTGACTTTGCATACTAACATATAATAAAATTTGAGCTTAAAATTTTAATATTGGTTGAGTTCGAATCGCATGAGTTTTGAATCTCAAGTCAAGTTTGAGTTCAAACTCTATAGTATATCGTTTTCACCCTACTCATTTGTAATCATACATGATACCTTACAACGATGATCTATTTTTTCTACCATAAAGGTGTGTACATATGTAATTTTCCATAAATTGTACGTATGAAGATTATTAATTTAATTATATATAATATTCATATGAGATAAATATGATTTTAGATAAACGAACTGAAAAAAAATTAGTAAAATATGTAGAGTAATAAATCCTACTCATGGCATCTGACATCGTAGTTGTTAAAAAACATAAAAGATATGACCTCTTCAAACCAATTTGAATCTATACCTTGTATACCATGAAATTTGGAAGAAATTT
Organism: Combretum micranthum; assembly: GCA_024138025.1. Taxonomy (NCBI): domain Eukaryota; kingdom Viridiplantae; phylum Streptophyta; class Magnoliopsida; order Myrtales; family Combretaceae; genus Combretum; species Combretum micranthum. The sequence continues at coordinate 237,526 of JAMXBD010001458.1, read as the reverse complement.
TTGTTAAGATTGTTAAGATATAAAGTATGCTATTACCATATAATAGATCTACAATTTAAATTAAGTACAAATTGAAGATAATTATGCAATGTAATGTCCTGTTCAATGTATTGGTAATGGAATTAGGGTAATATGGCGGTGTACTATTGTTTCGTTTTCCCTTATTCTCAAATCTATTAACTATTACTCCATATATAAAGGGTAAGTAGGCAATTCTAATATATTTAGTACCATGTATGTATTCTCTCTAAACTTGGAGTAAGTTTCAAATGAATATTAAAGGTCATAATACTTGAAACCATCTCCACATGATAACATAAGGATATAATATCTTCGTATCCTAACCTATACTCTAAAGATATTACATAAATAGGGACAAGCAGGGTCCATAAGTTGAAGTGCGTATTAAAGGTCATGATAAATGGAACTAGCTTTCAATCTTTTTATTTGATTCTAGAACAAATTTTAGAAGTTTACAAGAATAAAACTTCTATTATTTCTATTTAGCTTTTAATGTATAGATGACACATATCAACTTTAAATTGGCTTACAATAATAAATTTAACAAAAGTGATAATATTGACTCTTTATTTAGACAATATTAAATATAGAATTATATATATCTAATAATATGATGTACTAAAAATATAAAAATAAATAAATTGCAAGTGTAATAATGGGTTGGAAAAAATTGTACCTATCCTAGCCTACCAGTCCAAAGGTCAAATGGAAGTTAATGCATACCCAAAATGACTTAGTAAAATTTGATATAAATAATAAAAGTCGTATTTTGTGGGGTTATGAAAACATTAACATAATCATATAGTCAAATATATAAATGTTCAAATATTTTAATTTAGATAGTGTAAAAGTTAATTATTTTACATATGTTAAAGTTGAACCAATTGTTATTTCAACTTTATTTAAGGTAGATATTTTCTTTCTCACACCTGGGTTGCGCATACTGTTTGAAATTATGGATTTATTATGTTTTTAACATATATTGTATCAAGTATCAACTATGAATATATGTTTCCTTTGTGGATACCGAGTGCATCCTCTACTAGTATATGAAAAAAATCTCAAAACCTTTTGCTAAGCAATTTGTTAAGGAGACCATTTATAATAGATATTTCTTTAAAAAAATAACCACACACATATTTATAAGAAAAATGGACCATTAGCCAAATAGAACTGCATGAACGTCTTTATTTCATCATAAATTGAAATTAAAGGAATGGGACGAATTGTTTTCTCTTTCCTTTTTCTCGACGGAAATGCGGACAGCCGCAACTTCTAAATATTATTATTACCAAAAGACGGATCATGAATATATAATATTCTTGAAGAGCTAAATTGGAAAATTTAACCCTTTGATTAATCCCATTTTTATCACCAAAAGACGGATCATAAAGGTATAATATTTTATATATTCCTTTTTGTCTTGAGAACTAAATTAACTTATAATATTCCTAATGCATCTCATTGAGGTGGGTCAAGGGACAAAGTAGCAGCTAAGCAAAATAATCAAAGCGTCACGTGACGTATGCCAGCATCGCACTGACGTGAATATTCTAACTCCCTCTAATTAATTAACAACAAGAAAATTGATAATTAAACGTCTTCTGGTTTAAGGATAAAGATTTTTTTATATATTTTTTAAAAATCAATTACAAATTTATTAAGAAAAATAAGTATATAAAAGGTAAAACGTTTTACCATTTGATTTCCTAATAAGTGCTAATAAAATTCCTCATGTTGCTTTTCAATTAATAAACTAAAAGAGGCAACAAAATGATGGAAGACTTGGTTGTCATAGGTTAAACAGTTGATGGGAAAAGAAAAAAAAAATTGAAATTTTGATAAAAAGTTATAAAAATAAACAACATAAGAGATAAATTTAGACAATTACATAAAAAGATGGGTTTAATACAATTCATATAAAATCCCTATTTTTACTTTCTCACCTCCATTGATGAACCTCCAACCTCCATGGATGATCCTCCAACGTCCAAAATTAAAATAAGAAATAAAAATTTAAGGAATTATGAGATTACGAACTCCAAAAACATAAAATAGCCCACCATAGACATTAAACAGCATATTTCGATGTCAAAATAACCTTAACGGGAAACTTGGGGTTGGCATGTCATATGGCTCGAAGTCCTTGTTGTAATAGGTTTCGTTACTTTCGTAGCTCCTCTTATATCAAAAGTTACACCCATTTAAGCCGCTATTGAAACATGTTATAATTCTCACTGATCCAAACAATCAATACTATCGATTCCGGAAGAAGAAAATAAGTTATATTAATTATTACAACAAATAAGTTAAACTCCTTTCTAAAAAAAAAAAGAGTTTACTGTTGTTTACATATGGCAATCTTTAATTTACCTTTTTGTTTTAATTATGTTCAATCTAGTGGCATTTTTAGTAATTGTTTATTAAAATAAATTTTTTTTCCTTAACCCAACAGTGGACCCCACTTGTCACTATTTATTTTATTTTATTTTTGTTTAATTATTGAGCAGGTTTAGAAAATAGAAGACGTCCCAATTCAAATGACGACGGAAGGCAACATTTAGGTTAAAATAAAAAGAATTTCTTTGACGTTTTTTCACGTATACCTAACAGTGGATAAAATAATGCAATTTGCGATGTCAATTTCTGATTTAATTGTACATTTATATATTATAGAAATATTAGCAAGTATTGATAATTAATTTGACAACCAGAAAAGTGTCAACATTCGCCGCCAACACAAAGATACAGGTTCGAATCCTCATTTCCTAATGTATAATCATAAAAAAAGGAAAAAAAAAAACACAACAAAAATATTAGATATAATAAGTGAATTTTTCATCTCTTTTTTAAAGTGTTCAGTTAATATTATAAAGTATAATAATAAATTTCAATATTAGGTACTGATTTAGTGTTTAAAAACATTTTTTTTTTTCGATTGGCCACAAGAGTTATCACAACACGACCACATAAAACATTTACGACGTACTAATGTTGAGAATTGTACTCGGAATAATATTTTGTTGAAGTCGACATGGAATATTTTAATATTGTGGAATGAATTGGAGATTCAGGGATTGATACTAATGGAAATCGGGTGAATTCAATGTACCCGTATTGAATTTTCTTTGTAATTACTTTTGTGCTCTCCATGGCATATTAAGTCATCATTTGATTTGCGGCTTCTTGTAAATGTTGAAACCTTGCATATGATCATCGATTTCATTAAGTAATTGCAGTTTTAATCAATTAAAATGACCAAACCTTACCAATCAAAAGTTCAAAACCACATCTTTCTAGGCTTTCTAGCTGCGGCACACATACACGCACACACACATATAGGTATCCATATGAGGTAATTTTCCTAAATAAATACACAAAGTTACAGAATAGTTCCTCATGTAGCATATAATATCTGATCATTTATTATTATATACAACTCTCATCTCATTACTAAGGTCTTCTAATCTTTAAACACATCGTATAAGTTTTCACCTAAAAGTTTAGAATATATAAATAGGTAAATATCGCGAATGATACCTGAACTTTAGCAAATTATATAATTAAGTATTTAAACATTGAAATTGATCAATTTAGTTACTGAAAGAATATTCCATGTATGCTAATGAATATCACAAAGACATTGTTGGCGTGTATAAAAAAACAAAAATTAGGTACATAGTTTGTGTTATGCTTTGTTTTTTTTTTTTTTTTTTTCTCTTAATTGATGCAACAATCTATCGAATTAATAACTTGGGATTCGGTAATGCTAAGGTTTAGATTCCATTACATATCATAAATATATATTTGTAAACTACAATAACTTCCATAAAATGCCTCCTTATGATCAAGCCATTGTAGTTGATCTCATGACAATCAACTATTAAAAAATTCCTAAATTATCCCATTTTAACCGAAATAAGAAGTCTAAAAGAATAGATAAATGTAAGCTATATATAAATTACAAAAGTCTCATAATTGTTATGCATACATATGGATTCAAAATATTTATGCAGTATTCTAAATCCTCATCAGCACCAATATCTATCCCACACCCATAGTACATATTATAACCAAAACAATCAAAAGTCCATATTAGTTGCATCAACTGTCTGTTAAAGAAAATGTCTCTAAAATAGGTGAGCCATAACCTAGTGCATAGTTGGATACACATGTACATACACTTGCAACTGTATAAACACATGAATCCAATCTATTCTAGAGTTTGTTTGGGTTTTATGATTTTGACCTATATGACTGTATCATATCTATATGTTATTTATATATGTATTTTATCTGTGTTTAGTTTGTTTGATTCATTTATGATAAAAAAATATCTATTTTTTATCTATATCTATTTCTTAACAAATAATATATTTGAAAATAATAAAAATAAGATGTCAAAACGATCTAAATAAAACAAATTAGGCATACTCGTAATGTAACATCTATGGACTATTATGTTTTGACTAACCATTAATACAGTGCGGCCTCAAATTAGTTGCAACTAACCTTAAACTGAGAGGAACCCTTCAACCAAGCAAACACACATTAAAAAATAAATAAATAACTAGACACACATAGGATAGGAACCAAATCAAAAGTTGCATCATCTTCACAATATCGTCAATCAACTATTAGCATGCCCATCCACTTGTAGATATTCATAGCAGCACTTCATTAATATGACCCATCTCCCTATTGCACTAGACTGGTATGATCTCACCGAAGTCAACAACCCACTTGCAAAGGTGCTAGTTCTTAGATTAGGTGGTTATAAGTATTATATTTATTATACAATACTCTTTCTCGCTTGAAAGTTAAGATCCGTCAAGTAGATGACTTAATTAAACAGAGTTGTTAAAGTTACTATTACAACCTTTTGATTTAAACATTTAAGCTTATAAATATAATGTGAGCATTATATTTATCATATAACACAACTGATATGAAAATCAACAACTAATTAATCACATCTCTATATTTGATCTATTCTGATAGTTTATTTTTTATCTGTATATGTATATATTTAAATGATATATGTAAATACATCCAATTTATATTTATGTTTGATTTATTCATGAGAACTGTAAACTTTTTTTTATCTATATCTATTTCTTAATAAATAATTTATTAAAAAATGTTTATGTCAACTGAAAAAAAGCTAGCTAAATAGACCCCTATTTGATACATATTGTTCGACAGCTGGCTATATTGCTGATCACTAGGGGAAGCCGTGAAGTTTCTCAAATCAATGACCTCCCCAGATCCTTTTAGGCCTTTTCTAAGCGCACGTTGTAAACAGTATTTGAGATTCCATCTTGATTTAGGATCTTTAATTGCTAAGTCTAACAGATGCACACAACAATATAGTAATTACGTATCTAACTACTGAAGTTTTCATTCCTTTATACACTTAAATTTATATAACATATCTCACAGATTTTAAAAACCCGTAAATAAATCTCTACTTTAGGTACTAAATAGTGCTCGGAAAAAACATTTGCTAACAGGACCATACGCTACTGAAGCCAACTAGGAAAATGAAATAACAAAAAAAGTAATTTATAAAAAATTTTATAAATCCAAAGTTTTTAAAAGTAATTTCAAAAATATTGTCAGCAAATTAATATTAATAAAAAAAGGGAAAACTGAATTGAGATTTTTTTTTTTCCTCATTAAATTATAATACTATTAAAATTATATTTTAATTATCTTATTTTTCTGATTATTTTTAAAATTTTTGGGTTTTTGAAATTTTTAAAAAAATAAATAGTTTTATTTTCTTCTCCCCTGGTCAACGCGGAATATTCAATACTGTTGAATAAGGTAGAGATTCGAGGATAAGTTGGATCAAAATAGGTATATTCAGTGCACCTAAATTGAATTTACTTTATAAATGCTTTATGTTCTTTATGACAAATGAAGTCATCATTTGGAAGTGCGGCTACTTGCAAATGTTGAAACCCAAAATATGATAGATTTCTTTTTTATTTAATATATTTTTTCAGAGACTGATTTCAATAAGTAACTGTATTTTTATAATCAATTAAGATGACGAAATTTTACCAATTGACAACTTCTCTTTCTAGACTTGCTAGCGGCGGCACTAATACGAAGGTTTTCACATAGCAGAACTCTCCATAAATATATACAAGTCTATATGTCGTTTAGGGGCGTACATAAATCAAATCATTTTATAAATTATTCAATCTCAACTTCACTTCTACTTAAAATTCAATTTAAAATAGTTGAATCAAGCTTAAACTATTTAAGTAATTTATCAAATTAAGTCCAAACTTCATAATGTGTAGCTTTATCAGCTCAATAGTTTAATCAAGCTTGAGTTAAGTATAAATATTAATCAAGTTCATATCGAGTTTAGAAATTAATATTATTTTAATTAAAATATGTTTTTTATAAATTGAGCCTAAACTAAATTAATCAAATCAAAGTAAAATTTATTCACCACCATTTCGAGTTTAGGTTGAACTTAAAGTTTTAAACTCGATTGAGTCCAAACTTAGCATTATCCCATATCAATTGGATTCATTTGCATTTCTATTGGGGTCCCGTATACCTTTCATTTCCTTTAAAAGGTCCACTCGATCTATTTAGATGGTAAGAATTCTCCCGTCAATAGTTTTAAAATATATATATATATATATATATACACACACGTGGTAATAACCCATATTCATATACTCATAAATATTTACTAAAGATTAGAGGGGAAATACAAGAACGAGCCTACATGGAACCGTACCGCGTTGAAATAAACCAAAGACTTAAAATTGAAAAGTGTTGCTTCAACTAAACATTTAACATGTAAAAGACCATGTGAGTCCTATTTACTCATAATAAGAGGGGTAAAAAAGACAACACTTAATTATCTTGTAGCCTTAACACTTTCATTTGTATTGCTCTTGAGCCTATTTGGCACTTTCATCTATGCATCTTCGATTTCTTTCAAATATTTTGTAAAGTCGTGATAAGAGACAAGAAAGCCAATGATTTCCCAACATCTTCATCCTCAGTCTTATCATTTACAAATTTATTGTCTATAACAATTCAAAATAACTAAAAATGGTGGAAATGAATTCTTATAGCATTTTCTCTCATTTTTGTTTGTAAACATACAGCACCTTTAGAGGCTAATGTTGGAAATTTCAAAGAAAATCAATTTAAATAATTTAGATCTAGAGTGTATATTTTCCTTAATTAATCCAAAAAATCACTATGACAAAAGAGGAATAGTCATGTTTGTTACAACCCCACAAAAAAAGAAAAAAAAAAAGACAAAGTACGACACAGAAGACTGATTACATAGTAAAATAAAGTTATAGATCTAACTGACAAAGATGTGATTTTAGAATGGAGAGTTGTATCTTTCATTGATTCTGATATGATATATATATATATATATATATATATTATAAGTCTAGCACTGTCAAGGCACTATTTCTAAAAATAGATACCATAATATATGTTGTCTACACCTAAATATATGATATTTATGACTAGGAATATGTTATATACATCAGGTTACACAAATCAAGGCTAATCATAAGTAGAATATCAGCTCATAATAAATCCAGTCAAAATATCAGCCCCAAGTCAACACCTCCCCTCAAGTTGGAGCATATAAATTTTGGATGCCCAACTTGCCAAGAAAAGAGTCAAACTATTGTTTGCCCAATGCTTTGGTGAATATGTCAGCAAGTTAAGTGTGGGTAGGCATATGTTGAGTAACAAGATTGCCTTTTATAAGCTCATCCCGCAAGAAGTGGCAGTCTACTTCAATGTATTTGGTGCATTCATGAAAAACAAGATTGGCAACAATATGCATAGCAGTTTGACTGTCACAATAAAGCTGCATAGGGCGATGATGAGCAACACCAAGAAAATGCAAAAGTGCTTTTAATCATTTAAGTTCACATGTGGTGGCAGCCATGGATCAATATTCTGCTTCAATAGATGAATGAGACACAGTGTATTGTTTCATGGTCTTCCAAGATATAGAAGAATTTCCAAGAAACATAAGCCATCCAGAAAAAGAACACGGGGTTAAGGGACAACTAGCCTAATCCGAGTCACACCAAGCATAAAGTTGAAGATCACAGTCAACACGCAATAGAATGCATTTGCTAAGATTGCTTTTGAGATATCGTACAACTCGAAGGGCAGCTTCCCAATGTTCTTACACGAGCATTTGCATAAACTAGGCAAGTATATGGATGCAGTAGGAAAGTTCAGGTTTGGTGGTTATGAGATAGATTAAGCGCCCCACCAACGTTCTATATTGTTCTGGATTTGACAATGGAGCACTTGTGGCTAAGGCAAACTAATGATTTTTATGCAAAGAAAAATTGACAAGTTTATCCCTAATAAACTAGTCTCAGTGATGATGTCAAGTGCATATTTGCGTTGGCACAAGAAAATACTAGCAGGGCTACAAGCCATGTCAATGCCCAAGAAATATTTTGATAACCTAAGATCTTTCATGTGGAATCAAGCACTCCGATATGACTTAAAAGACCAAAGAGCTTCATTATTGTTGCTTGAAATGACAAGATCATCAACATAAATTAAGACTATAAGCTGAATGTTATCTCGATATAATATGAAAAGAGAATAATCAGAGTAGGGCTAAGTGAAACCATATTGTTTCAACGCCCCTGTCAGCTTAGCAAACCAGCAGCGAGGGGCTTGTTTCAAGTCATATAAGGATTTATGTAACCTACAAACTTGGTTGGGCTATTGAGATCGAAATCCAGAAGGCATCTTCATGTACACCTCTTCATCAAGATCACCATGTAAGAAAGCTTTATCTACATCCATTTGGTGAAGTTCACATTGCTTGGCAACTGCAATAGCAAGGAATGTTCTAAAAGTAACCATCTTTGCCATTAGTGTAAAGTTCTCACGATAATCTAGGCCTTCAACTTGATTATTGTCCAAAATCACGAGTCTAGGCTTGAATCATTCAACAAAGCCATCAGATAATATTTGATTCGATATACCCATTTGCACCCAATGGCCTTTTTACCAAGAGGAAGGGATTACATAGACTAAGTGCCATTATTTTCAAAAGCTTGAATTTCTTGTTGCAATACATGATGCCATTGTAGATCTTTGATAGCTTTGGCAAAAGTATATGGTTTTGTCCTTGTAGGTATAAATGCTAAACAAATACCTATAAGGTAAAGAAAATTTAATGCAGCTCACATAGTATAGGGTACCTAAAGAGCATGATGAAGCGATGGAACATGTCGAGAGGCTTATGTGAAAGACAGTGTTGGTCACGAAATCCTATAGCCTAGTAGATGGTAATTTAATTTGGATGACCATGTCCTAATGCTTCAATAATGTTAGTGTACATTGGTTCCCTCCCCTCCCCCCGGCTGCTATGTTTCCTTGTTCTACGTTATTAGTGGGAGGTAGGGAACCTTTCCTAGTAGCTACTACAATGTCTAAAGATGAATTGGCATATTTAGTGGAGACTGAGGGCAATGTTGTGTCAACTACATATATGATGACCATGCTTTGAGGAGAAAATTAGGCAAATGGATCTCTACAAACTTTAGATAAAGGAGGGGACTGGCTTATGTCACACCTCAGATTGGTTTAGTCATCATCATCATAAGAACTGGATGAGGCATTAGCTGGAGTGGAAGCTTAACCATGTGGAAGATCTATCACTTAGGGAAACTAATCTTCACAAAATATAGCATCCCTTGAGACAAAGAAAATGCCTAATTCCAAGTCATACATTCTCCATCATTTCTTTCCATAAGGATATCCCACAAAAACACACCTCCTACTTCGAGTTGCAAACTTATCTCCCATGTGATACAGATTGTGTACATAGCACAAGCACCCAACAACTCGCAAATGTGCAAGGGAAGGTGGTTTCCCATACAAAACCTCATAAGGAGTCTTGCCATGCAACAGTGTGGTAGGGGTTCGATTTATCAAATGGCATGCGGTCAACACAGACTCTCTCCAAAATTCAATTGGGAAATTGGCTTTGAAACACAATGCATGAGCAACATTTAGAATATGCTATGTTTGCATTCCACTTTGCCATTTTGCTATGGTGTTCCTGAGTATGAGGTTTTAAGTATAGTTCCATGATTATGAAAATAATTCCCTAAGCATGTAAATTATGTTCCATTGTCATTGTGAATAGTTTTCACTTGCTTATTAAATTTTTGTTCTACCATTACTAAGAATTAACGTAGATATTTTGGAACCTTCCTCTTATCACTAAGCAAATAAATCCAGACAGCTCTGGAAAAATTATCAACAATGATTAAGAAATATTTTGCTCCACAAAATGAAGGTGTATGATAGGAACCCCATAAATCGTAATGAATTAACTAAAAAATGTCCTTGGATTTATTTTTACTAAGAGTAAAACTTTCCCGTGATTGTTTTGCTCTAAGGCATATCTCATAAGCCCAATTAAACAAGTCATTATATCTACTTGATTCCACATTTGGAATCATTTTCACAACTTTGAAAGATGCATATCCCAGTTGCTTATGCCATAGATGTGAAGTCATCTCATTCTTGGTCTTCATGGCTGTTATTATGACTTTTCCTTTAAGATAATAAAGCTCATCTCTTTGTTCATCCGCTCTAATCACCACCCTCAAAATATGGTCCTATATGACACAAGATTTTTCAATGAATTGTACTATACAAATTGAATTGTTTAATTAATTTTGACACTAAAATAAGATTGCAGTTTAAACTTGGCACATAAAGCACATTTGTCAACTTCAGTGTGTCATTAAGCAACATCGTTCCTTTCTTTGTAGCTGTTGTTTGATCACCATTAAGCAGTCCTACAGGACCTTCCACAATATTTCTTATATCAATTAAGCATTCTAGCTAGCTAGTCACGTGATGAGAAGCCCCCGTGTCAATGATACATGCCAAAACTGAACACTCACTTTTCAATTTCTCAATTGCCCCTAGTTTAACAGTATTCAATAGACTTACCAGTATCTGCTATTGTTCACCCGTAAGCCCATTAATGGCAACGTGAGCTATGTTTAACCCTTCTCTATTGTCTCCTATCCCATATGTTATATCATAAGGAGAAATTGTCTTTCTTATGGATGCTCCAGCATCGATGTTTCTAACCTTTTCTTCCTCTCTACCCATGCCGACGAATAGACTGTGAGAGTATTCTAATCAATCATGAATCAATTGATATATGCTCTGATACCATGACAAATATGTGATTTTAGAATGGAGAATCTATGTCTTTCATTAATTGTGATATGATATATATATTTGCAAGTCTAGCACTATCAACACATTTTTTTCTAAAAAAAGATACAATAATATGTTGTCTACACCTAAATATATGATATTTAAAGCTAGGAATATGTGATATATAGCAGGTTACACAAATCAGGGCTAATCACAATATAATTAGGCAAAGTATCAACTCATATCAAATCCAATCAAAATATCAGCCCATGGTCAACACTAACTATAAATACCAAATTCAGTTGTAAACAGTTGAATTATAACCAACTTAGTAAGTATTAGATAACATTCTAAACCCTAATTTTTTTTCTTTTATAACCATATAATTGTGATGAAAAATTTCATAAGAATCACAAGTGCAAGGGTAAATTTTTATTGACAATGATGAATGAGAATGATAGTGAGCAAAATGATCATGTAGCAAATGCAAAATTGAGTATGCAGTATGATGATGGTGTTTATGTGGATGCAACAAAAATTGGCTATCATGCTTTATCAAATATGTCAATTGATAGGTTCAAAAGACTGAGTTTTAAATTTATAAATTTTCTAAATCATTTTCCTTTCAATTACGGTCTTATAGGGTAAGCATACCCATCAAATATAGCATAGAGAAATGATCTAGGTCATATTCCTAGGGAACGTTGATGAGTACTTCTACTCACTCTTTTCCTATTATCAGGCCGAAAAATCATATTTAGTTTTATATACATAGAAACTAAACTAAGTCTAATATTCACAGATTTCACAGCAAGTATACAAAAGGATAAATCAATTCACAAGGTTGCTTAGGTCATGCTTCACCTAAGATCTATTCATGTGACTCAAGAATTTTCTCAAAAAGTTGTGTTGATTATTGATCCATCAGATTCACTAAATTATGCTATGGCTTCTCTTAAAGTCAAAAGCACATAAACCTAAGCCAAACTATCAGAATATCTTCTTGACTATTAGAAACTTAGATTTGCATAAAGAACAAGAATCCTTCGTTTTAAACCAAACTAATGAATTTCAAAACGAGAGACAGAAGATTTCACCATCCCTATCTCTAGGTGATTATGATTAATCTCATCAATAGCTTTAGATCTATTCATTAAATCAATCACTCTGTCTATTTTTAACAAAAATCAAACATGAATCTAATGGGATGCATCATCCAATTAGACTCATTCCTTAGATGTAAGCTCTTGAATATAATAAAATCAACATGTTTTGAAATTAAGAACAAAGGAATCACATGGAATCAATCAAAGATCCACAATACCCAAGCAATATTAAACTACTCCTCTATAGATAAAACAATATAAAGCAATAACAATGAGAAATAGAAAGGATCTAAAATTAGATTTAGCAATACAAACAATTTCCTTGATGGATTGATACGCTCAAGCACAAACGCTGATTTGAAAGTACACAAAAGTTTAAGGACATTTTTTCCTTAGACTACTTTTTCTCTTGCCTCTATCTCTCTCCTTTTTTATTCTTCCCTCCATCTTCATTTAATAATGATCTTCATGAGTGTGGAATTGAATGCTTATTATGGGAAAGTGGGAGTTACAAGTTTCTTGGCTTTCCAAAATAATACCCATTTAATGCCCAATAGACTTTTTTTAATAAATAGGGGGTTACTCTTCAATAAAAAAGCCGTTTCTCAAAAAGTAATAGACTGCTAAATCGACAGGGTTGATGAAAAGGTGTGTTGCCAGGTGTGTTGGGTTGTTTTCCTTTATGTGTAAATTGATACGACTAGGGACACAGCTTATCCTTTAACCATGTCACAAGCTATACACTCCATGGAATCGACACGACTAGGGACAGGTCGTGTCACAGAAATGTCCCTTACAAAGTTGATTTTTCAAATTGACATGGTTTGTGACAAGTCATGTTGTTGAGCTTGTCTTTCCAAAGGTTGAGATTTAGACCTCGATTGTGCTTTTCCTTGACATGGTTCAAAGACATGGCATGTCCTTGTTGTGTTGATCTCTTTTTTGTCTCCAAACTTTACATTTTTTACGCGTTTTGCTTTTTTTTTATAAAATAACTCCTTTAAAGACCTGAAAGCATAATTTAATATTTTAAGTGCCAAATTCATAATATTTATCAATAAAATGATCAATAAAAGTCCATTTTGGCATTCATAAAATAGGAACAATTTTGGTTTATCATCAATTTCTAAGACATTGTGTTTTATAGGAGCTCTTAATAATACAACAATGACTATTTTGGTGGAGACATTTAAATTTGACTACGATTTTGATATATTCTTTTCATGATATGATTGATGATGGGAATAAGATGTTATGTGAAGGAAAGTGTGTAGACATACTTGTGATCATTCAAAATTTGACTTTGTGGTTACATTTCATATATTACCTGTGCAAGGAACTAACATAGTTCTTGGAGTTCAGTAGTTGCAAAGTCTAAGACCCATAACTATTTATATAATGCTTTGTGTATGGAATTCATGTATTAAGGATCTAAGGTGCCAGTGATAGGGGATAATTCTGTAGAAACAGAAATTTCACATTCTTAATTAAGAAGACTAATTCGGATAAATGATATTACTTGTTGTTACCAATTGGTTCCTTAGATATCATTACCTTCATTAAGTTCTGCCATTGATACTACATTGGGGGAGATATTAGAAAAATACTCTAAGGTTTTTAAGACACCTAGATCACTAGAACCTAACTGAAGTATTCAACATCAAATTCATTTGATTAATGATTTGAAAGTGAATGTTAAGCCATAAAGATTCCCCATTTCCAAAAAAAAATGAAATTGAAAAACAAAAGACATGTTAGCTCATGGTATTATTAGAGATAGTATAAGTCCTTTTTCCTCACTAGTTTTGTTGGTTAAGAAAAAGGTAGGAATTTGACATTTTTATATTAAGGCTCTCAACAATGTAATCGTCAGGATGAACTTCCAATTAATACTGTGTGTGAATTATTAAATGAATTGTATGGTGCATAAATCTAAACTTGATTTACGTTTTGGTTACCATCAAATACGAATGCATAATGATGATATTGAAAAACAACATTTCGTACTCATGAAAGGCACTATAAATTTCTTGCAAAACCTTTTGGCTTAAGTAACACTCCAACTATGTTTCAAGCTATTATGAACAATATTTTCAAGCCCCTTTTGAGAAAATTTGTGATTGTATTTTTCAATGACATTCTTTTTATAGCAAGAATGAGCATGACCATTCGTAGCATTTGGAGCAAGTCTTACAGATATTGTTGGACAATGAATTTTATTTGAAGGAGTTTGAATGTCATTTTAACCATACTCAAATTGAGTATTTAGCTCGTATAGTCATAGTAGAAGGGGGACAGCTAGATCCATCTAAGTTTCAAGTTGTAAAAGATTGGTTTAAGCCATTAACAATTAAGGACACGAGAGCTTTTATGGGTTTGTCAGGGTATTATCATCGATTCATCAAGGGGTATGCTTCAATAGCTGGACCACTTATTGATATGTTACAAACTAATAAATTTGAGTAGTCTCCAATAGCAGTTGAAGCCTTTACTAGATTGAAGGATGCGTTGTGCTTAGCACCTATCCTTCAACTACCTAATTTTACTCAACAATTTATAGTAAAGATTAATGCAGCAAGTATGGGTATTGAAGCAATTTTAATATAGAGGAATAAGTTGGTGGCTTATTTCAGTAAGAAGCTACCAATTCATTTGAGGAAAGAATCAGCTTATGTATGTGAGCTTTATACTATACCAGAAGGTGTTAAGAAATGGCAACAATATTTGTTGAGTCACCATTTCATCATTCAAATAGATCATAGAAGCTTGAAAGAAACTTTGAATCAAGTGATTCAAGCACCAGAACAAAAAAAGTATCCATCGAAATTATTAAGCTACAATTATAATATTACTTATAATTTGGAATATAGCACTATTGTGAATGCTTTATCAAGGCAAGAAAGTGATCAAGGGTCTTATTATGGAATTTCATCCCCTTTATTTAGTTTTATTGATGATTTGAATAATGGAGTATTTGACAGTACCAATGTATGGTAAATTGATGTTTGACTTGAACCAAGGGCATAAATTAAATGGAAACTTCAACTTTAAAATGGCTTGTTATATTACGACAACAAATTATTTTTGGTGCCTCAATACTTTCTTATTCCAGTCTTTTTACATGAGTTCCCTTGTGCCCCAAGCTCAGGTCATTTTAGTGTGTTGAACACTTTTAAACAACCAACTAACAATTTTTATTTAGAAGGCATGAAATAGATGTGGAGAGATTTGTGAAAGCTTGTATTGTTTGTCGGTAAGTCAAACATATTTCATATTTCTAAGTCTTTAGCTAGACTTTTACATCCATTGCTTAGTCTCAAAAGGGTTTAGGAGGATGTGTGTATGGATTTCAACACATCTTTGCCTAAATCTTAAGGTTCCATGATTATTTGGGTAGTAGTGGACAATTTCACAAAGTATTGTCACTTAGGAGCATTACCAACTCATTTTAATGTAACTCAAGTGGTTATGTTGTTTATTAGTATTGTGGTGAAGTTGCATGGCTTTCCTAGAACAATTGTATTAAACCATGATCCGGTGTTCACAAGTTTTTTTAGAAGGAACTTTTCAAGTTGAGTAGCATAACTTTGAATTTTAGTTCAACTTGTCATTGTCAATTAAATGGCCAAACAAAGGTTTTGCATATAACCATCCAACAATACCTTCGGAGTTATGCTATGCATTATCCAAACAATTGGGTTCAGTATTTACCATGGGTGGAATATTTTTGCAATACTTCTTTCCATAATAGTGCTCAATTTACCAATTTACACCTTTTCAGCTAGTATATGGTAGAGAACCACCCACTCTTGCTTCCTATGTTAGGAGAGATTGTAAATTGGAGGCCATCAACACTAAGCTTCAAGACAAGCATGTCTTACTTAAGCTACTTTGAGAACATTTAGTATTAGCACAACAACGTATGAAGATGCTTGCTAATAAGCATCAATCAGATATCTCATATGAAGTTAATGATTTGTGTCTTCGTTAAATTACAATCATACAAGCAAGTGCCTCTTTCACAAGGTCATCACAAACTTTCTTAAACATTTTGGACCCTATAAGATACTTAAAAGGATTGATTCAGTTGCCTATGAGTAGGAGTTGCCTTCTACTGTTTGTATTCATAATGCTTTTCATGTGTCGAATCTCAAGAAAGCTTATGGTGCTTCTTATCCTACTTTGGAGTTGCCTCCCATCACTATTGACAATCATTTAATCCAGCAACCATTGTCGGTAGTTAGTTCTAGAATTATTTCTTGATAAAGACAAGGTTGTTTTTATGAGGGGAAGACATATGTTACAACTGGAGAATAGACTTAATAGAAAATAGTGATCAAGAAGACAAACTAAGTAGTTACAAGACTTTACTTGCTAAGTACTTCAACCAATAGTAGTTGAAGTAACAAATTAGTAGTTACATAACATAAATAACTAAATCTATGGAAGTTCTTACTTGTACATGGAAGTGCATATAAAGAGAGAAAGTAAAAGGGGGTAAAACCATCTTTTGGCCCTGAAACAGTGATGTCCCCGTGAATTAGAAGTCTTATAGGACTCAAACACACGAATACTTGCATCGCTTGCATTAATCACAAGAATGATACTAAGAGAGACAAAGGAAACAAGGATTAGGTTTGTACATAACTTTGGTGTGAGAGAGACAAAGGAAACTACGATTAACTTTGTACATAACCTAAGTGTATTGAGGCAGCAAGAAAAGAGAGAAGAAAGTGAGATTAAATGCTTTGTAGTGGACTAAGTCGAGAGATTAGTAAGAGTCCATCATTATCCTAGTTAGATTGACCTTACCTCCAAGAGAGCTAAATTTTTACTTTTCATATCCATGACAACTCTATAAGATGCATCATTTAATTTAATAGAGGTATAAGTAGTGGTTTAATTTCTAAGTCCTCTTCCATAACCACAGGTGGTTTTGATTCCTACTAAAATTTCGATTTCTACTTCTCTTTTAACTCAAAAAGACTAGCACCATAGATAACTATCTCGACAAACTCAAATCCAATGAAGAAGCATCATCAATTTCAACAGTTTTTATTTTTTTTTTTTTCATATTCCCCAATTTTGATAACATATTACTATTATACTTCTTTAAGCTTCAAGTAATCATGGTCCACCCTTTTTTTTTTTTTTTTCCTACTGGAGTAGCAACAACATTTTGTTAAATTAGAGATTATATATAGTACTCTTCAACACAACGACGCATTTTAGATAAAATGTACAATATTTGGCAAATTTTTAGAGGTAACTCGGTGATAAAACCCTTCCAGGCAACTAAAGGTCTAACAAATTGGTCATATGTTGATCCAATTTCATAGGAGTCTCAAATGCAAATGTGTCAATGCAAAAAAATAAATAAATAAAATGAATTTTTCAAAACAACAAATGGGAAGATATGAAAATCTGAGCCATGCTTGACTAAGAAATGATTCTCTAAGAATAGAGAGAAGAGTCCTCTTCACCACACGCATAATCGAGGAGTGAATATCTCATATTTTCTTTTCCCAAATGCGGATAAAAATTTTTATTAGAACGAAACAAAGTAAGACTTGCATGTAACTAACATTTAAAAGTGATATTAGGTTTTGATTTTGTATATTTAGTTCAGAAATAAGTTACTAATAATATTCTTTAACATTATAAAAAAATTAAAAAATATGGATAACACAAGCTAGATATGCCAATTCTAAAATTTCAAAGGCTATGCGTGAATATTACAAATCCCTATTGTGTCCATATTCCTAGCATGCATCCCGGTGAACCGTTTATAGGGTTTTCAACCTGCTCGATCTGCTAAAAATCCTATAGGAACCTCATAGGGATTTAAGATCGAGTTTGGATAAGTTGTAAAAATCCTACGGAGTTTTAGGTTATGGATGGTTTGTCCACATATTCTATCGATTTCACATGTTTATTTTTACTTGAATAAAAAACGTGTGTTTGAAATACCAATTTTTTTAATTTATTATTTAAATCTAAAAATAGGTTAGAAAAAGAACCTATATTCAAACGGACTGAGCAGGTTCTGAGTTATAAAGCAAATCTTATAAAATGAACTTAAATTTAATATGAAATTATCAAAGTTAATAAACTCTATATGATAACGGTTCGGCTTCTAAAGTCATATAATCTATCTGAACCCGACTTAGTGCATCCCTACGTCTGTATCCGCTCAGCTCCTACCCCAAGGGAAAAAGATCCTCTTATGCTCCTAGTTCCTTCTACGTAAATGTTTCAACTGCTTCTTCACGTAATTGAAATCCATTATTTTATTCATTAACTCCTTTTGCGGCCAACAACTTGGAAACTTCCCCAACGGGAAAAATTTAATAAATGAAACCAGAGTTCCTAGAAACAGCAGGCACTAAACCCTATTACGGAATCTTTGAAGGGAGAAACTTCAACGTTTAAATAGTTTTCTACGAAATGAAACTGTACCATCATTCACACCTCATTTCCGTAAACTTTCATTTAAAAATTCGTGCTGACATGATTAGCAATTAAAAAAATTACGAAAATCATATGTATTATATACATCATGTTACGTGTCCAGTATTGGGGAAGTAATAACTTTTGCAAAACCATGTGCTGAGGTTGAGACCAACAAGGAAAGACAAGCATGAAAAACCTAGATTCCTGTTCGTCTCTTTGTATGCCCTTTTGCTAGATTTGGCAAGTGTTGTTCAGAGTCAAAACCGCACATCTCTCTCTGTAGAGAGCTAATTTGAATACATTAAAATATTTGGATTTGTTTCTTGGGCTAAGTGACAGGATTTAAAGAGTCAAATCTATACTTTGGAATGACTTATGGGAGATTTGGTATGGTGGACTTGAAGTAAAGATTGTTAGATCGGCCAATCCGCTCTAAACCTTTTTTAGAGAAGCTCATGCATTTTAAAAAGGTTCTCATGAGCTTATACTCAAAATGAGCTCATAGAATAATCCATCAGAAGAATGACTCATCTGAGCCGTTGATACACCTTACGATCTAACGGATACTATCAATAATCAAACTCTATAAATACCTCAAGAGTTCTTCTTATTGGAGAAGAAGATCTTCAAATATCCAGAGAAACGTTGTCGTACAATCTAATTTTAATCATAGAGATCAAACAGTCATAAGAATGAAGAACGCATTGCTTCTTTCCAAGAACCATGGGGTTGATGTTGTATAGCTTTTCCACCTATCACGCGTGTGTTCGATCTATTTGAGATTGCTTACTCCTCCTCCCTATCATCTCTCCATAAGTCATCCTTACGTATCATTACGTGCTATTGCCAAGTCAATCTTTTGAAGCTACGTGTAGCACGAGCCAAGCATTATATACACGTGATCATTACAATCGGATCCAATCATCTACAATATCTAAGGAAAACCATCTCTCTCTATATATATATATATAGAAAAGGAAATAACAGATAGTATGGAATAATATATAAAGTAATAACTTGTAAAGAAAAGAAAAAAATTTTATCACAAAGAAGATATTACCATCACAATATTGTTTTTAGGGCTTAAGGATTATTTTTTCCCCTTTTTTGTTATTTTTCATTTTACCATAAAATGTCTACATGCCTAATAATTCTTAATAGGGTTAATGATAAAAATAGAACTTGAACTTTTATAAAATATTCAACCAAGCATCTGAAATCTCATCTTAAATAATTTGGTACTTGAACAATGTTTCATGAACTTTTTTCAATCCAAAGCAAGTTTAATCAGGTATGAAAAAAGTCCACAAAAACTTTATTGAAGTATGAAAATTATCAAAACTAAACTCCAGGTACCTTATCGAACATTTTGTAAAAGTTCAGATACTAAATTATTCAAAATGAAATTTCAGATATCTGATTGAATATTTTGTAAAAATTCAAGTATCGTTTTTAACATTAACCCTTCTTAACAAACCATCCACGTTCAAGATTATTATTATAACAAAAAATTCTAGCACGGTTCTATGTTACAACTTCAACTTCCATAGTGACTAATGAATTAGAATTAAATTGTTCTCTTTTGGTTTAAAAATTTTAGAAGACGTAAAGAGTTATTTTCTTAAGTTATAAATAATGGTCAGTGTTAATTGAAGTTTTCTTAAAAATAAAATCACATTTGATACTTCATTTTTAACCAATTTTCTATTTAACTATTTAAAGCTTTAGATCCTTACACTTTTATATCCAATAGTCTTTTCATGTTTTTACTCTCCATCATCATCCTAGGCGGTGATTTTTGCATTACTTCAAAAACATTACTTCACTTAAGATATCCACTAAATCATAAGTTTACTGGCTATAAAGCCACTTTTATTTTCTATATAATGCTAATGTATCATCTTTGTCGTATTCGTTTTTTTTTTTTTTAATTTATGCTTTTTTCATTGTATTTCTGCTGAGATTTTTATCTTTATTGATATAGGTGGTGGGGATATTTTCCAGTTTCAACTAATGCCCATGTCCCCATGGCGAATCTTAACAGATGTTTCTTACATGAAGGAATTTTATATATGCAACTATACAAAATTTCAAATCCATAATAATGCTCAATTTACCAATTTACCCCTTTTTAGCTAGTGTATGATAGAGAACCACCCACTTTTGCTTCCTATGTTAGAAGAGATTCTAAATTAGAGGCCATTAACACTGTGCTTCAAGACAAAGATGTCTTAATTAAGCTACTTTGAGAATATCTAGTGGAAGCTCAATAGCATATGAAGATGCTTGCTAATAAGCATCAATATGATATCTCATATGAGGTTAGTTATTTGCGTTTTCGTTAAATTGCAACCATACAAGCAAGCATCTCTTTCACAGAGTCAACATAAACCTTAGTAGACGTTTTATGGATCCTATAAGATACTTAAAAGTATTGGTTCAGTTGCCTATGAGTTGGAGTTTCCTTCTACCATTTGTATCCATTAATCTTTTCAAGTGTCAAATCTTAAGAAAGCTTATGGTGCTTCCTATCCTACTTTGGAGTTGCTTCTCATTAATATTGGCAATCATCTAGTCCAACAACCATTGTCAACAGTTAGTTCTAGAATTATTTCTTAATAAAGACAAGGTTGTTGTTGTTTTTTTTTTTTTTTTTAGGGGAAGACATCTATTACAACTGGATAATAAATTACAACTAGAAAACAGTGATCATGAAGACAACCTAGGTAGTTACAAGACTTTACTTGCTAAGTAGTTCAACCAATAGCAATTGAAGTAACAAATTAGTAGTTGCCTAACATAAATAACTAGATCTGTTGAAGATCTTACTTACGTGGAAGTGCATATAAATAGAGAAAGTAAAAGGGGGAAACCATCTTTGGGCCCTAAAACAATGATGTCCTTGTGAATTAAGAGTCTAGAGGTGACGCAGCCTGAAAGAGTTTAAAATAGAAACCGATACCGATAGCAACGATCAATTTCAAACATGAACTTAATCATACAATTGTCAAGACAATTATAATTTCAAAGAATTTCTCTCATAATAGAGTTTCAAAATTCAATAACATTCAAAGTCTTCTTTACAAAAATAAACATAAATGACTATTTATAATACTACAAAGGAAATTCAAAAAACGGAATCCTAGAAGACAAATAATAAGTGTAAATAAAGACTAATAATAAATCCTCATCGGTTTTAAATCCTTATCAGTTTCAAATATTAACTGACATTAAATATAATTAAATCTGTGTCAGTTTCAACGTTTTGGCATTGAAGGCCGATTTTAATGCTTCTGCATTAAGAGGACTCGAACACACCAATACTTACACCACCTACATTAATTACAAGAGAAAGCATTAGTAATGATACTGAGAGAGGCGAAGGAAGCTAGGGTTAGATTTGTGCATAACTTTAGTGTGTTGAGGCGGCAAGAAAAGAGAGAAGAAAGTGAGATTAACTACTTTATAGTGGACTGAGCCGAGAGATTAGTAAGGGTCCATCTTATCCTTGTTAGATTGACCTTACCTTCAAGAGAGCTAAATCATTACTTTTTATACCCATGATAACTCTATAAGATGCATCGTTTAATTTAATAGAAGTATAAGTAGTAGTTTAATTCCTGAGTCCTCTTCCATAACCATAGTTGGTTTTGATTCTTACCAAAATTTCAATTTCTACTCCTCTTTAACTCAAAAAGACTTGCGTCATAGACAAGTGTCTCAACATATTCAAATCCAACGAAGAAGCATCATCAATTTCAACAATTTTATTCATATTCCTCCATTTTGATAACATATAACTACTAAACCAATTTAAGCTTCAAGTAATCATAGTCCACCTTTGTTCCTTTTTTTTCGATTTTTTCTACTGGTGTAGCAACAACATTTTGCTAAATTAGAGATTATTAAAGTACTCTTCGACACAGCGACACATTTTAAATAAAATGAACAATATTTGGCAAATTTTCAATGTAACTCCGCGATAAAACCCTTCCAGGCAACTAAAGGTCTAATAAATTGGTTATATGTTGATCCAATTTCATAGGAGTCGTCAAATGCTAATGTGTCAATGCAAAAAATAAATAAATAAATAAAATGAATTTTTCAAAACAATAAATGGGAAGATATGAAAATATGAGCCATACTTGGCTAAGAAATGATTCTCTAAGAAAATGAGGGAGAAGAGCCCTCTTCACCATACGCGTAATCGAAGAGTGAATATCTCCTATTTTCTTTTCCCAAATGCGGATAAAAGTTTTTATTAGAACGAAACAAAGACTTCTATGTAACTAACATTTAAAAGTGATATTAAGTGATGGTTTTGTATATTTAGTTCATAAATAAGTTATTAATAATATTCGACATTATAAAAAATTAAAAAATATGGATCGCACAAGCTAGATATGCCAATTCTAAAATTTCAAAGGTTATGCCTAAATGTTACAAATCCCTATTACTGTTGGGAATTTACGATCCAAATCTGAATCGTGCAGTGGAAAATCGTTTTTTTTTTTTAAATTCCCAATCGGATCCAAGCGTTCCAATTAAATCAGAAAGAAAAGGGAATCATGTACCTTTTTCTTTTGATGATGGGATCAAGGAGATGCAAATTACACTAACTCCCTCTACCGGTATCCACGCGAATGAATTGGATCTTCGTGTGTGCTAGCACGTCGAGAAATTTCGACCTTTGGGAATCCTTCACACTCTCTTTCTAGGTTACGAATTTTCTTTCTCAATGACGGCCAGTCTAGATGATCAAAATTAACCTAGAAAGAGAATATATAGAAGGGTTATGTCCCTTCATATTACCCTGATATATATAAGGGTTATGTCTTTTCAAATTACCCTGATATATATAAGGGTTATGTCTTTTCAAATTACCCTGAACAAATTAGGGTTTATGTAGAAAGACATATATATCCTTATTATGTTAATTTATTTATTTGTTAATTTTAATCTAATTAAAATCGACAAATAAATAATTAATTAATTCCCAATACGATTATCGAAGATCCATTTTATTCATTCTTTATGTGTGACCCTGTAGGTTCACATAAAATTGGTAGTAGCTCTTAAACATTTTTAGGACTACAAGACATAATTGGTCTCTAGCAAGACATTATGTCTACCCAATTTTAGTGAAGATCGATGATCCGACTTTACCTACTAATAGTTAGTCATTCAGTCGTTTTGTTACACGATATCTTATAATCAAACATAAGGTGTGGATCAAAACACTCTTATATTGTCTAATTACTTATTTCTTGAATCTAGAGTTTGACTGACTTAAACAAATGATATTGATAACTCTTTATCAATTCATTCGAGCATGGCCATGCATTTCTCAGTCTTACTCATCAAGGGGCCTGATAGATATCTCTCTCAAATTAATGAGATGAACAAATCCCTTCACTAACACTCACATTCCTCTATATAACATATTGCATGCCCAAGTTTATTCTTGCAATCATCCGATTAAAGATGATGAAGAGATGAATCAAAACATGAAAACTGCTATATAGGAATCCATTGTGCCATTAGGTCAAAGGACTAAAACAACATTGTAAAAAAGAATACTTATTGCATTGATCCATACAGTATTCTTATAGTTGGTCAATCCAATACAATACACTCCTGTTTGTATCTATGTGCTGAATTGATATCCTATATCCATGATCAGTAAAACTTGATCATCATATAGCAATCATACTAGTCTTAATTCATTATCATTCCACATAATGAGTGACTAGGGATAATTTAGAATAAAGTTATAATTCATCTTATGATTCTACTATTAAAGTCACATACTTTAACGACATAAGGTATAACTAAATATTCAAGGAATAACATTACCAAAGTAAATAGGCCAAAAATAACTTTGATAATTAAAATGACTTGATAACAAACATAGAAATGATAAAGAATCCATATGGCCTATGGCACATCACTAGCAATTACATCCATATTTCTAGGATGCATCCAATTGAGCCATTTATAGGATTCTTGCCCTACTCGATCTGCTAAAAACCTTATAAGAATCTATAGGGATTTAAGATCGAGTTTGGATATATTGTAAAAATCCTACGGGGTTTTATGATTGTGTTTGAATCCTATAGGATATCTAATAGATACTTCACTCGATACATTTCATAATTAAAATTTAAAAATAATAAAGATATTTCTAAAGTTGACTTATCTTTAAGATGTTACGTTTTTGTCTAAGTCTTTTATATGAGACATAGTGACAAATTTTTATACAGCAGGTAATATATTTATGTATTTAAATATTGAAATATTTTATGAAATATGCATATGAATATCAATGGATGAATCATAGATGGTTTGTCCACATATTCTATCAATTCCACATGCATCTTTTTATTTTTACTCGGATAGAAAATGTGTATTTGAAACACCAGTTTTTTTGAATTTATTATTTAAATCTAAAATTAGGTTAGAAAAAAGAGCTCGTATTTAGACGGACCGAGCAGGTTTTAAGTTCTAAAGCAAATCTTATAAGATGGGCTTAAATTTAATATGAAAAATCCCATAGAGTTATAAAATCAAATTTAATAAACTCTAGATGATAAAGGTTCGGCTTCTAAAGTCATATAATTTATCTGAACCCGACTTTGTGCATCCCTACTTCTATATCCGCTCAGCTCCTACCCCAGTGGAAAAAGATCCTCCCATGCTCCTAGTTCCTTCTACGTAAATGTTTCAACTGCTTCTTTACGTAATTGACATCCATTATTTTATTCATTAACTCCCTTTGCGGCCAACAACTTGGAAACTTCCCCAACGGAAAATTTTTAATAAATGAAACCAGAGTTCCTAGAAACAGCAGGCACTAAACCCTATTACGGAATCTTTGAAGGGAGAAACTTCAACGTGTAAATAGTTTTCTACGATATGAAACCGTACCATCATTCACACCTCATCTTCCGTAAACTTACATTTAAAAATTCATGCTGACATGTTAGTGTAGATGCAGGATCCTTATTGATAAAAGTTACGCACACATCACGTGGATCTTGCATCTAGTACGTCACTTCGGAGTGCTACTGAGGAAATGATACTTGATGACGAGATGACTTGAAAAGAATGATAGGAAAAGAGGAACAAGCAATCTCAGTGTCTCAAATGTACAAGTGACAGGTAATAAAGCTTGAGTAGACCTCGCGTGCCAACCTTACAGTTCTTGAGCAATCAGAGTAGAAATCACTTAAGTTGTCTTGTTTCATATTCCTGAATAGAATCTCCTTTATAAACTATTGTTTGTCTTTTCTCTCCAAAAGCGATAAATGAGGAGGAATGACTGAGTATTTATAAGTACTTAGCGTGAATGACGACCGTCAAATCATCTCAGTGATTGACGAATAGATGGAGTAAGCTCAATTCATGTTTATCTTGAATGAGTTACTCATGGGCCAAAGCCAACAGTCATATTTTGTGTGTGCATGAGCTTGCCCGAGAGAGGTTGAATGCAGTGGATCGGTCCAATGATCCTTGTTCCGAGTCCACCAAGCCCAATCTTCCCAGGTCATCCCAATAATTAAACCGAACTCGTTAGACCCTGTCAACTAGCTCACGAGTCAAGTCCAAATAAATATATAATATTTTTATTTTTATTTTTAAAGCCCCATTATATTTTGCCTCCAAACCAAAATTCTTGGATAGAGCTCAAGTATTTTCGGCATTACTCGCACCTATGCATAGCTCGATCAATACTCGGCAAATGATGCTACCAAGTGCTCTTATAGAGTTAAAAACTTCATTTGACGTTAATAAATCGTTGAGTAAAAGTCAAGCGTCAACGCTACAACTAACCCCATTATACATATAATTATACTATAATATGCGAGCTCACAACACTAGTCCAGTTTCGTATGTCGTCTTATATTTATCTGAATGATCTTGCCCTCATAAAATCATTTGATATTATATTTGGTCCTCCATTTCTTTCACATGTGTAAATGATTTGATGATTCCTTCCATAAGTGTCCAGTCAAATATATGAATCATAAATTTGTAATGACAGTGTCAATCATACTTTATTAGATAGATTTTTTCCTTTTTTTTTTTTTTTTGCAAGCAATTGCTAAAAAAAAATTTCACAATATCTTGTTAAATCTTCAAATATCTTGTCAAATCTCCACATTATCCTGTCAAATCTTCAAATATCTTGTCAAATCTCCACATTATCTTGTCAAATCTCAAATCTTCAAATATCTTGTCAAATCTTCCTATTATCTTAATGCATATCTTCTTTGTATTGGATAGTTTTCATAATATCTTTCGATATCTATCTCTTTGGTTCATCATGTTAGCTATTTATATGCACATACACTTTTCCTTTCTTCTTTCTTTCATCAAGCAGCCTCAAATAGAAAATAAAGGTATGGTTCATCATTCATCTTCTTTCTTTCTTTCTTTTTTTAATATCATCTTCCTTTTCTTTCCAAGATTTCAGTTAGATCTTGGCATAGCATAATCTAGAGTACGTGTGTATTTAAAGGAGGCTTGTATTCGATCCATTCATGTCTGCTCAGTAAAGTTCCATTAATGCTTCAAAATTGATCCTAACGTGAATCTCGCGTAGATCCTTGATAGCAAATTTGCATAACACACGACAAATGACTTAGCATTGAAACATTGGTGAGTATAGCTCCCATCTTTAGCCATATTGTTGTCACTGTCTATGGTAACTACTTTAAATTTACATTATGATCCATAAAAAGAAGCTATGTCATGTAATATTGTTGTTATTATTTATTTTTTTTTTTTTTTTGCATTATCCTTTCGATGTCATGATCACTTTGGCTTTTACTTTAATTCTTATCCTCCCATGGTATTGTATTATGTGCATGCATAATGGCTTCACAATGTAATATATATATATATATATATTAATATATATAAATCACCATATCGAGCAATGTAGTTGCTAATGGTTTATTTTCCTTGATAGTCTTGATAGTCTTGATGGTCTTGTGAATCTTGGTAATTTGATATTCTTAATGATTTTGATAATCTTGAAAATATTTTATTTCATGTACACGATTCTTGATATGCTTGAATCTGGTGGTCTTTGATAAACAATATGATAATCTTGCCAACTCTTGATCAATCTTGATACAGTAAATAATTTTGACAACCATAATGATCTTTGTGCTCTTGATAATCTTGATATTTGACACTAATTCTGATACAGTTACTAGTCTTGTTACCTAAGATAATTTTTTTAATTGATTTTTTTTCTGCATTATCTCATCAAAGTGATAATAGATATTGATGACAAGGAAGGATAGGCAAATTCAACCAATTTCAATCATCAAATCAAGGGAGACAAGAAGCATGCAAGGCTCCAATGTCCAAATGGCCAGACAGAAGGAGAACAAAGCTAGGTGAGCACCAACTGTTGAAGTTATCAAACAAAGGGACTTGCTAGTGCACCAAGATGGTTATCCACCACAAATTCAGCTATCGCAACACTAGTGGACAAACAACACTATTTCTAAGGATACATTCTGGGATAAAGCTTTTCGCCCCAAGTTGTGTGCAACTCCCCCTTGTTGATGGTGACTTCCAATTAACTAATCTCGAGCTGCATGCCGATTCTAGGAGCATCATTAGGGGGACTCAGTGCTACATTTCAGAAACGAGCAAAATGAACTACCACTTTCTAGTACACACTTTACATTTCTCAAGGAGCCACCACCTGGATGGAGCAATCATCTTTCGCTGGAGTACCTAGACTCATACATTTATCACTACATGGGGGGAGATATCACCAACTCTTGAAGACATGGTCATGCTTCTA
Organism: Combretum micranthum; assembly: GCA_024138025.1. Taxonomy (NCBI): domain Eukaryota; kingdom Viridiplantae; phylum Streptophyta; class Magnoliopsida; order Myrtales; family Combretaceae; genus Combretum; species Combretum micranthum. The sequence goes on along the minus strand of JAMXBD010001458.1, from coordinate 208,894 downwards.
AACCTGGAATGTTCTAGGCTAAGTAATGATGTTGTAGCTGTGACTTCACGCAAAGAGCATCACATTGAAGCATCTTTACAAGCGGCTCTAAAGCTCACTCGTGATGATAAGAAGAAACCGTGTTTCTCTACCTGGATAGCACACTTCTTCGAAGAGCGGAGAAAGAACATGCCTCAAGTAGCGGGATCAACTCGTGGAAAAGAGTAAGTATGTTTATATTATTACTCTATACTTGACTTCTCTAACTAATATGTTTCTCTTTTGGTTCTTTGATGTATAGGTATGAACTTGCAAGCTTCATTGCATTTTGGTAGTTACTGTTCGTGTCCCCTAGTGGGCCGGAAGAAGGTCTAAACCCTTGGCTTTTTGCTTTGGCTATATCAATGTCTTGACCTGTACCACCAAGCTTCTGTCCGTTCCAAGGGTAGATATGTAAACGTGTCACATGTGGACTTACTTTTCTTGCAGTTATTCTTCTGTGAATGGTTTCGGAACCACCTTGCACAACTGGCCACCAATAGGGATTCGAATCTGCTGTTCCTCTAGCATAGGCATGGATTGGAGTAGAGATCAATCAGCCACTTCTTCAGCTCATCGATGTCGAGAAGGACTTTACGTTCGACCTTTCGTAGAGCCTCTTGAAGGTTATCAAGATGGTAACGAGCTTTATCCTCCAGATTTTGAAGGTGAGGTTATCTTAGTTGATAATCGTTATAAGCTGGATAAAAGTTAAGCTATGTTCATGCTTTGGTGTATCCCAGGAGGCCTGCCATCTTTGCTTGACAAAGGAGATTTGAATGGTTGAGTCTTGGAGCAAAGGGTGATGGTATACTCCCCTCACAGAGTGGCGTACCAGTTTAGCTTTGATCAAGAAGTGTCGCATCTTCTCAATATTAGGCAGAACTTTGATTCATGCTGCTAGTCCATCTTGCCAAGTGACTTCAAGTGCATCCATCCTATGGTGCGACAACTATTCTTTCCTTCTATGGATTATCGTGGAGTTACTTCTGCTAATTGGCTAACACATTGGTCGAATTGTATAACCATCTTCCATGACTATGCCTTCACATCTGTTGGTGATATATTACTAACGCAACTCATATATCGTCATGAGTTCTACCTTAGACCACTAAGGAACAGATACCATAGGTCGAATGCTAGTGTTCAAATAACTAAAGAGCCTATATCGGGCCAACTAGAGCCTTCTGATGATGTACCTCCTCCAAAATCAAAGAATGATCATCCACCACCTCAGATAGTGGTTTCTAAGCCGGCAAAGCATGCATTTATTGAGGTAATAATTCTCCTTACATATGGCTGGTTGTTACTCTTCTTTCTTGTCTAATACTCTCTTTATTTATCTTTTTCAGTTTGACATAAATTCTTTTATAATTTCACAACGTTCTAGCGATGCTATTACGCCCATAGTAGTATCAAATGACGAAGATGACGGCCTCAATAAATTGATTACGAACCATCTCCAACTCCCTATGGTAACTATGAAGGTGATGCCAACAAGACTGAAGAGCTCATACATGAGGGTAATGAACACGCTCTTGATGGAGGAATCACGGGCACACTTGGTATCAATGCAACTATCAAGTTCCATATTCATCCTCCCCCAATTGCAGGTGTATCTTATGAGGACATGGGAGCAACTTCAGAGAACTATGTTGCATTGGAGGAGATGAATTCTTTTCATGGATTTATTATGCCTTCTCATTTAATAGCTCCTTTGGAGAGTCTTAATGCCTTGGATAGAGAACTCTGGGTCAGTTCCCTTATGTTGGGGATAGAGGTAGCTACTGCCTTGGTGAAGATGATTGGTGAGGCCATGCTACTAATGGACAGACGTTGGAGTTCCTTATCAACGATAGAGTTGAAGCAACTGATTAAGTGTGTTGAAGGGCTTGTATGTTGCAATTCAAAATTGATAGCTTATTACTTGATGCTGACAAGGCCAATAGATTGCTGAGTTATAGGGATGCCAAGGGATATCATGACAAATTGGTGGTGAAGCTACAAGAAGTTCAAGCCGAGGTTACAGCAGTGAAGACTTTGATGGACACTGCTTTAGGAGATGATGACTTGGAGTTTGTAGTGGGCTTGGATTGTAAGCCTTAGTTTAGACATGATTGTTACTTTGTTTCCATTCTGAACAATATGTTATTGTTCCTGTTTACTTGAATGAATGGATTTGAATTTATTGTAGTCATTAATCTTTTCTTTATATATGTATATATATGTAAATGTCAAAATTTAAATCATCCATTAGTGGCGTGTGCTTGCGCTTAGGAAGTGTTGCTTTCACTTAGCACAGCAATCACAATATAATAAAGGCTATATGATTCTTATGCTGCGCATCAGAGTAGTACTCTCGCTTGCGAGCAACAACATTATCATGACTTAGAATAGTGAATCAATCTTGCTTTAAGCAGTGATAGTATCATGTTACATAGGCTTGCTGTCTTAGTATGACTTTCATGTCGTGCATCAAAGTAATGCTCTCACTTGCTACTTGCTAGCAACAGTATTATTATAATTAGGGTAATATATCGATCACACTTTGAGCAGCGATAGTGTTACGTGCTTTATAGGCTTGTTACCCTAATAGTCCAATTTAGTTGGTTAAGATGATATTTCCCAATATTTAACCGTCAATCACATTTTTTTTAAGCATTACTTTATACCATGTGTAGGTATGACACCATGCTACCATGTGCCTGGGAGACAATGTTTCCACTAGTCAGCACTATAAGTGAAGCATATTATCACGCACTTAAGAGATAATACTCTTACCAAGCAGTGATGATGTTTAAGATATTATGATTGCAATTGACTATCATGAATATGAGGCTTGCTAGACTCAATGATCTAAGGGACCTCTTACAGCGTTTTTTTTTTTTTTTTTATGCATTAGAGTAAGGTTATTAGCTTACCAGTGATAGTATTTAAATGATCCCTTTTAGGAAAGTACTCAATCACATTTTAAGCAGCAATCATGGCATTTATCACCTAGGATCCAAATTTCTAGCTTTATTGGTCAAGAGGGTGTTTCCCACTACTTGATTACCCAGTATGAGTTACCAAGGAGGTTGTCTTTGCAATGGCTTGTACCACACCTATGAGTCAATACTCTTAACAGTCTGCAGTACACAAGCTCAACATGTTGTCATGACATCTTGCACTTAGGAGATTATACTCTAACTAAGTAGCAGCAACATATGCAATTAATACTTTATTCTTGCCATGTTAACTATCTTTATGTGCTAAGGAGATAGAACTCTAACTTTATAGCAATGAAAGAAATTACAAAGTAATAAGAACAAGAGAAATCGTACTGAAAAGGGTTTGAGAATGCAAGCCGTAATTTATTCAAATAATGACGAAAATGCATCAACTGTAATTGCATGCAAAGACTCTTAATATATTGAAAATGACATGAAGGCTTCTTCAAATCCCATAGACCTATCCTAAATAACATATCATTTTCCATCAGGCATAACATGACTTTCAACTTTGTTAACTTGTTTCTTCTTCTTCAGTTCTTGAATCATGATGAGAAACACTTGCGATACCCTGCTGAGCATTGTGTGCGGGGAGTGGATTATTCCGTAGATCATTGCCTTCAATGACAAGGTCTCCATTTGTTACTCATTCATTAAATTTCTTCTTATCCAACACTCTTTAGTGGGATAACCCATAGCCCTGTGAAATCTACAAAGCTTAGGATCATTCTTCTCGGCTGCATTAGGGAGGCATTCAACCCTTGGGAGCTTGATGCTTTCATCTCTCAACCATTGGTCAAGCACAACGTGAACCTTCCAATAAGGTAAGGGAATGAGAGCGCTGATGGAGCACTCATTGGTTTGTCGTTCCTTAGCTTATTGTTGTTTCTAGAGTCTTTTCCTTGGAGTGAGCTAACATTTGCGGCTCTTTCCAAACCTTCTACCTTCTCCGCATTGTCTGGATACAGAGTTGTTGGTCCTTTGCGCATTCTCAATGAAAGCACCAAAGGAACACAAATTGAGATTCTCGAGGTAGATGGTGTATTCAGTGAACATCCCTTAGATGCACATCTTCACTAGTTCTTTCTCATCGTAGACGTCTTGATTATCCAATAAGCGTTCCTTGAAACGCTCGATCTAATCCATAAGATCTTCCTTCAGTTTGTGTCGTGTTCTTCCCATATCAGTAATGGTGACCCACTCTTGAGTAGAGAAGAACTTCTCCAAGAACCACTTGCACATGGTTCCACATGAAACAACTAATCTTGGAGGTAGATTGACATATCAGGTGTATGCCTTCTCAATTAAAGACTTAGAGAGTTCTCTCAGCTTCAAGTCATCGTCAAACATATAGACTTCTAATGTTTCGATGAATTTGAGCAGGTGTCCTTTAGCACTACCCTTTTTTCCATCAAAAAACAAGAATTTAGGATTAACATAGTCCTTTGGATAAGGTTTTGCAACAATTTTGTGGTGGTACGAAAGCTTCAAGTCTAGCACTCCCGTGGAAGACTTAGCTTGAATCTCCTTCAAATGAATGTCAAAGTCTTCCTTTGTTATAAAGGATTCCTTTGGCACAATTACTAATGGCACAGCTAGGGCAGTTGGCATAGCTGGTGCAATGGGTGGAGTCAATGCATTGGTGCAACCGATGCCACCGATGCAATTGGAGGAGTCGATGCTTGAGGAATATTAGAATTAGATGAGGGAGCGGTCTCATTTAGGTTAGCATGATAGTGCACATGTGACGATGATGACCCGCCAAGTTGAGATCTTGTATTATCTACTTCAGAGACTGGTTGTTGCTCAACTACAACCTGTAGTGATGGGGTTTGCACATTCACCCCTTGGGGCGTATTTACCTGAATGGTAGGAGTAATGGCAGGCTGAGATAAGGAGGGGGCGCTTTGCTGCACAATAAAGGTAGGGCCTAGTAAGGCTACACCTTGTAGTGCATCAGCATTAGCAGCCATCCCTTGTATGAGACGAGTGAGTGCAGTCAAGAACCATTTTAGAGCCCGGGTGTTCTCTTGAATGGTTCGCGTCGTCTCTGCATTACTTTCTTGGATAGCACATATTACTTGTGCATTGTCAACAGTGATGCCTTTCATGTCGGCAGCAGGATTAGCGTTGACATCTTCCAGTGCTGGTATGTTTGGATCAATTGTGTAAGGGTTAGGATTGCTAACGTCTTGATTTACGTTGTTGTCAGTGTTGGCTTTCTTCTTGGAGACGCCATCACAACTGATGTCAAAATCCTCAGTCCCCACTAGTATCACCAAAATGTAGATGTAGGGCCCTTGCTAATAATGGTCACACACGCATCGCGTGGATCTTACATCTGGCACATGACTTCGAAGTGCTACTGAGGAAATAACACTTGATGACAGGATGGCTTGGAGAGAATGACAGGGGAGTAGGAACAGGTAGTCTCAGTATCTCAAATGCACAAGTGACAGGTAAGGGAGCTTGAGTAGACCTCGCGTGTCAACCTTATAGTTCTTGAGCAGTTGGAGTAAAAATCACTTGAGTTGCCTTGTTTGACATTCTTGAATAGAATTTCCTTTACAAACTGTTGTTTGTCTTCTCTCTTCAAAAGTTACAAATGAGGAGGAATGATTAAGTATTTATAGACACTTGGTGTGGATAACGATCGTTAAATCACCTCAGTAATTGACAAATGAGATAGAGTAAGTTCAATTCATATTTATCCTAAAGGAGCTACTCATGGGCCAAGGCCAATAATCATCTCCTATGTGTGCATAAGCCTACCTAAGAAAGGTTGAATGCGGCAGATCAGTTCAACGATCCTTATTCCGAGCCCACCAAGCCAAATCTCTCTAAGCCATCCCAATAATTGAACTGAACTCGTCAGGCCCTGTCACCTAGCCTACGAGTCAAGCCCAAATAAATATATAATATTTATACTTATATTTTTATTTTTAAAGCCCCATTACAATTAGCAATTAAAAAAATTACGAAAATCATATGTATTCTATACATCATGTTACGTCTCCAGTATTGGGGAAGTAATAATTTTTGCAAAACTATGTGATGAGGTTGAAACCAACAAGGAAAGACATGCATGAAAAACCTAGATTCATGTTCGTCTCTTTGTATGCCCTTTTGCTAGATTTGGCAAGTGTTGTTGAGAGTCAAAACTACGCATCCTTCTCTCTATATATACATGTATATCTAAGGAAGACCATCTCTCTCTCTCTCTCTCTCTCTCTATATATATATATATATATATATATAGATAAGGAAATAACAGATGGTATGGAATAACATATAAAATAATAACTGGTGAAGAAAAGAAAAACTTTTATCACAAAGAAGATATTACCATCACAATATTGTTTTTAGGGCTTAAGGATTATATTTTCCCCTTATTTGTTATTTTTCAATTTACCATTAAATGTCTACATGCCTAATAATTCTTAATAGGATTAAAGATAAAATAAAGCTTCAACTTTCACAAAATATTCAATCAGGCATCTGAAATCTCATTGTAAATAATTTGCTACTTGACTAATGTTTTCACGGACTTTTTTATATCTGAAACAAGTTTAATCAGGCATGAAAAAAATCCATGATAACTTTATTGAAGTATCAAAATTATCAAAACTAAACTCCAGGTACCTTATTGAATTCTTGCAAAAGTTCAAATAATAAATTATTTAAAATGAAATTTCAGATATCTAATTGAATATTTTGTAAAAATTCAAGTATCATTTTTAACATTAACCCTTCTTAATAAACCATCAACATTCAAGATTATTATTATTACAAAGAAATTCTAGCACGGTTCTATGTTATAACTTCCAACTTCCATAGTGACTAATGAATTAGAATTAAATTGTTCTTTTTTGGTTTAAAAATTTTAGAAGACGTAAAGAGTTATTTTCTTATGTTATAAATAATGGTTAGTATAAAATAATTGAAGTTTCCTTAAAAATAATATCACATTTAATACCTCATTTTTAACCAATTTTGTATTTAACTATTTAAAGCTCTAGATCCTTAGACTTTTATACCAAATTGGACTTTTCATGTTATTACTCCCCATCATCCTACTAGGCGGTGATTTTTACCCATTAATGCATGACACATATTACATTACTTCAAAAACATTACTTCATCGCTTAAGATATCCACTTAATCATAAGTTTACCGGCTACAAAGCCACTTTTATTTTCTATATATTGCTAATATATCATCTTTGACGTATTCGTTTTGTTTTTTTTTTTTTTTAATTTATGCTTTTGTCATTGTATTTCTGGTGAGATTTTTATCTTTCTTTTATTTTATTGATATAGGTGGTGGGTATATTTTCCAGTTTCAACGAATGCCCATTTCCACATGGCGAATCTTAAAAGATATTTATTTTTTTTTTTTTTGGCCGAACTTAAAAGATGTTTCTTACATGAAGGAATTTTATATATGCAACTATACAAAATTTCAAATCCGAGATTTCACTAAACAATTATGTTTATCCTTGACAATTTAAAAAAAAATAAAAAGAGGGGGAAAAAGTATCGAAAAACAAAGAGAGCGCACTATACCATATTAATAATACCATGAAACATTATTCCCTCATCAATCCTTCGCAAAATAACAATTAGAGGATGATAATTCATTGCCGTCAGAACATCGCATTCGCTTCTATACATATATAACTAAATTACTAATTGAATCGAGAAACTTAAACTTTAATTCTTTATAACTCGGGGCATGTCCCAACAAGTTCTATAAAAACAAAACAAATTGCGTCAAGCCATAATTTTTTTTTTCCTTAAAAAATTTCTCGATGGCTTCGACTTTGGCAACCACTATAGGAGACCATAACTACCTTCTATCATATTTTACAGTAAAAATCATAAAGTAATAGCATACCGAAATTAAATAGGATAGGTAACCTGCCAGTAATATTCTCATACTGATAAAGACTAATTCTATGATCTCAAGCACAAAAAAAAATATTTTTACTTGTAGTAAAAATCGATCCCGTGACGTTGACCCGACTTAAATTAAGAAAAAGCTGAACCAGACGTATATTATTTGTTAGTGTTTGTGTAGTCCATTTTTTGAAGGATTATATATAATATAATATATAGCATTTAACAAGGACAGGTGAAAGTAGACACCCAGGAATTACGCATGCGCTTGCGTAACCATCTCCTAGCATTTTGTCAGTTTATTGAAGCAAGTGGCAAATATGTTTTTCCATGTAAGTTGGCAAAAGTGAAAAAAAAATCGCCAAAAAAAATCTAAAAATCCGTATTGCTGAAAAAAAAATTCAAAAATATATCACACAAGGATTCATGAGTTCATGTTGCAAAACGAATCATGAGTTATGTAGAGGGTTACTTCGATAATTGAGTTTTTGGCCAATTTAATGTAAAGGCTAGTCTTTGAACTGATAACAGAGCTTAAAAAACCTAGTCCAATAAGAGATATTGTGGAAAGATTTAGCTTGATAAACTCGGAGTAGGAATCACTAGACCGATTTATTCTACTCTCGTCCTCATGCAATTTTCTCATGCGAGAAAAGTAAATTAAAAAAATAGCTTCCTTGTTTAATTTGGGCTTTGTTTTATTAAAAATAGAGTTTATGTAGATTAAAATAAACCTTCAGTCTTTTTATATTAACAATTGATTATTTTAAATGAATAATGAGTTTCTATTATATTATAAAAGTCCTCAAGCCCATTATAAGCCCAGCCTACTACTAATTGAAAAAGAGGCTTCAATAGCAGCCACCAAATCATTAAGAAATGATCCAATGGTCATTTGATCCCAATCGTTCATTCAAGTGCTATCTAATGACTAGCATCAACTTCCACCATCTATAAATAAGAGGTCCCTGTTCTTATTTCTAGTCATTATACTTACTGTTAAGATTGAGAGCAACATGGAAGCTCTGCTGAAATAACTCTAGAGAAATACCAAAGCTCCTCACTTATGAAGGATGAGTTAGAACGATTGAATCTATCTGATTTGATCTTCTATCATACCCACACACTCGAGAAATCAAGTTTGTCTACTCCTCTTCCCACATCTCTCTTTATGACATCTATACACATATCATTAATTCAGGATTTCTCTCAGATCAACCGACATGTCTATTGACTCGCACGTGATCGGCCAACTACAGCAATCCAACCATACAAGTTCTTGTCGTCACAAAAGGAATCGTGCTATGACAAGTAATTGTGCGTTCAACTGATTATTCTATTGCGAAATGGCAAAAATCGTGAGTCCAATTCAGGATTCTTACCTCAATATTTTTATCCCCACTTTGCATAGGTAATCACTCAAGTCCATAATTGCATCCCAAAAACAAACTCCATATCACACTTATGCCTTACTTTACAATTTAAACCATATTACAGAATCACTGAACTCCGTAATATCTTAATCCTTAACTTCATAGGGAAAAGAAAAGGCTTTACAAATCAATAATGATCATATATCAAGGACATAACAAATAAACTAGTATGTTGGCATGATCATTTTCTTGTTTACATAGTCAATTTCCTTAAAAGAATTACATTAAATAAATGATATAAATAAACAATTACCGATGTTGCCTCCTATATTGCCTCTATGATTGTGGTTGTGGATCTAACTATATCTGTGGCCAATTATGATTTAAGTAGTAAACAATAACAACTTATATTAAAAGAAAATGAAAAAAAAAACATAAATTCCCTAAAGTATCTTGCAACCATAGACATTACAAGTTATGTTTTAAGGTGATTCAAACTAGTTTGTATTCATTTTTCTTTAAAAAAATCTTATCAATTTATGTGATATTTAACTAAAAAAAATATGTGATATCTAAAACGATTAATTTGATATAATATAATTTTGAAAACTTTTATATTTTGTTTCCTACTTGATGGATAGAATATGGGTTCTATTCGCGTCCTACTCTTTAAGGTATAAGGTATTAAATCTTGTTTTCAAAACCTATGGTATAGAAAATGTCTGTGGATTCTCATATTTCATTATAGGAAATGGTAGAAATAAATTTACAAAGTAATTTTCTAATATCGCAAATTCTTCATTATGCAAAACTTGTTTATAAGCAATATATGTGTAAAAGTTGAAACATGTCATAAACACCTAAATACCAATACAAAATCACATCTAAAAGAGATAAGATTTTAATTTTTGCAAAGAAATCACATGCCTCCCATGCGATTTATAAACTTCATACCATAGCAATATCCATGTAAAGCATGTGATATTTACAAAAAGTGGATGTTGCATGTTGATGGAAAACACAAAATAATGTGAAATCACTTGTTTTGAGCATGAGATTTTATATCGCTATTTATGTAGTTAATTTTATGTAATTGGTATTTGCATAAATATGTTTGTAGTGGATTTGTAAATAGATAAATATATTTATTTATCTATAGAAAAAATGATGAACAGTAGCCTATTTCAATAATTTAAATTTTGGGTAAATGTCACATTTGGTATATGAACTTTACCAATTTATGAAATTAATTATCTTAAGTTTAAAAGCATTGATTTACTACCTATGAACTTTTCGATTTTATTCATAGTATCTATATGAGTTAGTTAATTATAAAAATAAGTCAAAAGTGGGCAAAATTTATGTAGGAAATTAATAGCATTTCATTGATTTGGAAGATTGAGCACATACAACTGGAGAACACATATTATATTGTATAGTACTATAAAACAATCATCTTGAAAATAATGATGACAATCCCCACATCATAGCAAAAAATAATAAAGGAAATCAAAGAAGTAAAGCATAAAGAGAAAAAACAAAAGTTCAATACCTAATCATTTTGATAGTCCAAAATAAGTTATTAAATCATATTCCTATCTAGGAAAACAAAATAACATACGAATATTATATATAATATAATTATAAATACATGTTTAAATAATTATATTCTCTTGTAGCTAAATAATATTGTTATTTGTTATAACTCTAATTTCTTTAATATCACCATTAGTGTTTGTTATTGTTAATATTTTATATAAGGTTACTTATTAATGTTTTTCCTACTTGATTTTTTCATACCACACTCCTAATTACTATCACCTCTTTCTAATATATTATTGTTATTTTATCTCTCTATCTTGTTGTGCTTATTTTCTTTTTCCTTCTCTCTAAGATGTTAGTCTCTCTCTTAAGTTCTCACATTATCATCCTTCCTTCTTAGCTTATTGACTCATTCTCTCTCATTATTTTATTCTCTATCAATCTTCTAAACATTTTTTTATCCATTCTGTTATAATAAAAATTTGTCTTTAATAGTTACATTTTTTTCCCACGTCATTGTTTCCTACCCTTCTTAATGGTCATGCCTTGACTCTTACATCTCAATCCATGCCCAACTTTGGTGATGAAGAGATAAGGTATTCCAACAAACTTCATGTACCTTTCTTTGATTTGTAGGCTTTGTTTCACTCCATGTAAAAAATAAAAAATTGCTTCATTCATTAATTTGGTTACATTTTGTAGTTATAATACTTTTTTATTAAATTAATAATATAATAAAATGGGAACAATGAACTTTTAGTGGTTTCTATAGCTTTGGTCCATATCAAATTAAGGAAGATGATGACACATTTTACTTATCCAATCTTCAATAACTGAGGGAAAATTATTTGTTTGTCATTTTTCAGTTATTATATTATATGGCGATAAATTAGCAACCTCGTTAAAAGTTATATTAATTAATGTATACTTTCTATAATTATATTTTCATAGGAATATAGAAATAGTAATCTTTTTAGTTGTTTTACTCATTATGTGAAATTTTATAACCAATAAAAAAATATGACAATTTGTTTTATCTATAGTCTTGTATTATAATGTGAAATTTAACGTTTGATAAAAATTAATAATGTGAATTAAACCGATTCATTACAATTTCGTTAGAGTAGGTTTATGAAATAACAACTTATGTTAATTGATACTGATTTTAGTAAAATAAAGTTTGCCTTTAAGTTATAAATGACAATTGGCATAATTAAAATTTATTTGCAATAGATTTATGGATTAACTATAAACAATTAAAATATTAATATGTTTGAACAACAGCATGTTGAATGATTTGATTAATTAGGAATTAATAAAAGTGAACCTCTTTCACTTATACAATTTTATGCTCATGTGAGTTCTAAGGTTCAGTAGCTTTGCAAATTGGGGATATAGGTACGCAATGACTTGTTTATCATATGCTAGGATAGGCATTAAGCCTAACTAAGACTTAAAGATGACTTAATTTATATTTGAATATGCATGGTCATCTCAAGTCAGAGAGAAATATCCTTGTTAGAGTTATAAGGCTCTATCACAATAGTTAGGCACTCAGGTTACTAGTGGTGACTCGACGGCTAGTTAATGGGGTATAAAATAGTTAACCCTCTGGAGTGACTTTACATTCAAGAGTGGTCCAAAGGAGTAGGACACATTGGACTACAATATTAATTAACTAGACTGGTTAACGCTTGAATAACAGCTGTTAACCCTAGATGAGGCTAGTTTTCTTCTCATTCTCTTCTCGTCGATACAGCATCGGCTTGTCTTATCAACCCCCTAAGTAGACTTGTCTACTTAGGAACCTTTATGTGTAGGGTTTTTGTGATATAAAATCAAAAATTTTGCAGCAAAATTTCAAATTTGAAAACCTTAAAACCAGTATCTAAGTGCTATAATTAAATTGACAACAAGAGAAGATTAATTTGAATTCGTTATACCTTAATTCGAATTTAGGAATTGACCAGTGAATAGGATCTGTAGAAACCAGGACTCTGTAATTCCCTCTACCATATCTATAGTGAATGGGTACGTATGCTAGTACTCAAAACAAGAATCCAATTCATGTAGGAATTATCTTGAAAAACGATTTTTTATTCTCTCTCTTTTGGTTTGCAGTGGTTATCTATATCTAAGGAGAGGTTGTCTATATCTATATATAAACAAGTAGGAAACCCTAAAGGAGATTTATTTAATATTTAATAAAATACGTTATTTCATTAAATATTAATTTTCTGTAATAATCGTTTGTTATTCTTAAACCATTTAAGAATAATAATTATAATAATTCCTATAAGTTTAAATATAAACCTGTAGGTTCACCTAATATTGGCATTAGGCCCTAAACACCTTTTAAACCTACAAGACATAATTGGTCTCTAGTAAGACATTATATCCACCTAAATTAAGTGAAAGTCGGTGATCTGATTTTTACATATTAACAGTCAGTTATTGAGTCTCTTTGTGACACAATATCTTATGATCAAATATAAGGTGTGGATCAATACACTATTTAATCACATGTTTCTTGAATCCGGAGTCTGACTGACTTAAACGAATAAGAGGAACAAATTCATTCGAGCACGGCCATGCATTTCTCAGTCTTACTCATGAAGAGGCCCAAAAGATATCTCTCTCATATTAATGAGATGAACAACTTCCTTCATGAACACTCATATTCCTCCACATAACTTATTCCATGTCCAAGTACAATCTTATAATTATCTAATTAAAAATAACAAAGAGCTAAATCAAAACATGGAACGTATTATATAGGAATCCCTTGTGTCATCAGGTCAAAGGACTAAAGCAATACTGTAATGAGAAATATTTATTATATCAATCCGTATAATATTCTCATAGTTGATCATTCCAATACGATATACTCTTACATGAATCCATGTGTTGAATTGATATCTCTTATCTATGATCAGTAAAACATGATCATCATTCTGCTAACATACTAGTCTTAATTCATTAGTATTCCATATAATGAATGACTAGGGATAATTTAGAATAAAGTTATTTCTTACATTATGATTTTACTATTAAAGTTACATACTTTAATAACATAAAGAATAACCAATTTATTCAAGGGATATTTTCATCAAAGAAAAATGTGGCCAATAATAACTTTGATAAAGTAAATTGACTTATATTGCAAAAATAAATATTCAAATGACATAGAATCCTCATGGCCTAGGGCACATCACTAGCAATCTCCCACTTACACTAGGTTTGGTGAAATACAATGCCTAATGCTCTAGTATGACCATCATGCTTAGACTGCGGAAGAGGCTTAGTCAATGGATCTATAACATTGTTATCTATATGTACTCTGCATATCTTAACATCTCATCTATCGATGATCTCTCAAATGAAATGGCAACGTTTGAGTATATGTTTGGATTGCTGGTGTGATCTTGGTTCCTTACCTTGTGCAATGGCTCCATTGTTGTCACAATAGAGGTTCATTGGATCTGAAATGTTAGGAACTATTACCAAAGAAGTTATGAAATTCTTGATCTATATTGTTTCTTTAGCTGCATCCAATTCTGCTATATACTCTGCCTCTGTGATAAAATCCACAACTGTGTCCTGTTTGGAACTCTTCCAGCTTACAGCATCTCCATTCAAACAAAACACATAACCAGAATGCAATAAAAAAATCATCTGAATCAGATTGAAAATTGGCATTTGTGTAACCATTTACAACAAGATCACCTTCCTATCCTCCATATGTTAAAACCACATCCTTAGTCCTTCTCAAGTACTTTAGAATATTTTTTACTACTATTCAGTGACTCTCACTTGGATCTGACTGATACCTACTAGTGATGCTTAAAGCATAAGCGACATCTGGTCGAGTGCACAACATGGCATACATAATGGAACCAATAGCCGAAGCATATGGGATCCTACTCTTGCATTCTCGTTCCTCCTTTGAAGCAAGACATTGAGTCTTACTCGATTTAATTCCATGTAACATTGGAAGAAATCCTCTCTTGGAATTTTTCATACTAAATCTTTTAATCACTTTGTCAATGTATGCACTCTGACTTAGGCTAATGATCCTTCTAGATCTATATCTCTAGATCTTGTTGCCTAGAATATAGGTAGCATCACCTAAGTCTCTTATTGAAAAACAATTTCTTAACCATGTTTTAACATTCTGTAAAGTAGGAATATCATTTCCAATGAGCAATATCATCTACATAAAGCACCAAGAAAACTATTGTGCTCCCACTAACTCTTGTAAACAAGGTTCATCTTCATTCCTGACAAAATCAAACTTTTCATTGCTTTATCAAAACAAAGATTCCAACTCCTACATGCTTGCTTCAATCCATAAATGGACCTTTGAAGCTTGTAAACCTTATTTGAATTCCTCAAAACTGCCAAAACCCTTAGGTTGTGTCATGCACACATCCTCAATAAGGTTTCCATTCAAAAAAAGCTATTTTGACATCCATTTGCAATATCTTGTAGTTATAATACGTAGCTATAGCAAGAAGAATTCTAACAAACTTAAGCATGACTACAGGTGAAAAGCTTTTATCATAGTCTATACCATGAGTTTGTCTAAAACATTTTGCAACTAGTCGTGCTTTATAGGTATGCATTTTTCCATTCATGTTAGTTTTCTTCTTAAAAACCCATTTACACCCAATAGTTTTAACACCATTAAGTGGATCAATCAAAGTCCAAACTTGATTATCATACATGAATTGCATTTTTTACTTCATGGCTGCTAACCATTTCTCAGAATCAGGTCCCTTCATTGCTTCTTGATATGACATGGGCTCATCTTGGTCTATGAGCATCACATCATGATTGTCACTAATGAGAAATCCATATCTCTCGGGCTCATGATGAATCCTATCAGACCTACGCTGGCCTTCAGCTAGTGGTTCAGGCCCAACAACTAATTATGAGTCTGATTGAACATCCATCATTGGTTCTATGCTAATCTATGGTTGTCGAATTTCTTCAAGTTGGATTCTACTCCCACTTGTTTCTTTAGAGACAAACACTCTTTCTAGAAGATGACCATTACGAGCAACAAACACTTTGTTCTCACATCAGTTGTGGAAGTAGTATCCTTTTGTTTCTTTAGGATATCCCAAATAAGCACTTATCAGATTTAGGAGCTAACTTATCAGATACTTGACATTTGACATAAGCATCATAGCTACATATCTTAAGAAAAGAAAACTGAGATGTTTCTTATTCCATAACTCATATGGTGTCTTCTCAACCGATTTTGATGGAACCCCATCTAATATGAATGCAGCAGTTTCTAGGGCATATCCCTAGAAGGATATTGGAAGATTTGTCTGACTCATCATTGACCTAACCATATCTAATAAAGTTTGATTTCTCCTTTCAGAAACACCATTCCATTGTTGTTCCGGAGAGTCAACAATGAGATTACCCTACAATCCTTAAGATAGTCAGAAAAATCTTAGCTTAAATATTTGCCACCTTGACAGATCGAAGTATTTTTAATATTTTTACTAAGCTAACTTTGTGCTTCATTTTTTAATATTTTGAACTTTTCAAAAGATTCTAATTTATGCTTCATTAAGTATACATATTGATACCTACTAAAGTCATCAATAAAAGTAATGAAGTACAAATAACTTCATCTAACAGGTGAACTCATTGGTCCACATACATCGGTGTGTATGAGGCCCAATAAGTTAGTAACTCTCTTACTTTGTCCAATAAAAGGAGCCTTCATCATCTTGCCCATTAAATAAGATTCACATGATTCATATGATTCAAAATAAAATGAATATAAAACCCATCTTGATGAAGCTTTGATATGCATTTCTCATTAATGTGTCCTAAGCGACAATGCCAGAAGTAAGTTGGATTCAAATTATTAGATTTGAACCTTTTGATATTAATGTTATAGATGGACTTATTATTATATTTATCAAAGTTTAGAACATAGAGACCATTCATCAAACGAGCAATAGCATAAAAGATGTCTCCTTGATGGATAGAGATTGTATTATTCTCAATAATAAATCTAAAACCATCCTTATCCAAACATGAAACTGAAATAACGTTGTTGCTCATAGCAAGCACATAATAACAATTACTTAAAACCAATATAAGTCTGAAGGCAAAATTAATTAAAAGTTTCCTACAACCAGTGCAACAACTCTTACTCCATTTGCCACACGTAGGTCCACTTCACCTTTAGCCAACTTTCTACTTTGCTTTAGACCCTACGCATTTACACAAATGTGAGATCCACATCTAGTATCTAATACCCATGATGTAGAAGTAGATAAATTGACCTGTATAACATAAATACATGAAGTAGTAGTCTCACTACCCTTCTTCTTTTTTAGATCATTCAAGTTCCAATGACCTAGTTCATTGCAGAAGAAGCAAACCCCTTTCTTAGGTAGTTTGGCCTTAGGCTAGGGTTTGGGCCTTTTAGCTTTGGTATGACAGTTTGCCTTGCCCTTATCCCTGCCATTGGCTTTTCTCTTTTTGTCCTATCCCTTTTGAACCAATAAAACATTATTATTTGTTTTAATATTCTATTTTGCATTCTTAAGCATCCCATGCAACTCTATTATAGACTTATCCATTTTGTGCATGTTATAATTCATCACAAATTATTCATAGCCAGGAAGTAAAGAGCCGAAGATCATATATGTAGCTAACTCCCCACTAATTGGAGAACCAAGCTTCCATCTTGAGTACATGTGTACTCATGGAGCTACTTGAAGCCATTTTATTAGAATTCAATTCTTGTGTGACTACAAACCTCTCATGCCTTGCTTGTTCTTGGAACATTTCTTTGAGGTGTGCGATCATATCGTACACCTCCATGTGTTCCATTTACTTTTGAAGCTCAGGATCCATGGTGGCAAGCATGATGCAAGTGACATCTAAAGAGTCTTCTTTATGCTTACTATAAGCATTCTTTTCAGCTCTTGGAGCATCAATAGTAGGTTTATCAGGGATTAGTTCATCAATTATATATAACTTCCTTTCATGCTCAAGAACAATTTTTAAGTTACAATGCCAATCAAGGAAGTTTGTGGTATTCAGTTTATCTTTTTTTAGAATGAATCGCAAGGTTGTGTTGCTTATTTTCATGATCTACATACAGAGGCATGCAAAGTTAATTATCTTTATATAAGTCATTTTACATGCTTCCACTATTTTATCAAATTAATAACCATCAAATGTTAATTTGGAAGCCATTTTAATAACAAAGTTTCTTAGT
Organism: Combretum micranthum; assembly: GCA_024138025.1. Taxonomy (NCBI): domain Eukaryota; kingdom Viridiplantae; phylum Streptophyta; class Magnoliopsida; order Myrtales; family Combretaceae; genus Combretum; species Combretum micranthum. Next base: position 190,815 of record JAMXBD010001458.1, on the reverse strand, counting down.
GGAATAAGATCCATATTTCACCAAATATTGAGTCAGTTGTGGCATGACACTCATAATTTAGTTATTTAGATAGGAAATCCTTTCCAGTTACATCATGGGTAACTCTTATTATGGGATTGACATCATATTTCTCGGCCTACTAATCTCATTCAATGTCATAGGCCCAAAACCATTTTTATAACCTATTTAAGTCTAACCATTACAACATGTGGATAAAACTATTATTTACCCTATCTCACTATAATAGTCTATTGCACTCTGCTTTAGTAGAACCTATAATTGGACGATCTAAGCCTTAACAAGTGTCGAACTATGGAAGGCATTTTATGACTTAATATTATGTGAGGGATTTAAAAGATGATATTCATAATGTTATCTATAATGGGGCTTTAAAAATATAAATATAAATATTATTTATTTATTTGGGCTTAACTCGTGGGCTAGTTGACAAGGCCTGACAAGTTTAGTTCAATTATTAGGATAGCTTGGGGAGATTTGGTATGTGGACTCGGAGCAAGAATCGTTGGACTGGTCTAATGTATCCAACATTTCTTAGGCAGGCTCATGTACACAAGAGATGACTACTGGCATTGGGCCCATGAGGAGCTCATTCAAGATAAACATGGAATTGAGCTTACTCCATCTCATCGTCAATCACTAAGCTGATCTGACGGTCGCCATCTATGCCAAGTGCCTATAAATACTCAGTCACTCCTCCTCATTTCCAACTTTTGGAGAGAAAAGACAAATATTATTCTACAGAAGATGTTCTATTCAGAAAGATCAAACAAAGAAACACAAGTGATTGTTACTCCAACTGCTTAAGAACTGTAAGATTAGTGCATAAGGTCTACTCAAGCTTCCTTACTTGTCACTTGTGCATTTGAGATAGGGGTGTGCAAAAAAAAACAGATAAAACCGAACCGAAACCAAGAAACCAATCCTAAAAAAATGGTTAACCAGTCCATCAGTTGCGGTTTAGGTTTAGAATTTTTATTTTTTTTTGGTTTTCGGTTTCGGTTTCGGTTTCTAACTTCTAGAAATCGATGGTTTCGGTTAACCGGTCCACTAGTTACAAATATATGTAATATTATATACATATTATTATTTTCTTAAAAAAAATCCAAATAAAAAACATCCTTTCAATAGAAATATCGAATATGACCTTCTCAAGTCTAAACCAAGGTTTGGTTGAGATTCGTCTCCACAATTAGAAAATAACCACTTTTCATCACATGAAAAAGATTTGCTCGAAATATCTTTCTCACAAAATATAAGATGGTCTAAAATATGTAGTTATTCAGGAATTGTTCAATTTTATGTACTTTAAAATTCAAATAATTCCTTCTAATCCACAAAGGACGATGTCCATGTAAGCAGTTAGCTTTTTGAATTGCCTTTATTCCCTATCCAAAAAAAAAAAAAAGATAAAAGATTCGTTGTTTGAAACCGTATGGAGGCCATTGATTCTGATTTATCCCTTATGATTGACATTGAGCCTATAAATTGAAGCTGATCATCAAAACACTAATGCCCATATCCCAGTCTAATCCCGTGTCTCCATAAAAAATATTTGTCCTCTCATAGAAGTTCTATCCACCACAACAATCATGGTAAGGCTCATAGTAACGAGGTCATGAGGAGCATCGATTCCAAGCTTCTCTCATATCGATTTATCATTTTGTAATTTTTGAATATAAATATATGAAAAAGGTTCTGCTTTTTTCAATGGTAATATCTAAAAATATGGTTAACCGTAGTTTTTGATTAACTATTATATTGAATAGTTAAAAACCGAAATCTAAAAAAATTAACCGAAAAAACCGGTTAACCGTTAAGACGGTTAACCGTTAATAATGGACAAGTTATGGCTTTTATTTTAGAAAAACCGATCATTATGGACTGGTTTAAAAAATGAGGTCATAGACCAGTTAACGGGTCCATGAACACCCTTAATTTGAGATACTGAGACTGTCTGTTCCTTCTCCCTTATCACCCTCTCCAAGCCATTCTATCATTAAGTGTCATTTCTTCAGCAACACTCTGAAGTCACATGCTAGACGCGAGATCCACGTGATGCATGCGTGACCACTATCAGCAAGAACCCTACATCTACATTTTGGCGACTCCATTAGGGATATGAAGATTTCGATAGAGTCACGATGGCACATCCAAGAAGAAAGCCAAGTAACACTAATGACAATGTAAATCAAGACGTTAGCAACCCTAAACCCAACACCATGATCTAGACATACCAGCATTGGAAGATGTCAACCCTAATGTCTATGCTAATCCTACTGCCAACATGCAAGGCATCACTGTTGACAATGCACAAGTAATATATGCTATACAAGAAAGTAATGCGGAGATGACACAAACCATTCAAGAGAACACTTGGGCTCTGAATCAGTTCTTGATTGCACTCACTTGTCTTATACTAGGGATGGCTGCCAATGCTCATGCACTTCAAGGTACAACTTTACCAGGCTTGATAAAGTCATATTTCATTAATCAAAACATATTTATCTATTGGAGATTTTATAGAAACCGAATGAAAACTAGTACTTATGTGTGCTTAAATTGTTATTTCAGGTCATTAAGGACTTATATAACAAATTCAAGCAAAATAGAGAAGATTTGTGCAAATTTGGCAAAGGAATCAAAGAAGGCCAACAAAATTGGAAGCAACACAGCTAGCATTCGTGATAGCAGTAGCACCCGGCAATTTTTTTAACATACGCCAGCAAATGGGATGTCTACCCTGCCGACTTAGAGGCGGTGTTGGATGTCTACAAAAGCAAAAATATTAAAGCTGGTTCAAGCACTACCAGCATAGAGAGAAATTCAGCCAGCTTTGCATATTTTCATCGTACACCGACACTGGGAGAAATCAAGGTCATTAGTGGTGAAGACGGCATGTATTCATTGCTGCTCTCGGAAATTAATTTTCACATTAAAGGCTGGCTAAATTAATTCAAGGCTGCCGACCTTTAATGCCGACTTAACTCCCTTATATCCCTTCATATATATTTTTCTTGTTGTATCATTTGAAAAAGAACAGAAACCCTAGGCACGACAAGAATACTCTTTTTCCATAACTTCTTAATATATTAGGGTTTAGAATACTAAAGTAGTTAACTTTTTGTTTTGATATCGGATTCCACATCGGGATTCAAGTAAAAACGTCATTTATGTTTGGATTTTAATAACAAGATTTCTTTGACAAGTGATTTTGTTCTTTTTCTATATCCATTTATTGGATGGTATTTGAACTTGATTTCTTTTGATATCCATTTTTGGTATAGTTCATGTAATTTTGGCTTAGATTTGGAATTCATGATAGATTAGGATTAAAATTGGAAAATTCTTTTCTAATCGTTTTTGTGAATGTCTAATTTGGATTACAGATCACATAGGGATCTAGACTGAAATTCAATTAGGGTTTGGTAATTTAGAAAGATTAGTCAATTAATCACTTTTCTAGGAATATGGAACATTGATTGGTTAATTTAGGATAATAGCTTACTTTGGGAAAAGAAGTTGTCATGTGGTGCTTGAATTGTTTGCAAAACTGAACCCATTGATAATATGAATCTGCAATTGTATTTCTAATTGATAGCATACATTGATTGATTGTTTAGATTTGTTGGCTCTTAATCTAATCATTTACAAGTGTTGGAAATCTTTATTTCTTTGTAGTTTAGTTATGTAAAAGAAAATCCAAAAAGAGGAACAAAGTTTGATTTGCCTAGCTATAAATTTGGACTGAGATAGTTGATAGTTAGTTCTCACTCCCTACGGACTCGACTCAGTATTTACCGATATATTATTAATGCACACACACCCAATACACTATCAGTTAAAATTGTACCTTTGAAGGAAATTGAATATAACTAAAAAGAGTTTTAAAAAGCACATATAGAAAAAGTGTGATCAAGGCCCCACTCCAGTTGCGTAGCAAAGCACCCCTTCCTTATCCTAGCCTACCATTGCTCTTGCCATTCTAGCAAATACGCCTCAAGGGGCAAATGTGCAAACCCCATCACCACATGTTGTAGTTAAGGAGCAACCAGCCTCTAAAGCAAATAATACAAGAACTTAACTTAGCGGGTCGTCATCCTCACATGTGCACTCTCGTGTCAGCCTGAGTGAGATTACTCCCTCACCTTATTCTAATCTTCCTCAAGCACCGACTCCTCCAATTGCACCGGTGACATCAGTTGCACCAACTTCATTGACTCCACCTATTGCACCGGTTATGCCAACTACCCCAGCTATATCATCAATATCTGTGCCAAGGGAATCCTTTATACCAAAGGAAGATTTGGTCATTTATTTGAAGGAGATTCATGCTAATTCTTCTGTGAGATTGTTGGACTTGAAGCTTCCGTACCACCACAAAATTGTTGCAAAACCTTACCCAAAGGACTATATTAGTCTTAAATTCATGTTGTTTGATGGCAAGAAGGGTAGTGCTAAGGAACACCTGCTTAAATTCATTGAAACATTAGAATTCTACAGGTTTGACGATGACTTGAAGCTAAAAGAATTCTCTAAGTCTCTTACCGAGAAGGCATACACCCGATATGTCAATCTGCTCCTACAGTTAGTTGATTCATGACGAACCATGTGCAAGCTATTCTTAGAGAAGTTATTTTTTACTTAAGAGCGGATCACCATCACTGGTATGGCAAGAACACGACAAAAGCCGAAGGAAGATCTTATGGACTACATCGAGCATTTCAGGGAACACTCATTGGATATTTAAGACGCCTGTGATGAGAAAGAACTAGTGAAGATTTGCATCCAAAGGATGTTCACTGAATATGCCATCCACCTCAAGAATCTCAATCTATGTTTCTTTGCTGCCTTATTGAGAATACGTGAAGGACCAACCACTTTGTATCCAGATAACATAGAGAAGGTGGAAGTTTGGAAAGAGAGCTACAAATGTTAGCTTAGTCCAAGGAGAAGGTTCCAAGGATACCAAGAAGCTAAGGAACAATAAGTCAAGAAGCAGTCCAACAGCACTTCGTTCCTTTATCCCATGGGAATGGTTCATGCTGTATTTAACTAATGGTTGAGAGATGGAAACATCAAGCTCTTAAGGGTTGAGCGCTTGGGACTGAAAAGAGTGATCCTAAGTTCTATAGATTCACAGGACTATGGATCATCCCACAAAGGAATGTTGGACACTCGAAGAAGATATTCAATGAGCGAGTCAACAATAGAGAACTCGTCATTGAAGGTAATGATATACGCAACAACCCACTCCTTACACAAAATACTCAACAAGGTGTGGCAAGTGTTGTTAACCATGATTTGAGGACTGAAGAGGAAGAAGTGCCGCAGACCGAGGCATGAGAAGAAAAGGAAATGCTAGTAAATGATGATCAAGGCACAGCTTCTACAGTGGCTGTTGCCTTAATGAAAACTGCCAACCTCAGGAAGTTCTTTGACTTGTTAGGATTTGATGAAGAGGCATAGCTTGCGGAAGCAACCGCACTCACCTAGATTTCTAAAAGATAATACGGGAAGTGTAGTGCAGCACAACCTATACGAAGAATGGCACATGCATATGAGAATGCAATTCTATTTACGGAAGCAAACATGTGCACGACAAATCCTAACCACAGCCGCCCATTATATGTTGAAAGCACACCCTAGGGACATCATGTCAAGAGGATGTTCATAGACAATGGTGCCTCTATAAACATCATGCCAATGTCTACATTCATGGCTGTGAATATAGACATGAGGTAGCTCGTGAAGCAACCCATTGCTATTAACAGTTTCACTGACTCAACCACAAACACAATGGGATATGTTACTGTTGATTTCAAGGTTGGACCAATCCAAAGCTCAACACGATTCCATGAAATTGATGCACTTGTATCCTATCACTTGCTTATTGGAAAGAAGTGCCTGCATGACCACAACCTTATACCCTCAACACTACAACAGTGTATGAAGGGTCATTAGAAAGGGAAAGGTGTATTCATTCCCACCGCGAAGAATCCTTCTAAGTACAACGAGTCATATCTCATTGAAGCTAGCTTCTTTGATGAGTATGCTAAGGAAGGAGAGACGACTATTGTGAAACCCTCTAGCATACCACTACCTACCTAGGAGGAGATTCAGGAGAAACAAACCAAAAGAGGAGACGTGGCTCCCGTAGAGGTAGGAAGAAGCAAAAGTAAGTTACTGAGGTCGAAAGTTTTATTAGACCCAATGGGAAAAGGTATATTACTTATGACGATCTATGGGGTTTAAAGAGGCTTTCATGTTACCTTCAGACCCTATGGGATACAAGAAACCCAACCTTACCCCCCCCCCCCCCCCCCCCCCCCCTCTCAACAGTTACAAGACCAGATGAAACCTCAAGCAGAGGAGGTTGAAGAGTTGGACCTAGCAAGATCAGGAGAAGCCCCATGACCTATCTTCATTAGCAAAAGCCTTTTACCGAAGATTAATGTCAATTTTATAGAATTATTGAAGAATTATAGAGATGTGTTCGCATGGACATATGACGAAATGCCTGGACTAGACCCCACACTAATGGTGCATAGATTGAACATCGTACCCGAAGCTAAGCCTATCAAGCAAACGCCACATATCTTTTGTCCAATGATTGAACTTTAAATAAAGGAAGAGATTGAAAAGCTGCTTCGAGCTGACTTCATTGAGCCAATCGAGTACCCTACATGGTTGGCCAATATTGTGCTAATAAAGAAGAAGAATGGACAAATACATGTTTGCATCGACTTCCGTGATCTCAACAAAGCATGCCCAAAGGATGATTTCCCACTTCCCAACATAAATACACTCGTAGATGCCATAGTAGGCCATGAGCTAGTACGTACAATCAAATCAAGATGGCTGCTAGAGATGTTGAACGCACTATTTTCAGAACACTAGTAGGAAAATTTGATTACATCATCATGCCTTTTGGGCTCAAGAATGTGGGTGCCACTTATCAAAGGGTAATAACCATGCTCTTTCATGACACGATGCACGATTTCACGAAAGATTATGTTGATGACATAGTCATCAAGTCCAAGAGGGCACCTAATCATTTGATTCACCTCCATAATGTATTTGAAAGATGCAGATTGTATAAGACGCATAAACCCATTGAAGTGCATGTTCAAAGTCTTATCTGAAAAATTCCTTAGATTTGTTGTTCATAGACAAGGGATTGATGTCAATCCAACTAAGGTATAGCCATATGGTCCATACCTTCACCAACCAATCCAAAGGAATAGAAGACATTCTTGGGGAAAGTTTCTTATATTAGGCGATTCATACCTGTGCTGACAGAAATTTCATATCCCCTGCAATACCTCATGAAGAAGGGAACTTCATTTCAGTAGGAGGCAGCCTCAAGAGGAGGTAATGCAAAATATTAGGGGAATACTTACTTCCTCCCAGACAATGACCATGCTGGTAAAAGGCCTACCAATGATCATTTATCTACCACAGATAGATCCATCGGTACCCTATTGGCTCAAGAACTTAATGGTATCTAGCGTCTAATGTACTACCTAAGTCGCTCCCTTCAAGGAAGTGAGATCAATTTTCCAACATGCGAGAAACACTATCTTGTGCTAATATTCACAACACAAAAGCTCCACTACTACTTTTTGGCACACAAAGTTAACCTTGTCACTAACTTCGATCCCATCAAATATTTGTTGTCACAAGACTCACAACCAGCCTTATTAGGAAGGATTGCTAAATGGCTACTTTTGCTGTCAGAATTTGACATGACTATCATACCAGCCAAGGCTATTAAGTCTCAAGCCTCAGCTGATCTCTTGGCATAATTTCCTACTACAGATGGAACTCATGCCACAAGTTAAATCCCGACAAAATTTCATGAAGACTTGATGATGGTAGAACTAGATGGAGAATGGCAAGTACAATTTGATGGCTTCTCTAACAATACTTGATAGGAAGCTAGAGTAGTTTTAACATCACCAATAGGTCAAGAGATACCTCTGGCATTCAAGTTAAAATTTCATTGCACCAACAATGAGGCTGAGTATGAAACATTCCTCCTTAGACTCATTTCTGCTCAGAATGCCGGAGCATCATATCTATGCATCTACAGTAACCTAAATCTCATAATAAAGTAAGAAAACGGTGAGTTTACCCTCAAAGAGCTAACACTTACACCTTGCAGGGCTACAATGCAAAGTCTCGGTGGGAAGTTCAATTTAGTAAGATATGAGCACACCAAGCGATCGAGTAATCATTATGCAGATGCACTGATGACACTGGCTTCTGAGGTTCCCATGCAGACTAAGGAAGATAGCCTGAATATACAGGTTATCAAGAAATCTATCCCTTGTATAACTTTACACTTAGTGGATGAAGAAGAGAAAGTGCAAGACGATTGGCGTATGCCCATCAAGATGCAGCTCAAGCAACCCAATGCAGCTTCTATGTTAACTTTGAAGAATTTTACTCGCATCAACAACGTCCTCTACTTCAATGGGCCAGATGACATCCTAGCATGATGCATCTGTGCAAAGCAAGCTCGTCTTAAGTTGGATAAATACCATAAACTCTAGTATAGAGAAGAAGGACCACCCTTATATAGCTGCATTTAGCATACGGGGTATTATCGGCCAACCAGGTCCAAAGATGCTTCTCAGCTGCAGATGAGTTGCCCGAAATGTTCTGCGCTACCGGATCAGGGTGAATGCAACTTTATGGCAAGCGCTGGTGACTGGCAACTACCATATATTGACTATCTAAAGAATAATACCCTACCCACAAATAGCATGGATATGTGGTTAGTCAAGGACAAGGCAACGAAATACATCTTACATGAAGATGAGCTGTACAGGGTATCATTCATGGGAAAACTTCTTAAGTGTATCGCTCCTTCTGAAACATACACTATACTAGCTAAAACTCACTCTAGAGATGATGGCGAGCACCAAAGAGGAAGGAAGTTATACTATCATTTGTTAGATCTAAGATATTATTGGCTTACCATGGAGACCGATGCCTTTAACTTCGCAAAGAAGTGTGTTGTCTGTCAGAAACATGGCCATGCAATCCATGTTCTTGCTATTACACTACACAACTTAACTACTCCATAGCCATCCCACACTTGCGCATTCGATTTGATTGGTCCGATCTATCCACCATCAAAGTGCTTTATTTGGGTTTAGTAGGGACAGAGTGTTTTACTAAATGGGTAGAGGCAATCCCATTAAAGAAAGCTACAAGACCAATGGTAGCAACTTTCATGAAAGAACATGTCATCTATCGCTTTGGAATCCCAAAGCTCATTCTCTCGGATAATGGGATACCTTTTGTCAACTCACATGTTCGGCAACTGTTGACCTCCTATAATATTGATCATGTGAAATCTATACCCTACTATCCTAAAGGAAATGGACAAACAGAAACCACCAACAAGATGTTCTTGAAGGTACTCAGTCGTATGCTATATGAAAATCATAAAGAATGGCATGACAACCTTCCTCTAACATTATGGGCCTATAGGACATCCAAGCACAATCCTACACAAGCAACACCATTCTCCATTGTATATGGGTCAAAGACAGTGATGCCCATAGAGATCTTGGTTCCCCATGCACGATTAGCTATCAATGCAAATCTTAAACTAAATACTCTGCGCATGTTGGACTTAGAAGCATTAGAAGAAAGGTGAGACACTACTAAACGCAACCTCACCAATTACCAACAATGACTCAGTACTGCATATGACTGCTTGGTTAAGAAGCACTCATTCCAATAAGGTAACGTTGTACTTCACACAGCAGAGCATGTGCGGCGAGGTATTCCGGAGCCTAAGTTCACACCAAAGTGGGAAGGTCCCTTTATCATTTATGAAGTTCATGACAGCGATTACTGCAAGCTTCTGAATCCAACCAATGATAAAATTATAGCACCCATTAACTTCCAGTATATTAAGAAGTTTCATATGTAAATGCAATATATGTACTTTCATTATTATTATTTGAATGAAATTATGGCTTGTGTTATAGCCTTTTCAATATGATTTTTTTCCTATCTTATTATGTTGTAAATTTCTTATGTTGCTGCAAAGTTAGAGATCCATCTCCTTAGCACACAAAGATAGTTAACACATAAAGCATTAATTATATATGTTGCTGCTACTTAATAAGAGCATAGTCTCCTAAGTGTGTGATGACATGACTATGACATGCTGACTAGTGGAAGCATTGTCTCCTAGAGGCATGATAAGACAAGGTCACACCTAACTTGGTAAAAATGAATGTTTTAAACATATGTGATTGATGGTTGAGTATTGGTAAATACCCTCTTATCTAGTTAAATTTCATTATTAAGGCAGCAAAGTTTATGAAGCACACGATACTATCGCTTCTTAAAGCGCGATCGATTTACTATTCTAAACCATAATAATGTTGTTGCTTGCAAGCGAGAGTACGACTCCTATGCACAATGTAAGAATCATATGGCCTTTATTATATTGCTGTTGCTAAGTGAAAGTAATGCTTTCTAAGTGTAAGCACATGCTACTAACGGCTTAAATCGAATTTTGACATTCACACACACATATAAACATATGTAAAGAAAAGAGTAATGATTGCAATAAATTCAAACCATTCATTAAATAAATAGGAGTGCTAGGATAATTGGTCGATGATGGAAATAAAGTAATAAGCAAATCTAAACTAAGTCTTGCAATCCAAGCCTACTATAGATTACAGGTCATCATCTCCTAAAGAAGTCTCCATTCTAGTCTTTGCTGTTGCAATCTCTGCTTGGATCTCTTCAGTTTCATCATCAACTTATCATAATCTCCATTGACATCCCTGTAATTCAGCAACCTCTTGGCCTTGTCAGCAACAGGTCATAAGCTATCAACGTTGAACTACAACATACAAGCTTCCTCAACACATTTGACAAGTTACTTCAGCTTGTCATTGATAAGGAGCTCCAACATCTCTCCATCAATAACATGACTTCACCAATCATTTTCACCATTGCAATAGCTACCTCGGTTCCGAACATAAGAGAACTAGCCTAAAATTCCTTGTCCTTGGCATTCAGTCTCTCCAAAGTGCTATCAAATGAGATGGTATGGAAAAGCCATGAAAGGAAGACATCTGCTCTAATGCAATATAGTCCTCTAAAGTTGCCACCATGTCTTCACAAGACACGACAGCAATTGAGGGAGGAAGGAGCTCAATAGGTACATTGACAACAAGTGCACTCGTGATCCCATCAGTAACAGTATGCTCATCATCCTCATAATTAAGCTCTTCAGTCTTGTCGACATCACATCCATTGTCATCACAAAGGTTTGGAGACGGTTTGTAATTAACATTGTCCTGGCCGCTATCCTCATCATCTGGTAACATCACCAATGTAATAGCACCACTAGAATGATATGAATTTAGAAAAGAGCTTGTGCTAACCTAAAAAAGGAAAATAAAGAAAACATTAGACAATAAAAGAAGAATAATAATAGCAGGTTATACACAAGAAGACTTATTACCTCCTCGATGAGTGTACGCTTTGCTACCCTAGAATCTACTAACTGAGGTGGTGGATGGTTAACCTTCGGTTTTGAAAGAGATGCATTGGCAAAAGCTTCTAATTGGTATGATGCAGACTCCTTAGCCACTTGAATATTACCAGTTGGCCTATGGTACCTATTCCTTGGTAGTTTGAGATAGAACTCATAATGATATATGAGTAAGGCTTGCAATATATCATCTACAGATGTAAAGGCATAGTTACGGAAGATGGCTATACAATTTGATCAACGTGTCAGCCAACCAGCAAAAGTAACTCCACGATGCTCCATAGAAGGAAAGAATACTTGTCACATCGTATGATTGATGCACTTGAAGTCACTTGGCGAGATTGACTAGCAGCATGAATTGAAACTCTATGCAATGTTGAGAAGATGTGGCATTCCTTGATCCAAGCCAAACTAACACGCCACTCTGTGAGGAGAGTATACCATCACCCTTTGCTCTAAGAATCGCCCACTAGAATCTCCTTTGTCAAGCAAAGATGGCAAGCCCCCTGGGATGCACCAAAGCATGAACCTAGCTTAACTTTTATCCAGCTTATAACGATTATCAATTAAGATAATCTTGCTTTTAGAGCCTGGAGCATAAAGCCCTATCGTCATCTTGATAACCTTCAAGAGGCTCTACGAAAGGTCAAAATGTGAACTCCTTCTCAACGTCGATGAGCTGAAGAAGTGGCCAATTGACCTCTACTCCAGTCGATGCCCACACCCAAGTAGTAACACGATTCGAATCCTTGTTGATAGCCAATTATGCAAGGTGGTTTCGAAACCGCTCACAAAAGAATAACTACAAGAAAAGTAAGTCTATATGTGATACATTCACATATCGACCCTTAGAACGGACAGAAGCTTAGTGGTATAGGTCAAGACATCGATATAGGGACCCCAAGTAGAAAGGAGCTAGTGCAAAGCATTGACCCTGTACGATGCGTACGGCCAAAGCAAAAAGTCGAGCACTTATACCTTCTTCTAGCCCACCAAGGAACACGAATAGTGGCAACCAAAATGTAATGAAGCCTGCAAGTTCATACCTATACATCAAAGAGCTAAAAGAGAAATGTGTTAGTTAGAGAAGTCAAATATAGGGCAATAATATGAACATACTTACTCTTTTCCACGAGCTAGTCCCACTACTTGAGGCATGTTCTTTTTCCGCTCTTCGAAGAAGTATGTTATCTAAGTAGAGAAACACAGTTTCTTCTTATCATTACAAGCGAGCTTTAAAGCCGCTAGTAAAGATGCTTCGAGGTGGCATTCTTCACATGAAGTCACAGCGGCAGTAGCATTAGTCACGCCAAAACAATGCAGGTTTAGAAGCATGACCACGTCTTCAAGGGTTCGTGATATCTCGCCCCATGTAGTGATAAATGCATGAGTCTGGGTACTCCAGCAAAAGATGATGGCATGCTATACTTTCATCTTATTTGTACTGACAAGCTACAAGTGAGTAGAGGTAATGATGGTACTATAGACTTTGGCTTGTTTCGGAAGCTTCACGTATTCTAGCTGGTTAGTGATGTAATCTACCCAGTCGCTCCATCTAGGTGGTAGCTCCTTAAGAAATGTGAAGTATGTATTGGAAAGTGGTAGCTCCTTCCGCTCGTTCTTGAAACGTAGCACTGAGTCCCCCCCCTAATGGTGCTCGTAGAATCAGCATGCAGCTCGAGCCCGATTAATCAGAAGTCACCATCAATAGGGGGAGCTACACACAACTTAGGGCGAGAAGCCTTATCGCAAAATGTATCTTTTGAAATTATGTCGTCCATCCACTGGTCTCGCGGAAGTTGAATTTGTGGTGGATTACCATCCTGGCACACCAATAAGTCCCTTTGTTTGATAACTTCAATAGTTGGTCCTTGCCTAGCTTTGATCTCTTGCTGTCTGACCATTTGGATACTCGAGCCTTGGATATTTCTTGTTTCCTTTGATTTGGCAACTACAATTTGTTGAGCTTAGCTATTCTTTCCCTCTTTTGCGATCAATATTTGCAAGATATATTTACTCTGTACATCTCCCTCCCTCTCTCTCTACTAGCTACATATCACTATATCCTCACTCTAAACTCCATCTCTTCTTCGTCAAATCCGCTCCTGATTTTCTCTCTTTAACTCACTCACTCTCTACTAAATGTTGGATGGCCACCATTGATAACCTTCAATAGACGTCTGACCTCCAACTCCGACCATACCATCACAACCATCACCATCGTGATAGGTCATATCATCAATGTCAAACCTATCCACGCTGGAGCTATCTTCACCGTACCATTTGCAAACTCAAATGACAACCTAACTCGGTGGTAAAGGCGAGGGTGTTTTCGATTCATCTGGGTTATCTTCCCTGCAAAATCGATGGTTAGTTCGAACTCACAAGGATGGTCAGTCGTAGATGTGGGTCTCCTTCCTTGGCAATGGAATGGGTTTGGTGTGGAGCAATGTCAATGGAGGTTTAGTTTTTGGTGCGACTGGGTTTGAAGACTTCGTTGTGGAAAATGTGATCAATCAAGATTCTCTGTTCCGGAATAACTTATACATGAAGACCAATCTAATGCTAAGCTTCTTAGATCAATAGAGTACCACAAGCGTGATCTTACAACTCTACTCAAAACAACAAAATGGAAGGTACATATTTAAGTTTCAGTTTTGCTCGTTCAGGCCCTCTATCATGTGCAATGCTGGCATGGTTGTTAAATTCGAGTTTCCACCTAGAATCGCCAAGGGGTCTGTAGAAACGGAACGTAGAATCGAAACGTAGAATCGTAAGATTCTACAACCGATGTAAATTTGCTTGCAAATATTGTAAATATACTTACTTTACTAATAAAATCATCAAATAAAACATGAAAATAAAGAAATTTAGCATCAAGCTTAGATACAATTCACAAGTCAATAAAACTAATGCACTTAACAGTACGGATAATCAAACATAAGTCGTTATGGTAATACTTAATAGTAATACTAATACATTAATTCATAATATAAATACTTGAAACAACATTCACAATACAAAATGCAATCCAACATAAATTATTATAGCGAAGTACAGAACTAAAACAAATCATCAAAGCTACCACCAGCTCTCCCATCTCCATCCTCATCATAATCGTCTTCCTGATCATCATCAATATCAACATCATGATTACTACCAATAGTGTCTATTCCTCTAAATTACCCATTTGTGCTTGATCTTCAACAACATCAATATCTTGAATCTCCAAATCATCTTGACTCTACTTCCATGACTCTCTAAATCTATAAGTGCACCAACATCTTCCATATCTTCATCATCTTTTTCCCTTCCTCAGCACTTAGAATATTCAACAAATCCTCACTTGATGAATTAAACATATCTTCTTCCTCAACAATCCATTCATCATCAGATGAGAGATCATCCACTGAAAAGTCAACACTACAATTATTTTTTCTATCACTCTTCTCTTTTAATTTCAAATTATGCATCACAAACACTAGATCATTCATCTTTTGCTGGTGCAACCTATTTCTTCTTTTTGTGTGAACCTGAAATTGAAAGGGTTACATATAAGAGTAATGGTATCAATAATAGATAGAATGAAAGACACAATAGAAAAATTATTTGCATCATACCATTTCAAATGCACTCCAATTACGCTCACAACCAGAAGAACTACAAGTCAAACTCAATACACGAATAGCAAACTTTTGTAGTTCTGGGCATTCATCTCCATATGAATCCCACCATTTTGCTGGAGATTTTTTATCTCTTGCTAACCTTGCAGCCTCAATACCAAATAATCCTTTAGCATCCTTAAAATGTTCAAGTTGCATATCAATCTTGCACCTTTCATCTGCATTAGAGACCATGTGGTGTAGGCAATCATATAGTCCTATTTTAACCTGAGCATCAACTTTGAAGGTAGGACTATAATGGAAATGAGGATTCAAGTAATAGGCTGCAGCATGCAATGGTCTGTGAAGTTGAAGCTCCCATCTCTTATCAATGATCTTCAACACATGTTCATAACTACATCAAATAAAATGGATATGATCATATGGCACATTTTAGAAAATTAAACTTTAAAATACAAATTGAAAAGAAGTATTGAAAAGAAATATAGACTATATAGTTAATAAGTTAAAATATTACCTCTTCTTTATGTTGTTAAAATTTGTTTTGATTTTTTCTTTGGCATTATCCATTTCTGGATAAATGAAGCCAACAGCTGGATCATCTGAATCCACCAATCTAAGTACTTTAATAAGAGGAAAAGCAGCTTTAAGGCAAGTAGTAATATTCTTCCAAATCTACTATCCAAAATTAGCTGTTGAATCCGCTTTCCATCTTGTGTTTTTGCATACTTAGTGGACTTCCACATATTGGAAGTGAACATACTCATCAATGCACCCTTTTGATCATTAAGGCAACCCAAAGTCAAATAAGAAGTTGCAAAGCGAGTTGCACCAGGCCTAACCAAGTCCCTTTTTTTTGTGAAATGCCGTAGCATTGAGATGAGTATAGTTCTAGAGTAAATATATGTGGTGATTCTCCTCCCTTTTGCAATTGTTGTACGATGGATATTCAATTCCTTCTCAAAGTCCTCTAGAATCAAATCAATACAGTGTGCTGCACAAGGTGTCCAATATAAACTTTTTCTTTTCTCCATCAATCTTTCTCCAGCTGCTTTATAATTTGCAGCATTATCAGTAACTACTTGAACAACATTCTCCTCACCAACTTTCTCCACAATATTGTCTAACATATCAAAGACCTTATCAGCTGTCTTGGAGATATCAGAAGTATCTAAAGAAGTTAAGAAGACCGTTCCTTTAGGGCTATTTACTAAGAAATTGCATATGGAACGCCTCTTCTTATCAGTCCACCCATCTGACATAATGGAGCAACCTGTTTTCTTCCATTCTGCTTTATAATCCTCAAGTAATTCCATTGTCCGAGCTACTTCTTTCTTCAAATATGTTACCCTTAGCTCATGATAGGAAGGAGGTTGAAGCCCACAACCATATCGACCAATCACCTCAAGCATCTTTGCGAACTCTGGATTTTTGACACAATTAAATGGAATTGCACTAGTATAAAAAAACCGAGCAATTTGTTGGCAACAGTCTTCTCTCAATTCTTTCTTCATGAATTGGTTCATGGTTGTTTGGTTTTGCTTTGTTCCACCACTTTTCTTTTTGAAGAAGGTATCAATGCATTCCTTCCTTTTTCCCTATGAGGCAGCTGTAATACCTCATCATCATCAGATTCGTCAATCCCATAAATTTGCTTTCTTTTCTTTTCTGCCGCTTCTACTGCTTTTGCTAATAGTGTCATCATTTGCTTTTTAATATCATCAGGCACACTCATACAAGGCTCTACATCTCTGCGTGTACAAGCCAAATGATTCTTAAATCGAAAAATGCCACCACTAACAACTTTGTCACAATACTTGCATTTTACTCTTTTTCCATTGTTATCAACATCAATTCCGTGCTGCCAACCAACATCAGATCTATTTCCTGGAGCATTTTTCCTTTTAGCACTCTCTTTAGATGATTTGGAAGTTGACATTTCAAGTTCAACTCAATCACTACTTATGTCCCTGTAAAGAAAAAAATATAAAATTAAAATCAAAGACAAAGAATTGGGAAAAAAAGAAAGCAAATATTAGCTATTTCAAATCTCTATATGATCAATAATTAAAAAATTAAGAAGTTTCTTAAGAATTCTCAAGAACAGCAGCTAGAAATATGCTCTAATATGAGACAAGGCACAAAACAGAATCAAAGATATCATCCAAAGGGAAAGACCAACAATCATGACTCATGAGGAAGTAAAAACAGTCCATTAAGTTGAAAAAGCATGAATACTATTTGTTTTGGTTTAAAGGAATGAAGACAGCAAACACTAATTTTAAAATTTTGAATCATAGAAATGAATGGAAATGGACCATCAAGTGTGCAGCTAAAGTCAACTGTAATCAGAAAATTTTGAAAAGATATGTCCTCAAACAGAAATAAAGGCAAAACAAAACTTAGGATCTTTCTAATGCATCTTTCGCTGTTACTAATGCAAAATACAGGACTTCAGTGTCTTTAATATTATACATTGATAAATTATAATAATAATATGATATATATCCCATCCTTTTTAAAAAAAATCCCAAGCTTCAATCATATCCTGATATCCCATTTTCAAATTAAGAATACTCCAAAAACACTATAAATATCATCAAATCTTTTAATTCGTCAGAGATCTCTCAATATTTATCATTTAGCCACATCTCTATGACTATATATATCAAAATACATATATATATATAGAGAGAGAGAGAGATCATGTCATACCATCAATCTTCTTTCTAATTTGGAGCTTCATGAGTTTTCTCTCTCGCTATGATCTATTTCTTATTCATCGTGACTTTATTTTTCACTTTCATTAAGGTGCTCATCTCCCTTCTTGTTCTTAGTAGAGGCACATACTGGTATCGCAATTGGCAACTGCCAACATCAATCAACACTTGCATGGTCCGAATTTTCATAAAGATAATTATTTTCTTTTGCTTTTCTCTCCTTTTTTTTTTTTAATATCAACCAAATAAGCTCCTCTTGACAAATTCAAATATAGTCTCATGTCGTATAACTAACAGGCTTGGCATCACAGGGAACGAAACATAAATTACCATCAAGTTCTCAACCTGCGGTCTTAGCATTACAATTAACATCCTTATTAAACCTACTGGCTACTTTCCTTCGCATCGGCTTCCAGTTCTATCTTCAAGACTTTTCTGTTAAGCTCATTCTCATAATCACACTCCAAGTACCACCTATCCTTAATCCTAGAACTCATATTTTGCAAGAAAGCTGCACAAAACAATCCTAACATAAACTACAAGTTTCGCATTAAGAATTTCGAATCCCCCCACTATGAGTATCGTATTACAGCTAAAATCCATCTCCATCTCCAACACGAAAATTAGGCTTAGATAGTTAGATATGAGAACAGGGGAAAAAATCACTCACTTGAAGTTGAGCTGTTGAAGTTGAAGATGGCCACGCCACGCGCACTGACTTGAACGACTGAACGAGAACGATGACCACTGTGGCACTGTGCACTGACTTGAACGATGGCCACACGCTCATAAAAGCGATGAACGCTGAACTACTGAAGATCAATGGCGATTGTCGAAGACTCGAAGTGGATGTGCGGTGTGCGTGTGCCGATGAGGAACTGTCGAAGAGCGAGGCAGCGAGGCGCGAGCAGCGGAGCAGCCGATTCCGATTTCCGAATTCTAAGTAGTGAGGAGTACAGTAGGGTGGAAGAAAAAAACTAATATGTTTTGTCTCTTTTGTCACTTTGATTGTGATTTGATTTGTGCCTTACTATTTACGCCAGAGCATGAGAGCAGCTTTAATTTTTCTTTTTTTTTTTTTATGATTAATAAAATTACTATGGCAGCCTTTTGTTTAATTGTCAGTCAAAGCAAAACAATTCCTTGACTCGTTAAAATCGGAGAATTCGTACGTTTCTAACGATTGTACGTTTCTAGCTCGCGATTCTACTGCGAGTTTACAACAAATCCGATTTTCTACACGAGTTGAATCGGAAGAAGCTCACAAACGCGTAGAATCGTAAAAACGTATGAGTAGAAACGCGATTTTGACAACCATGAATGCTGGGCTTGGTTTGTGAGACACTCAAATTGGCATTTGAAGACTTAAAAAAGCTCTTGGGCGCTGCTGTTAGTTGCTTTGATATGTTCTTGCTTCAACCAAATCGTTGGCCTTACCATCATGATGGAGTTTGAGTTCCATAAAGAGAGAGAGAGAGAGGACGAGCTAGAGAGAGAAGGAGTTGGTATGCACATGCTTAAGCCACACAATGACATTATTGATTTAGAATCTATTCATAAAATTCATGTGTTGGATTTTGGGTTCAAAAGATGAAGTTGATGTTTTTTGTTTGTGTTTAGTCCCACATGGAAAACTATTTGGAAATTGGACTTGTATATAACATAAAATTTGAGCAAACATGATCAACGAGAAAAGGACTGTGGGAGAAATATGCGCTACCAGTTTAGTGTGTTTGAGCTTTGGCTATAAATTAAGAAGTTATTTTAAAAATAAAATAATATTAATTATTAAAAAATCAAAATTAATTATAACAAAAAAATGAATAAATATTTAGACTTTGCCATGCCGAAAATAAAATGTTATAAAAATGATGAAAAATGCCACGTTGGATGACACGTGTCATGACATTATTGGTACGTACGTCCACATGAGCAATGTTATCAACACCGTTAGCCGAGTACCAAAAATAGCCACGTAAAGTTCATTTAGGTACTGAAATTAAACTTTTAAAAGTTTAGATACTTCATTGAATTTTTGGGTAAAGTTGAGGTATCAAATTTGACATTAATGCTATGTTTATTAGTATGAGAAAGTGGAATTGGTCCATGAATAGTAAAAGAGAGATGATGAAAGGGAGGTGAAAGTGGAGGCGTCCAAATATGATTTTGGGTCTTTGAATTTGTTTCGTTAATCGTTCCCTCTGTGCTTGTGCAACGCATTATTTTTTGTTTTGAAATTTGAATCCACACTTTTTATGTACAGATAAGAGGTTTGACATCGAGAACATGATATTCGTAAGCTAATAGAATATCAAATTATTAAAGGATTTAGTTGTTATAGCAAAAACAGAATTTTAAATTATGATTTATGATAGCTAAACTTTTTGAGATCTAACGGAAAAATATCTAAAAGAATTTTGAAATAAGAAAGTATTCGAATTTTTTAATCTTTCACACTGTACATCTAGACAGATTTTCTTTTTTTTTTCCGTCTAATTATCTGCATCGCAAGTGAAATTAACTAAAATATTATTTCTTCCATAAATATTGGCATTTTTATATATTTTTCTCCCCCCTACGCCGGCCCTTGTTGCTGCTTCTCCTCCTCTCCCCCTCCTCCTTCTTCCAATCTTCAAAACAAAATAAATAAATAAACAATAAAAAATCCTTTTGGATCAGTTAATAATTTAATAACCTTAACATTAGACCTATAAGTTCTGGTTTTGGTCCAGTATGAACATAGAAGTTGTTTTAGAAAATTTTGTAAAATGCTAATATATTCTAGATCAAATTCAGTCACAGCTAACAACATAGGTAAGCATACCTATTGAAGTAGCATATAAAATATTAGGAAATATTCCTTGAGAATCATTAGCATGTATCCTACTCACTTCCGATCTATTATCTAACTAGAAAAAATTCAGCAAAACATGATAGAAGGATCTTCACAAACTAAGCTAAAGTTAAGTAAATGTTCGTAGGGAAAATTTAAAAAGATAAGTTTGTAATGCAAGAATGAACCTAAGGTGAAAGTTTGTAATGCAAGAATGAACCTAGGGTTTGCTTCACCAAGTCCTTATCATATGATTTGTTAACTAAACCCATATGAGTTCTTTACTAGGTATACTTATACTGTCAGATTCATTAGTGTATGTCTATATCTCTCTTGAGTGTCAAAAACTTCTAGACCTAGATTAGACCACTGAAATCTCTTCACAAGCTATCAGCAATCAAAATCCGCATTAAAATTAAGAATCCTTTGTAAAAACCTATTCTAATGAATTTAAAATCAAATGATAGAAAGCTTCATTACCCCTATCTCTAGGTAGTTATGAGCAACTTCATTAGCAGCCTAAATCTATACAAAAGAATGATTTCTCAATCTATTCGATTGAAATTAGACATGGACCTTTATGATACACACATATAAACCCACGAATTAAAGTTTAAGCTACTAATGACAAGTACCCAAACAATATTTAGCTAAAAACACATTGAAATCACATGAAACAAGTCTTAGAGCCACAAACCCTAAGTTAGAAAAATTACTTCTCCACTAGTTTAAACATTAAGCACGAATTTAAGAGAAACAATTATAAAGCGAAGATTAATATCACCTATAAAGCACACTTGTAAAACAATCTTTAATTAAGATCATATTTGCCCAGAAAGCAAAGAATTCTAGCAAAAGCAGTGTTTCTCTCACTAAAACCCTCATGCCTATTCTATGTTAGTAAAATTTGTTACAACATGGTAAATACTGTTACAACGTCTGTGCACATTTATTTATATGCACGAGGCATGAAAATCAAGAAGATTTTATTCAGTGACATGGTAGATTCTTTATAACAAACTTTATCGTGTTCTTGCATGTGTGATAGTTTACATCAAGGGTAGAATCACAAGTTGGATTACAACCATGGTTTCTAGCCACGATAGGCATTGTGCTTAAATGATTTGAAGTGTGGTCTTTGTCTTATCTTAAATCATAGTCAAGGATCGCAAGCACAACTTGAGGCGCGGTTTAGAGTTTTGCCTTGAAAAGTTGCCTTCAGTTCATTCCTTTGTGCCACAATTGAGTCTTGTTTTTAATTGTCTTTGTTGTCTTGCTCCAAATCTTGTTTCTTCTTTCTATGATCTTAGAGGCTGAAAAACAACAATTTAAACAATCATAGTATAATTTTATGAGAATATATATAATAATGAATCAAATTAAGCATGGATTTGCATAATTTGAATAGTGTATAAATAACATATCAAACTCCCACACACTTAAGCTCTTGCTTGTCCTTAGAGCAAAATATCATTTTAGAACAATGCAACAAAGCTTCTTGAATAGGAAAATAAATCATGAATGGTGTTTGACCAAATTAAGCTCAAAGTTTTCATGTAGTTAAGCGCAATCACCTAGTAACCTCAGCATTCCATTATATATCACTTCATTTAATCTCACTGAATTATGTGCTAAGGTTACTTTTGTTAGAATTATCAAACTTATCCAACTAGATCAGCCTTTATCCTTGTTGTTTAAGTTATAATCTAAAGCAAAAATTATCCAGAATATCAAGCAAACTAAGAGAGACTCAATCAACCTTATTCTATGTTACTAAAATTCGTCACAATATCATACAATACTGTTACAATATCTATGGATGTTTATTTATGTGCATTCGGGATGGGAATCATGAAAATTTTATTTGCTGACGTGCAAATTCTTTATAACAAACTTTCTCGTATTCCGACGCATGTGATAATTTACATTAGGTGTAAAATTGTGGGTTGGATCGCGGCCTCAGTTTTTGGCTGTGATAAGCACTGTGCTCAAATGATCTAAAGCATGGTATTGTCTTAGTTGAATTGTGGTTAAGGTCCGCAAGCACGAAGTGAGAAGCAATTTAGAGTTTTTCCTTGAAAAGTTGCCTTCGGTTCATTCCATTGTGTCATGATTGATTCTTGTTTTCATTTACCTTTGTTGTTTTGCTCCAAATCTTGCTCAAATAACCTTGTTTCTTCTTTCTATGATCTTAGGAGCCAAAAAACAACAATTTACTTAATAATAGTACAACTTTATGGTAATTTATCTAATAATGAATCAAACTAAGCATGAATTCTCATTATTTAAACATTGTACAAATGACATATCAAACTCTCTCTCACTTAAACTTTTGCTTGTTCTCAGGCAAAACATCATTGTAAAACAATATAACAAAGGTTCTTGAATATGAAAAAGAATTAGGAATGGTGTTTGACCAAACTAAGCTCAAAGTTTTCCTGCAGTTAAGTTCAATCACCTAGATAATACGTAGAAAATTTTCCTTTAATGAATTAATCATCCCTCTATACGCACTCAAGGCAACTTTTTTATAGATTTCTAGTGAAGAAAGAATCATTTATAGAGTTATCAATCCTTTTTTCTAGATTTAAAGTAAAACTTTGTGAATCAAATTGATGCAGCATATACTTATACTTTATTTGGGCTTAGCACAGCACCACACAAGAACAATGTTAGCATTGCATAGCCTAAAGGAAGCCTATCTATCCTTAAGAAAAGAACTAAAAAGATCCTAGATTTATGCTAAACAAGTTGACACATCATATATGATTTTTATTCAGAAGTCCATTGGTGTTTCTAGCAATTTAGATGGACGTATGAGAAATAAGACTAATGTAAAATGAAAAACTGCAATGATGAACTGATAATTAGATATGATTATATGAGGTCCATTTTTCGTCATAATCTGTGCTAACAATAAATGACAATACTTTTCTGCATCTCAAGTTACAAATATAATCATATGGCATATTATAGTCTTAGTAAACACATGACAAGACAAGAGAAGTATCTTCTTTAGCTCTGCTTCAAAACAACTTTTTTGTTTGTCAAGTTCAGAAAATTTAGCTTTTATTTTCAAGAAGCAAAATCATGTTAAATTACAAGTGGTATCACCTAATATTAAAAAAAAGGACATTAATGCAATTCATGTAACTAGCTGAATAACTTCACTGCCTACATAAACATTTTTTTTTTTGGATAATATAAAAAATTTCATTAATAAAAAGATAATTACAAAGAGAAACTATACAAAATGAACTATAAGACACACATGAGACCCAAAAACCCTAAGCATGTCTCCAAACAAAACAAAAAGGTGTTAGGATCGGAATCTTGGCATTACAAAGCATGAGTATTGTTCATTACACCTACAAAATCAATGTTGGGAGGTTATATGAAATAAATTGATGCGAGAGGATATATAATTATTTCGTGCCTCCTATTTCTTTGCTTTAGTCAAATGAACTCGCAATTGATTTTCCATTTAGGATCTGCCAATAGATACACACATCATTGAAAAAACCCTAAAAGAATAGCAAGCAATGCTATTTTGTTCTAAGTCATGAAATCATAGAGACACATGAAAAATCCTAACAGTGGCATCCTTGTGTCTACACATTTTAATGTGTATAAATGAAGTTGTAGAGCAGAAGCATAGATATATTTCCTGTAACTAATTATCAACTTTAGAAGGATGATACTTGTACCAGTAGACATCCTTAAGAGGAACTATGAATATCTTGGACTCTACTATAAAGCAACCAAATGGAATTTCTACAGAACATGAAACTTCAAAAGCCTACTCTTCATCTCAATGCAGCATTATTGTTTTATGATGAGAGGATTTAAGAAACCAAATAATTCATCAAGAGATATTGGCATATGTGTAATGTAAATCAAATAACAGAGTTAAGGAAGAGGAGAAAAGGGATGAAAACAAAAGAAGATTCTAATGATTGAGTAAAACATGAAAATTATGACAAATAATTGAATACTTTAATTGACATATGCTAAGTCCCTTTTTACAGCTGCAAGTAAGTTGTGCACAGATGCTGCCAAAAAACTCAACTAATCACCCTGAATACATGACAAAATGAGTAGAGCAAAATGGAGCTGAGAGATGATAGCAAAAAGCAAAGAATGAATAGTAGAAATAGGGAGGAATTTAATCACACCTTAAGTAATACATATAATCAATACTAGAAAAAACACCTTTTCATCATGAATTTCCTGGGAGTCTCTATACTTTAAACTTTTCTTTTTCAATAGAAACACCTCCACATTTAAACACACTTCAAATATTTTTTATACTTCTTCGAGATTCTACATTACAATGTCAATAATTTAACTCCAATTCAATTGCTAGTCTAAAATATCATTATGTAAAAAATAAAATCAAAGAAAAAGAAAAGGAAAAACTAATAAAAGATATTGCATTATCAGCAAGTATTTTATCTTGTTCAAATAATGTCTCCAATTCAAACTACGAAGGAAATGTGGTAAGTACAGTTATCTCTTTTCATGATCTATCAATATGTTCAATTGATCTATTCTAAGAATATGTGATTTCTTCAAACTCTTTCATTAAGCTAAGGGCATATGCATCGATCCTGCAAGCACAAGTGCCAAATCAGTGCATGTTTACTTAATAAATATACATATAAAGAATACCTTTCGAGCTCGACATTAATTTTTAACCTAGTCATGGCCTCTTGTGAAAACTCAAGTGCATCTTCACGTGTTATCTATAAAGAGATAACATACAAAATTATGTGGACATTACACCAAACATAATTGTGGGAAAAGAAAGTAGAAAAGGAAAGGAAAGTGGGCCATATAGTCAAATGATTACATCACACACAATAAATCAATCAACTTTTGTCTTTGAACTAAGAATTTTGTTCAGGTATATTTAACCATCCCTTGGCAAATGATTATTATACAATAACATAATGTAGAAAGAAAGTAGAAAAGAAAAAGAAAGTGGACCATACAGCTAGAATCTTGCAAGAACTCGTTTATTAGCAACCTGCGTATAAATCGACAATAAATATTCATGTTTTTACCAATACTTCATCACCATAGATAAAGAAAGCCTGAGCATGATGTTGTATATTGTCCACTATTTTCTTATGATATTCTTCTCCTCTAGAGAGACAAAACTTGTGCATGCTGACAACATAGTAGATGTTAAACACCTTTTGAACGTAAAATTGAGTACAGCATTGAAAAAGAAGCACGAATATAAAAGGAAAGAAAAAAGAAAGATGTTATTGCTCCTTTTTTCTTTCCATTTTAGTAATGTAAGAAATCTATTTTTTAACTTATTAGAGCACTAAAGATAGCACAGATTTTTACGGCCTGAACTTAAAACCATTTAAGGCCTGTTTGTTTCATTATATTATAGTTATTTTTGTATCATATTTTATCATTTTCAAATAGATAATTGTCAAGAAATAGATACCAATAAAAAATTGATAGTTTTATTTATAAACAAACTAAATAAATTCAAACATATATGATATAAATAAATTATATTGCATATCAGATACAAATACAATATAAATAAAAATCAGATAATCCAAACAAATGCTCATATGAAATTGAGCTAACACTCAAAACTAAACAAAAAATTGGGCGATAATCAGTCTGAAACCAGGCCACAAGATATCAATGATTACACAAGACCGGCATCTAGTTTCATGTCGAGTCAACTGGATCAACTAGTTTACTATGGTTTTCACAAAAACACATATCGAGAAAAGAATAAAAACTATATATATATATATATTCACAGTTCCTATTTAAAATTGTACGGGCCTTCGTTTAATAGATATTCATCGTGTTGCTCGCTTACATGGAAGAGCTTCTTATGTACATAGTTCAACTCATTAGCATGCTCAACGTATACTCACACACACATACATCTTTGTAGTTCTTCCATTCAATTCCTTTTGCATAATTTTTTATATTTTCCTTTGATTTTGAAAATGTAGCTTCTAATAATGAAACATAAACAATCCCACCATATCACTCTGTAGCAAATGCAAGTATGTAGTAACTATTTATATGCTGCATAAATGAATGTATGCTTACACGCAAATGCATCTTTTCTCATTTTTATTTCCTTACTCCCATCTCAATCTTATTCCTTTTTTTTTTAATAAAATTTGTAGATTATAAACCTTCCATGCAAATTAGTCAATCATCCCCATCTATAACCACTGCTGGTATATAAATGTCTTTTATACATAGTTCATAGTATTTACATTTTGTATCTTGCTATATTTTACTTATAAATCGTAATTACCAATAATTTACCTACTACATTGATGCGATATTTCTAGAATAGAGAGGGGATTTCACGAAGGTAGCGGATATCAACTATTATGTATTGATACTACCACAACATGTTAATTTTGTGATGCGCTATTATTCTAATACAAGACTTATGAAATGTGCTGCTCAAGAGGACGAATTGTTTTGCCTATACCCTCACCATCTCTTGATCTTTTTGAACTTTTTATTGCTCAAAGCAATTTAGGAAGGTATTTCCATCAACAAATTCAGTCTTACAATCACATATTTTCCTTTACTTCAATAGGTGTTCACGTGGACGTTGCTTTATTGCTTCGGAACCGTGGAATCTACACGTTTTGAGCTTAGGGCTCAATATACCATAAGATTAGTAGTCTACTACCAACCAACCATGAAAGACCATGGTTTTTGCAAACATACATATACGACAAAAACCATGAAATGGAAAATCATCTTATCGAAATCTAACGTTGAGAATGGAAATTGCAATGACTATTTCTTTTGTTTTGAATTCTCACAATCCTTTTGTCCACTAATTATGTCAATTGGGAACAAGACAGTGCAGCATTGTCAGCTTATCATTCGCAAGCAACCTATTGGTTTGCATCAATATTCTCTACCAACTGCATCCCAAGTTGCGATTATAATAGTTGGAGGTGAAGAAATAGGCGAATTGAATGATTGTGATATCATAGTACAATCACATTCTGGACATCTTATTACTATTAATGATACTGCTGGTTATCACAACCTCTTGCGATATCCTTTACTTTTATCGTATGGAACTTATGAATGGGATGCCAAAACGATATCAACATATGGCGATAAAGTCATGTGTTGCACCTTTTATGCGTATAAAATACAGGTAATAGCCTTTTATAATTATCAACAAGCAATTTATATTTCATCTGTTGCAAAATTTGACATTCAAATGATTTTATTCTTATACATTGCGAGCTCTTTGCAGCCTTAAATATTTGCAGCTTAATACAAATTTGAAAATAAGAAAAGCAGACATATGATGGACATATTGAAAGTCAACACGTTCCATTGTTACATCAAAATTAGTAAAATAAAAACTATAAATGAAAAGCAATCCAATTCTTAAAAAAGAAAATTTGTTGTAGTATTTTAAAGACTTAATTAATTATTTCCCATAATGTTTTACTATAGGTAAAGTAAATACATGAATATCTATATTTAAATAAGAACACGCATGGATGACATCATTCAGAATCAATCAATTATGTCATCCTCGTTTTACATGTATGCCAAAAAGCAATGCAGGGATCTATAGAAGTTATATAATACCACCATAAGCAAAACTTCATACACATACACACTCAAAAATCCAACCATAAAAGGAAGAGGTGAATCATTTTTGTGTTACATAAAAGGATAACCAATGCTTAGGTAGAAAAAAATTGAAGGAAAAAAAATGAAAAAACAAACTATTTTTTTTCAATAGATGAAGGAAGATAAATCCAAAGACATGATGCGAGAAATTTTTTTTTAAATCATTTAAAAAAAAAGACATATTTTTCGGTCATTCATTGTAGAAACTATAGGTTGTGCAATATCAAAGCCTACTATTACAATAACTTACAATCAATAGCATAATTTTATAGTAAAAAAATATTAACCTTATATATATAATATATATATATATTATCTTATAGCAATTATGGGTGACAATTACTCCTCATTTTTCCTCGCCCTCTATCTTTTTCTCTTTTCTCTCCCTCTCTAGATTAAAAAGTACTCCCACTTTCTATTCTCTTTTTTACTGTTCCTTTTTTTTCTTTGAACACGTAGGATATTTTCGACTTTTTTAAATCAATCATTGAAGCAATGGTAGAAAGATACTAAAAACCGAAAACATATTAATAAAAAAAAATTCAAGAGTTACAATAAAACAAATATTATTTACCTGAAAAATATCTTAAGTGGAGTGATAATACATGAAAACATGAAAAGCAACTATGTTG
Source organism: Combretum micranthum (assembly GCA_024138025.1). NCBI lineage: Eukaryota > Viridiplantae > Streptophyta > Magnoliopsida > Myrtales > Combretaceae > Combretum > Combretum micranthum. Next base: position 161,776 of record JAMXBD010001458.1, on the reverse strand, counting down.
AATACTATATACTTTGTCCAAACAACATTAAGACCATATGAAAACATCTTGTGATTTTGGGTCTATTCGTTTGTTGGCAGATTATAGATACATATATTTTTTTCAACTTTTTTTCTAATAAATTATTTATAAAGAATTAGATATAGATAAAAAAAAAGTTGAAAGTTCTCACTGAAAAATCAAATATAAATAAAATATAAATGTAAATCAAACATATTTACACATATTATTTTGAAAAAGATACAGATATAGTTGAAAAGTAGACCATCCAAACATATCCTTTATTAGCAATTCTAGTAGGGTTTCATTTGCATAATTAATTTATTATGCCTAAAAAAATCACTTTAGGATCATTCGTACATAACACTAGTTGAGAAACATAATTTTTAGTAAGAGATTTCCTATTCCAAAATACTGCTGACATCAAACTTGACCTTTTGTTTCAATAAAATGTACAATAATTGAACATCATATTCGAGTTTCAAAACAAATTTTACCCAGAAAAAGGTTTCAAAACAATCAATTGACAAACATTAATGTGTTTATTCATAATATCATGCAACTTACAAAAACATACAAATTAAAAATGATTGTAATGTGGCAGCTCTTGAAAAGAAAGTAGAGAGAGAAAGAATTGAAAAAAATGAACAAATAAATTATTATATTATTTAAATATATAAATATTGATCTTTTATCCTTTTTTCTATTTAAATATATAAGATAATATTTTTATCATATATAACAAAATTTATATTTTTTATTAGAATATAGAAAAATAAAAACTCTTTGGAAAATGAACAAAACATTATAATAGAGAGCGCATTGTGAAAAGCACATGAAAAATTACAATTTTTTAATGAGTGGAAGAAAGATATAATGTGAAAAAGAGAGAAAGAAGAAGTGGAGAAAAAATGAAAAAAAAATTGGATACGATAATAGATGTATAGTAAATTTATGAGTGATTGTATCGGTTGGAAAATACCCTTTTTTTTTTCTGAACTGTTGGAAAATACCCTGAAAAGTACAATAATACAAAAATTTCGGAAATTAAATATTATATATTGATAAATTCTCTTAAATGTCTAACCTTCAAAGACAATTATTTACAATGCATTTCGTAATTTTAATACGTTGTCAGTTTTTTATTGTTTTTCTGTTGGTGAACAGTCTTTTCATTGTTTTTATATATATATATATATATATATATATATATATATCTGTGTATATATATCACCGTTCTGTAACGAAGAGACATCCAGCAATGTCTAAAGTTAAATCGGGATTCTTAAATTAGTTATAAACTAGACACCAGCCCGCGTTATACGCAGTGATTAAAGAGTTTACAACAAAGAATATTATAATTAAAAAAAAATAGAATAGATTTAATTTGTTATAATAAAAGTGAAAATAACAAATATTATAATGAAAAAAGTCCTATGAGGAAGGTAGTTAACAAAAAGTTTTGAGATGCCCTCTGTATTTACTTTAAGCACAATGAATTAATGAAATAGCAGATGCATTGAAATTAATCTTACTCTCCTATTATGTTCTAATATAGAAAAATCTTTATTTTTTATGTTGTTCTATCCATATTTTTAAATAATATACTAGCAGACGACACACCCGTATTGCAGGTGTAAAAATTAAATAAGAAAATAAACTTCTACAATGAACAACATAGTTAAAGTTAATTACATGTAAGATCGATAGATGAAGGAAAAAACTAAAAACATTACATAAAAATACATGAAAAAGAAATCAAAAGATTAATGAAATAATGCTCTAATGCACTGTGAATATTTATTACGAAGTTTATAACACATGAATTGTAATCACAATTATTTTGCTTCATCCAAGTCGTAGCACTATACTTACAAAACAAATGAGACATTAGAAAGGGAATTTATTTAATCATATTATACTTATATGTATATACTTAAGTGACTTGGTAATTAATTTATTGAACTCCTTGTATAACAGCTCATTGTAAAAGTTTTAGTCTTGAAGAACTACATATTAAATAAAATATAGTGGAGTAAATAAAATAAAGAGTTTATACTTATTAAATTGAAAAATAAATTGTAGTAAGACGAAACTTTAAACTTTAGTAAGATAGAATTTGACATATGTAATAGCTTTCACTCTGCAAAATGAAAAAAGCAACGTATTTAAATTAAATAAAAGCTAATATATAAAGGGGGTGATATTGATAATATCATATTGCAACAACAATCATATGTGATAATCATAATTAGATTTATCGTACCTATCAAATTCCACATATTGTTCATATTGTACTTGATGATTAGGCACATCTTCATATCTGCAAGTAATTAATAATATAATGAAAAGGAAATCATACTTTTGCACATAATTAGCAATGTAATATCTAAAAATTATACAATGGAAGTTATGGCCTTTGTTTATATAGTGGTATATTACCTATATTGCTGAAGCTTTCCAATCTCTTGTTTTATCATCTTAATAAATATTCTTTTGTCAGTTTTAATAGAGAATGCCAATAATTTCTCTGCAAAAAGACTAATGTAATCAATACAATTTCATACCTTTTTGGAATTGTAAAATCTTAATAAAAAAAACATATAATAAAAAGAAAAATATACGTGATAGATATAGATACCATATAAGGGGATTGTTGGGAACATTTTATGGAAGTCTCTAAACTAGTCAACCAAGCATCAAGAGGAATTATATAATTTAATGTGATTTAAAGCAAACATGAGATAAATTATATTTTATTATTCCTTCAAATGGGTGTCAAGACGAATGAGAAAATCCTCACTTAAATTATAAAGATGATCAAATAATAATATTAGAGAGATTGATAAATTATCATATAAAACTATATGATAAAATATGCGACGAATAAAGGGTTCTACCTTAAATTATATGATATAGAAGAATAGAAAGAATAGATTCAAAAAGAAATTATGATTCTTTTCTTTAGTTAATTTTCTTAAATGCAATAATATGTTTATTTCCTTAAATAAAATGATCAAGTATTAATATTAGAGAGATTGATAAATTACCATATAGAACTATATAATAAAATGTGTGACAAATGAAAGGGTTCTGGCTTAAATTATATAAATAGATAGATAGATATAGATTTAACAACAATGATGATTTTTTTCTTCAGTCAATATTCTTAAATGCAATGATAAGTTTATTTCCTTAAATAAAATGATTAAATAATAATATTAGAGAGATTGATAAATTACCACATAAAACTATATGACAAAAATGTGCAACGAATGAAAGGATTATGGCTTAAATTAACAGATGCTTAAGCTAAAAAAAAAGACTATCTTTATTCACCTCAATTTAATTCTATTTAAACCCTATTTAATTTCATGATTTCGGGGATATCAAAATATTTTACATCCATATGCTAAAAAATGAAAAAACTATGTCTATTCAACCTCTATTTAATTCTATTCAAACCCTATTTAATTTCATGATTTCAGGGATAATAAAAATACTATGTCTATTCAATCCCTATTTAATTTTATTCAAACCCTACTTAATTTCATGATTTTAGAGATACCAAAAAATTTTTACGTCCATATGCTAAAAAAAGAAAAAGATTATATCTACTCAACTTCTCTTTAATTCTATTCAAACCCTATTCAATTTCATGATTTTAGGGATACAAAAAATATTTTACACCCATATTGTTAAAAAAGGAAAATACTATATCTATTCAACCCCCATTTAATTTCATAATTTCTAGAATATCAAAAATATTTTATTATGTCTATTTAACTCATATTTAATTCTATTCAAATCCTATTTAATTTTATGATTTCAAGGATACCAAAAATATTTTATGTCTATATGCTAAAAAATGAAAAGACTATATCTATTCAATTCTATTTAATTATATTCAAACCTTATTTAATTTTCATAATTTTAGGATATGAAAAATATTTTATGCCCATATGCTAAAAAACATTATATTAAAAATATTTGTACTAAAAATATCTATACTAAAGACACAAAGGGGTGATTTTGTTTTTAATTATTATAGATATTTAATTATTGTGCATATATAAATAGAAATGCATATCAATAAAAACAAAATTCTATGTTTAACTATTTAAATATATATTTATATGTTATTGATTGCACATGGATCACGGGTCCGTAACTCGTTAGTGTATATATATATTATATATATATGTTATAAAAACCATGTGTATTAGAATATGATATATAATATTATAATATATAATTTTTTTCTATTTTACTTCTTGAAATTATATTTTTCGCAATCATAATTAAAGGACTTAAATTTTGAATAGGCTCGTAAACATTTCAATACAACATCAATCTTTTTATAGATATGCTTTTTATACTAAAATTAAAATAAAAAATTATAAAGTCATTTTAGAAAGTGATTGTACACATGAAATGCGATCAATGGAAAACATGCAAATTACCTATCTAATATCTTCTTCTCTCTCTTCCTTTTTTTTTTTTTTTTTGGTCAGAGAAAAATAATTACTTTTACAACTTTGTAAAAAATTTGTATAATTACTATCACAATTTGTAATTATTGCATTATCCAAAAATGGATTAATGATTGCTCTTTCAAATATGATGTCTCTATTGTATCCCTACCAATTATAATATGACACGTAAAAATTATATAACCTAATACAGATATTGTTCATTTAAGCTGTCACATAAGCATCCAAATAGCAAAATAGGTACATCAAATATTTATCCTTTAAGAATACATTAAAAAGAATTTGCAAGAGAAAGAACATCATCTTTATATTCTAATAATTTTTTTAATGAAAAAATAAATCAAATAAATTAAATTGCACCATTGCATTGGTAGGAAATTATAAAAGCAACAACACTAAGTTAAAGTTCAAAAAAAAAAAAAGCCAATAGGATAGAATTTATTGTAGAGAGACTATTTCTAACAACTTGTATTGTTTGATATTAAAGTCCAAACATCTTCATTTGGCATAGGAAAAACTAATTTTATTCTTTGTATCTAACCATGATAAGTCTTATATGAATGACTGAAATTGTAAATGGTAATTAATTATCTATGAAAAGGTGCCAGTGATATATAACAAAAAGAAGTTAATTGTTTATACATGTTGGACACACAATGGCAAGGAAAAAAAAAAACACGTCGAACACTTATGATTGAAATAGAAATTTTTATTTTTATTTTTATATTTTTTGCTAATATGATTGTAACGGAATTTGATGAAGCCAAATCACACTAATGGTAGTGTTTCCTTTTTATTTATTATTTATTTATTTTTTCATTTGCAAAGTGTCTTTTTGAAAAACACAAGAAAAAAAAGAGAGATTTAAATTTCGATTTGCCATTATAAGCAATATTTTACACTTATTTTGCACATCATGGAAAAAATATTAAAAACCTTAAGTAATAAGGACATGAGTAGTATTGGCTTCATAGTCCAAAGTACGGGATTATAGAACAATGAGAGGGAATTTTATGATCTTGTCATTAATTTTGACGGGATTGGTCATATCACTATCCAACGGCTACACCAAACCAAGCCATGATCGAACCAATAAAATAGTTAATATTTTAATTACTATATTTATTTTAACGTTTAGATGCTTAACTGGATGGTTCCATTGGGATCGTAGAAGCTTCCAGGATGTTGTTCTAGTTCTAAGAAATATCTAGTATAGTATTTTATAGCGAAAGAAGATTAAGTTTTTCAAGTTTCATCAACATAAGCATTTCCTTTGTCAAAGTACCATTAAATGCACAAGTAGTTTTCAATAATTAGGAAAAAGAAAAAAAAACTTTAAATGAATCACCTTTTGCCAAAACAACAATGTACCTATAATATACATATTGTAGACTTAAGAAACAAAGCAAATTTCATATACAAATGGAATTGTATAGATTTTTTATTCAAAACAATATGAGATTAAATTGAAAATAGCCTTCAATTGAAAGGAAACAAATCCTATGATGAAACCACAAATTGCAAGAACAACCATATAAAAATTAATGAACAAAACCAATAAGAAAAAAATTAAACGGAGCCTATCGAATAAAGTGTAAAAAATTCAAATAGGATTAATAGAGGGAGTACCGGACTAAGTGGTGGTTTCCTTATTGATAACTGATAAGAAGAGGATTGGGAGCATTTAAAGCAGTTATTAACATATAAACCATAGTTATCATTTTCTGCATGGAAGACGATTTTGAAGTTTTGTTAAATGAGAAAGATACATTTATATCAAATGATTTAATAACTGTAAATTTAGAGAGAGAGAGTTTTCACTTCTTTACTTTGTAGCCATGGGAATGATAGATTACATATAACAAAATCAAAAGGTTTGAAAGAATAGGCCTAAAGACTTTTTTTTGTTTTTTTAATTATAAAAATAGCCACTAAATGTTTTAAATAATAACTATTTATTTGATTGGAAAGACAAATGAAATTTTGTTTTCATAGACAAAAAAGTCAAAAGATAAAAAAAAAAAAAAATTTAGAAGTTTATAGTGATTTAATATTTTTGAAACATAAGCGGTTTGCTTTCAACAAGACTATTAAAAGAATAAAGTAATATTGAAAAGGTATCCTATTAATAACAGAAAGAGGTACCAAAAACATAAAAGGTTTTTAAAATTACATATTATAAATAGAATAGATAAGATGAAGAATTTTCAATCTCGAATAAATAAAATAGAATAGATAAGATTGAAACTAAAAAAAAAAAGTGATGCAAAGAAGGCTTTAAAAAAGACTATTTATATAATTTTTTTAATAGGTATTATTACAAAAAAGCGCGATGTTGAAATTACATGAGAAATTAATAGTGTTTTTCCTAATAGGTGTTATTATTTAGAAGTTCTCACAAATGATACTACTTCAGGTAGACTTCAGAAATTATATATTATTAATAAAGACCAGACGATTAACATTCTTAAATTTAATCGATCATAAAAGAAATTGTGTGTAAAATTTAAAAAGTTTTTTTAGTACTAATAGCCTGGGCCATACAAGTTGCCTTTCTATATTCTGTCTTTAGCTAGTTTTAAAAAATAGAAATCAGAAGAAATCAAGAGGTAGAAATAAGTGGAAAGCGAAATCAAGATGAATGAAAATAAGTAGGATGTTTATTTTATATTTGGTAAATTAAGAAGGAAATAAAAAAGAAAAAAAATAAAATTAATGATTAATAAAATTATTTTTATAAAATAAATTAAAAAATATATAAGAGCATTTAAATCATTTTCATTACCCTCCTTGATTTCTCTTATTTCATCGCTTTCTTAAAGAGAAATCCACACAATCTAATTTTATTTTATTCCTCATCAAATTACTTCATTTTCCTCTACTAAACATACTTATACACGCAAATTTCTCCTCATTTCTTTCTTTTTTCCGTAATTTTGTGCGTACCAAAGGCAGCGTTAAAGCTCTGGCCAAAAAAATAAAAGGGCAGCTTTAAAGCAGTGGGACGCTACTGAAAGTAGTGACTTCGCTCGCTTCATCTCTAAGGTATGTCCTTAGGGTAACTACTTATCTTCGTTCCATGATCTTATATCTCAATTGTTGTTTTAATAATCTGAGATTTGCCGATTCAAATTTACTTTCTTTACTGTTTCTTCTAGGGTTTTGTTTCTCGTTTAATATGTGTTATCTATGTACACACATACGCACTCGATTGGTTCTGTATTATTAATCCATTGTCCGCATTTCCTTGTGATTTTTGACAATTATCATGATTAGAAATTTTAAGAATATTTTTTGAGTTTTCCAGCGACAGATTTATTAAAAATCCTCGTAGTCAGGGTGGAGGTCTTGTTAATCAGTCAGTAATCTTTCCCGTGTACTGGCGGGGCATGCGGCCCAGCCGCATCATCTTGTGGTTCGCCCCCTCTATGCTCTTAACAGTGTGTTGTTTTTCACCATCGTTCCCGTGTTTGTGTACCGGGTTATATTTGGGGGATGTAGTATAATTATCTATAATTTTTTTGCTTTTGGACATTAGAAGTTGTATTCGAAGTAATGGGATTATAGAAACACCATTCTGTGTGCACCCTTATGCTTTTACTAAAACTTGGCAAATTTAACCTCTTAGAATCACACACCATTAAACATGATTCTTGGAGCTGTTTAAATCTGGTTCGAAGTTTGAACATGCAATCGTAACAATTGGTGTTCAACAGTGCTGTTGAGTCAATGACAATATTCTGTGCATAGGGGGATTTGCCTTTTGCATCAATTTGGTGTATCGTCATTCATGCACACACTTAACATTATGTACATTTAGAATGGGGTGGGATTATAACTGTAATCAAAGCTCATTTTCATATGCAAGTGTTTGCAAATTGATTCGGAGATTAATTGTTATGCAGTACAAAAGGTGTATATGTAGGCTTTGGTATCATTTTTGAGTGATTTCAGAGTAATACGAAAAGGAATGTTAGTGTAATTGTATCTTCTTTTTTTTCCCCCTCAAAATCAACATGGTATACTCTTCTAAGTTCTATGCTGCATAGTAGTATAAAACAAAATTGCATTGTATCTACTTCTCTCCCTCTCTCTTACATATGCAGGGGTGGGGTGTTAGGTTGTTAGGAAAAAGAAGGAAGGTCATGTTACTGGGAATTAAAAAACTGTATGATATCTATTGGCTACAATATAATTTACTATATCCAAAAGATGTCAAGTATATTCCAAGCATCACCTATGTTTATCTAGCAAATAGTTCCTTGTTGTGGTATAGATCCAGATCAATTATGATGAAGTATATAACTTAATATCATTGTGAAGATATCGGACTGAATATTCTAGGTTGAGTTTTTGGCTAGTTATACAAGATTCATTTTGTTTGCTGACATTTTTTTAGTATTATATACCTTTGGAACAAATGTTTTATGAGCTAAATCTTATCACAGAATGAAGTAGTTTTTAGCCTAGACCCCTTATTCTGTTCCTTTACATCAGTATGCCGTTGCTCATGTAAGCATAGTTGAGATTGACTTTGTTAAATAGTCGATTCCACAATTATGCATCAATCCCTTTGTTTTTTTCCAGTTGGGGTGCCGTGGGATCATAGTAAATGTCAACCTTGTCACACGTTAATTTGTGGCAGGGCTTTTTTGCTATAGCATAGCCTGCAAGATCCAATGCATTATATGTTGAGAGTGACTAAAATTTATATCTGACTCTGAACAAATGAACTCAACCTGGATAGCCTTTAGAGTGAGATAAGCTTGTCATTTTTAACATCTTTTTGAACATTTAGGTTCTTTTGTACCAATTTTCAGTCATATCATATTTTTGGTTATCTTTTGTTTCTCAAGAGTTTTAGTTGGCATGTCAAATTCTCAAGATTGGAGAAAATAATTATTGAACTCAAAATCCTTCGCAACTTTTTTGTAATGGGAAGGTTCAAAATAAATGTTTTTAACTAAATGCTCTATCCTTGTATTGCAAAAGTAGAAGTGATCAGTTTGGGAAGTAGAATTTATATAGCATTCAAAGATATGGGCTTCTCAATAAGGCTCAAGGGTGATCAAACAGTCTGTTGACCTTACCTTCTATCAAATGTCACAATTACATAAAAGAAGATAATTATTGGAACAATCACATCTCAGAGAGACATATGGGATGTACAGTTTTTGATATTTACCAATTGCTATCTTGGAGGAGTTAGGCCTTTAGCTATGTCCCCCCCCCCCCCCCCCCCCCCATATGCTTGAAGTGGAAAAGTTCTTTCACTAAACAGTGAATGCCATAGCCTATCATCTTCCAGACCTCTTTCTTTATTAGTGTGTTTTAGATTTATTTTTCAATTAAACTGGGTTGCCTTTAATCTAACTTTATTTTGAAGATTAACAAACCTTGACTTGGTATTTTGTGAATATTCATGATTGTGTATGCCACAAGTTAACAAAAGAAATGCATGATAGACATTTCATATATGTTGCCCTTAGACTCTACTTATTTGACTTATTTATAGAACTGCAAGTTTACTCTAGAAAAGTATTGGTTGCATGTGGATGGGCCCCCCAAACTCCTCAAATGTGACTTTACCTCCATTTTTGTCAATACTGTGCAACTATTTCATCAAATTATTTGCAAAATATTTAAACTGTCGTTAAAAAGGTTCAAGAAACCTTAGTTTGAGGAGCTTTTTAGATGGTTGGGAAGGTTATTGTATGTCCTCCTAAAGTTATGGGGAAAGTGAGATCATGTTTTGGGAGTTTATAGAGTGGATCACTTCTTTCCTACAGCTTTAAGTGTGAATATGCAATTTGCATTTCATTAAATGGAGGCAGTGGTGTGTTTTTATGTATTCTCTTCATTGACTCCTATTAGGTTATATGGTTTCACTGTATGTTTTTCTTTGTCTATAGTAGCAGAAGCGGGGTCTTTGACCTGCAGATGGTATTAGTCAGCAAGTTAGAAGCAGAATCCACCTCAAAACAAATGGAAGTAGCCAACAATTCTGAAGCAGAACCCACTTCAAAACAAATGGAAGTAGCCAACAATCCTGAAGTAGAACCCACCAGAAAGCCTCGAGTCATCTATCGATGTAAAAAATGTCGAAGAATAGTTGCAGCTGATGATCAGATAGTTCCTCATAAGCGGGGAAAGGGGGAAGAGAGCTTCAAGTGGAGAAAGCGAACAGGTGATCCCAAGTATTGGAGAAAGGATCCAGCCGAATGCTCTTCAATATTTGTGGAACCGATGAAATGGATGGAAACAGGTAAGAACCTAGAAATGTACACAGTGTCACTTATTTTCTATCTTGATTTTTACCTTGTTATATCTTGAATTATATTATGTGTAGTTCAAGAAGGCTATGTAGAAGAGAAATTACAGTGCATGGGATGCAAAGCGCGGTTGGGTTCGTTTAACTGGGCTGGAATGCAATGTAATTGTGGAGCTTGGGTTAATCCTGCATTTCAGTTGCATAAAAGCCGTATTGATGAATGTTTTATGTGAATTTAAACACCTATCTTCTAGCTAAATATTAGATTAATAGCATTATATAGTTGTCTATGCATATATTAATTAAGAATTTAGAACAGACTTCTGAAAAGTATGTCAATTGGCCTGGCACGCAAGGCTATTTATCTAAAGAGGAAGATTAATAGAATCATCACTGCTGATCCGCCTGCTTGAAAGCAATTTTGGTAGAAGGTGAGCAATGTCATGAAAATGTTCTGGCTTGTTTTGATTATTTAGAATTGATTAAGTTTTGCTCATGAAAACGACCTAGATTTTTAAAATGATCTTACTATAATGGTAAAACCTTAACATATGAAATTTTTTTAACCAAAATATCAAATTATGTTAAGATCCCCATTATGCATGTTTTAAGTGGGATCATTTATTTATCTTGTTTTCAATTTAATGTTATTCCATTGCCTTAAGGAGTAACTGAATAAATTTTCTTCTATTATCTTATCTTAAAGGCTAGATACATATAAAATTCTTAAGGTTGAATGACTCGATATATTATTACAAGCTCAACTTTAGCAATTAAGACTTTGTACGCTTAAAATGATGTAAAACAAAGATAAAATTATGAAATTGTCCTTGTATACATAATGAGATAAGTACAGTAGATGTCTTTATATGTCAAATTTCTGTTAAATCCTATATAATTTAATTGACTCACTTAAGAGTTCTATTTTTTTAACCAATAGTCTTGACAGAATCATCATGATTATGCGCTTGTACAATTAGTATTTATTACATACAATGGTATGAAAAAGAGTAGGGTTTCATTCGGAAGTTGGGCATTTTTTATAGAAAAAAATATAAAAATAATATAATATATTAAAATTTATTCCCAAAAGAGATGCTCAAGGCATTTGTAGGAATTAAAAGAAAGTAATATTATACAAAAATTTTTGAAGTCTTGCCTATAATTGAATTAAATTAATTATAAAGCTAAATTAAAATATCCTAACATCAAGCAATCAAAACATCTTTTAAGATAATAATTGGAGGTTCATCATCATTTCAAGGTTAAGCGGTCCTATGATTAAAGACCGCAACCACAAATGGATCCCACATTTGGCCAAGCAAACAAGGAAAGACCGCAAGCTGCTCCACCAACCAAAGCAGGTGTTGTGTGGGTTTGCTATTTTCCAAGTCAGGCTTCCAAGGAACAATAATGTATCTAGACGCGTAATAGGGAAAAATTCAACTAATATCCACCTTATCAGAATGAGGGCTACTGAATTCTTGGTCCAGCATTTAGAAGGAGAAGCAACCTCAAGCGTATATTGATTTTCTTTTCCAACTGCAAAGAAAAGATATATCAAACTTGACACGTACATCGATTACTAGTGTATAAATATATGCGAATAGTTTTTTATGTAAAAATTATATTATTCTTTTTGCTTGTTTAAATCACATTAATACTTTTTCATTAGTAATATGTAGACATCATCACAGATCGATTTTGAATTGGAAACGGACCTGACCCACCACCGGCGGTTCCTAAATAGGGAATCGGCCCGAGGATGGCGGGTTGAACCGACGAAGAACCTGCCAATTCTGGCGGATCCTACAGCTCTACCTCTAAAAACCGCATGACCAGATAGTTTTGGAACCGCTAATTCAAGAACCGGTTGAGAACCGACGATTCTACACCATATTTAATGTTTTATTATTAATATCACAAATAATAAATATATTTGAAATCATATATTGTTAAATTTATATAGACTTCTAACCAAAGTAGATATTCTTTCTTAATAATGTGCGATTTGTTTTTGTGTTGTTGAGATTTATTTATATCTTGGATATTTTATAATGTCACATTGCTAATATAACAACTAAAAAAGTGTAAGTGATTGTACATAAATAAATACATGAGTGTAGAATTTTTTTAGCTAATGTTATGAACAATTATTGTTAGGCTTAATGTTATTTCAAGTTAAAAAATTATTTTTCATTTGTTTATTACTTAAATTAAGTAAATTATTTAATTGATTTTTTATTTTTTTATTTTACAATTTTTGTTCCTCTGAAACTAGAATCAAACCATAGGAACCGGCGGTTCCTAAGAATCAGGAACCAGACCGGTTCTTAAAGATCCGGTTCTTATTCCACCATTTTTAGAATTAGAAACTAGCGCTTCAAGAGCTAGTTTCATACTCGAACCGAAGTGTGGTGATGTATGGTAATATGTGATGTATTAGTATTATTGAATTTTTTCCCTTCAACGTGGGCTTTTTAGGTTTTGAATTGTCGGGTATGGGAAGAACCAGAGGGCATCATAAGTACATTAACATAACTAACATCCCTTATATTAAATTCATTGAATTGTGGGTGATTGAGCCACACGGCCTGGAAACAGCCATAGAAATATGAAGGGCATAGTGTTTTGTTTAAGTCAGTGTGTAGATGTTAGGTCAGTCTCAATTAATACAACATGTAATGTGGCAAAGTTGTACAATTACAAAGACAATAGACCTAACTTATGGTCGGAAAAATATTCAATGTATATGTAATATAAATTACGTGTATATATATAAGTGGTGGATAATTATAAATCATATTTTAACATATTATAAAAAAAGTGAGTAATGTTAAAATAACTATTATTTATGATTTATTTACACGTAAAATGTATTAACTACTAAAACCTTTCTATATGGGCCGCATTTATCAACCTTTTGAATGTTTATTTATTTTATATTCCATAGTATTTAGATTAGTAAATATGGTGATATTTTATATATTAGTGAATAAGACAAAATGTGACGCAAGTCAATTGTTTGTCGAAAAAATTACCATGGATCACAAGACAGTTTTATATATATATATATATATATAGTATGTATGTATGTATGTATATTGTCTAACTTTGTATTTAAAAAATCTAGAAAAGAAGGAATTGATAGGTTATAACTACATACACATGTATTGTCTTTGTCATTGGAACGAATAGGTTATAACCACTTGCACATCCACTTTAATTTCTTTGGCCTTAACTGTGAGTTGCTTAGTTAATAAAGGAAGTCGTTTTACTTTTTGGATAATGTTTTCTTTATCTTTTTCTTTTTTTTTAATATTAATACTGTATAATTTTTGTAAGATAGGACTTATAAAAATTGCAAATATTATTAACCAACTCTACAAAAGAAACTCATTAATAAAGAGTACTACAACCCATAAAGCTTAAATTTCAGTTATATTTTTTTATAGTATAAAGGTTTTGAAGTAACTTTTCAACAACCTAGCACTTTTCTATGTATTTATATCTAATGTATTGATAATTTTTAACAATTTAATCAAAAGATTTGCAATCATACATTTCTCATAAAACAGGCAAAATATAAACCTATAATATGACATCAAACAATTTATTGAGGAATGCTGTTACAAATTGCAATTGAAATTTATCATAACATAGTGAAACCGTGGGAAAAGAATTAAGTTGTTTGTAAATTAAAAATAATAAATCCAGATATAGAAATTTGATAAAAAAAAAAAAAGATAGAATATGATAATTTAGATGATCACCTACATGCATTTTAAATGTTTTTCTATATAAACTATCACACTTTATCATTTCATGTATGCGATTATATACTCTCTTCTTTTATATTTTCTTTTGCTACTTCTAAACAGTATGTTTTATTATGGTCAATATGATTGAATTGGATGGCTACAGCTACTTTAGAACCTATAATTATATAACTTAGACAACAAGTTCTAAGAGAGCACAAGATAGGACTCTCTACCCTATATCTTATTTAATAGTTTTGAAAAATTGGAAGCTTTATGCTTTAAGAATTGTACTTTTCTTCATATTCCATTTTACAAACCATATATGTATATAATTTATAATTTTTAAGATTTATTTGAATTGTCCGTTTGTGTTTTTATCTGCATCCAATCTAGCCACGCATATCCAATGTATGTATGACTTGTATATGAGCAATAAATTCTCTCCATCTTTCTTATTGTTTTTAACAAACACTAATTGTATGCTTTTTACCTTATTGTAATTTTTTCCAAAACTACAAGCTATTTTTTTTTTTATTTTAACATGGCTATTAGAGCGTGCATTAGGGTTTGCTGTAAGTGAAAGTGATTTTGAAATGTCGAATGAAGAAGAGGAACCTATAGTATCTAAAGTGTTGTCGGGGAAAGTGAGAAGTGAAGTGTATGGTTTAAAATGAGTCAATTATTGTGGGAGTTGAACATGGGACGAATATAATGTTGGGTGTTGGGTGTGGGGCGAATAATGTTATGGGCCAAACAAATGCAGTAGTTGAAGATTAAAAATAATAGGCCATACGTAATATTATGATAATAGTAGTTATTCTAGAATATTGCTATTATAACTAACCATATGATGTGGCACATCCATCCTATGATAGTATTAGCAAAATATTTCCTTTAGGAGCAATTAGTTATAATTCACATGCCTGTATTGCACCATATATATACAATAGAGTGTAATACAAAAAAATATATGAAAAACACAAAAACAATTTTGCTCCAAGCTTGTATTAGAGCTTTATCCTTGTTGAATTTGGCTTGGTTAGGTTGTCGTTCTTCTAATTTCTTCACTGCATTCAGCTTGGAATTTAGTGGATTATCTTGATTGTCAATTTCAATTGCTTCTCTACTGCAACTGATATCGGAGCACATTGTTGGAGCTGATGGCAGAAGGCACTAGAGAATACAAACGTATGGAAGAGTTGTTCAAAACTCTGATAAAGGATCGGTCAGATAGACAAGAAGGTTGGATCAAAATGTTTTCAAACACACTACAAAAGCAACAACAAACCCTTAAGCAATAGTCACGACGATAAAAGAGCTTAAGCAACAACTTAAAGGAAAGGCAACTATGGTTGGACCCCGTTGAGTGTACAGAAGCCAGTAGAAGGGTCCAACTTGAATGATTCGAGTTTTGAAAGCACCACTTCTGGGGTTAACACACATATGTTTCTCATCTACCTATAGGTAGCAATAAAATCGGCTTTCTAACATTTAGTGGTGATAGGTTGCAGTCATGGATTATCAAGGCAAAACAGTTTTTCTTGATAGATAATACTCCAAAGCATTTGAAGGTTAAGGTGGTCATTATGCACCCATATGAGAAACCTTATGAGTGGTATGCCTCTTATTCTAAGTTGAGAACTGACGTCTCGCCTATTACTTAGGAAAAGCTCACCCATGGCACTTCAACTTGTTTTAATGAGCATGTCTTTGAAGATCCTATGGCTGAATTGAAAGAACTACACCAAATAGACACCCTTCAAAACTACCTTGACTAATTCATTCACCTCTCAACCCAGAACCAACTCATCGAGACATAGCTCCTTAGTTGTTTTCTAAGTAGGTTAAAGCCTAAATTACAATACCCTATATGAATGTTTCAACCCACTAATTTATCACAAGCTTACATATTTGCTAAGCTCTAGGAAGCCACCTTAAGGTCCTTAACCACCGCAAACAAAACCCCACCAAAAATACTAAAATTTTCATTTACACCCAAAATACTACCTATCCATCTTCTAAATAATTCAAAACTACTACAAATTTCACTGTCTAGAACACAACCCGAACCATACCCCAACTTGCATGTTACCTTCGTAACCCACCAAAGAACCATAACCCAACTTCTATTAATAACACCTGAAGACTCACACCTGAAGAAATAGAGGAAAAAAGACACAATAAGCAATGCTTTTGGTGTGACAAAGCCTTTGGGCCTCGTCGTAGATGTAGAATAAGAGGCTAAACATTTTTATAGCTTATAAGGAGAATGAAGGTGAAGATGAGGTGGATGGAGAGTGAACTGGCATCACTCACTTTATGTGCTATTGATGGAAACAGCAACAATGCTTAGCAAAGTATGTGTGTTACAGGGTACCTCAACATGAAGGAACTGAGCATTCTCATTGATACTAGTAACTCCTCCAATTTTGTTGATGAAGGATTAGCCAACAAGCTTAACTGTGTGTTGACTCCTATTGAGACAATGACAGTTAATTTGGCTAATGGAGTTAAGATGTACAATTATTTCATGGTTTATGAATTGGAGTGGAGTATGCAAGGCATTCATTCAAAGCTGATTTCTACATTCTCCCTATAAAAGGCTTATGGTATGATTCTTGGCATGCTTTAACTAATTACATTGGGAACAATACACTAAAATTTCAGGCTACTAAGGATGGAGTATCAATGGCAGGAATCTATGTACACTTTGTAAAACAAAGAGAAGACATCAATCGTATCTCAAGTAAAGCTATGTCCCATATCCTTACTTTCGTTGGATCTAGTTGTGAAACAACGTTGGATAATCAATAGTGTGGGATCTAATGATCCAATAGAATAGGTGATGCATCCTATAATTCTACATTTGTTAGAAACTTATCATGATCTATTTGAGGAACCTATTTCCCTTCCACCCACTAGATCATGTAACCATAGGATTTACCTATAAGATGATTAATTTGAGATCTTATAATTATTCCATGGTTCAAAACTCCGTTTTGGAAGAAATGATTAAGGAATGTTATTTAGTGGCATAATTCACCCCAGTCATAGACCCTTTACCTCCCATGTGGTCTTAGTGAAAAAGAAAGACAATAGTTGGAGGATATGTGTGGATTATAGAGAACTTAATAAATAGACCATTAAGGACAGGTTCCTATTCCCATTGTGGAGGATTTATTTGATGAATTATATGGTGTAAGTTATTTCAACAAATTAGATCTGTATTCTGATTATCATCAGATCCTCATACACCCAAATGATGTCTACAAGACAAATTTTCCATACACATGATGGACACTTTGAGTTTTTAGTCAGGCCATTTAGCTTGACTAACGCTCCATCTACATTTCAGGGTCTTATGAATGATTTATTTAAGCCATATTTGCAGAAGTTTATCTTAGTATTTTTCGATGATATTTTGGTGTACAGTACTGATTTAACTCAACATGTAAAGCATCTAAGGATTGTCTTTGAAGTGTTACGCAAAGATAAATTATTTCTTAAGCATAGCAAGTGTGATTTGGGGTGAATTAGATTGAATATCTTGGACATATCATTACTAAGCATGGCATTGCGACAGATCCTAGGAAGATTGAAGCAGTTAAATAGTGGCTAGCTCCAACTAATGTAAGGCAACTAAGAGGATTTCACGAATTGGCAGGTTACTATAGAAGGTTTATCCATGGGTTAATAATTGTAGCTAAACCCTTTACCAATCTACTCAGGAATGATCAGTTTTAGTGGGGTCTAGATGCTCAAAAGGCATTTGATGAATTGAAGAAAGCTCTAGTGCAATCACTGGTTCTATGTTTGCTTGATTACACTAAAAAGTTTATGATTGAGAATGATGCAAGTGGTGAGGGCATAGGGGGTCCTTATGTAAGAGAATCATCCAATTGCTCATATAAGCAAAACTCTTGCACCTAAACATAGGGGACTATCAGTATATGAGAAAGAATTGTTGGCTTTGGTTTATGCTATAGAGAAGTGGTGGCATTATTTGTTAGGGCGATCTTTTGTGATCAAAACTGATCACTAAAGTCTCAAGTACCTACTTAAGCAGTGACTACTAACTCCTACCTAGCAGAAGTGGCTCACTAAACTATTAGGATTAGACTATTCTATTGAGTTCAAAAGCGAAAGTTCTAATGTGGCTACTAATGCTTTATTAAGGAGGGAAGCCAACCAATTAAATCACCTATCTATATAGATTGCTACGCTAGAATTAATGGAGGAGATTAGAGCTAGTTGGTTTCTTCCCAATAGTTATTATCAAATCATTGATCAACTGAAGGAAGGCATTGAAGTGAAGCATTTCACTTTTAATCAAAGAGATACTTAGGAGAAAAGGGAAGGTAGTTGTTAGGGCTGCACCTAACTTAAGGGAAAAACCGCTTCAGCTTTATCAAGGAGGAATCCTGGGAGGTCACTCGGGTAATCAGGCTACTTATAAAAAGATTCTTGTTGTATTCTATTGGACTAAGTAGGAATGACTTATAAGGCAGTGTGTGGGAAATTGTGATGTGTGTCAATGTTATAAGTACGAAAATGTTGTATATCATTAGCTACTACAACCACTTCAGGTGCCCAATGAGTATTGGTAGGAAATCTCCATGGATTTCATGGAAAGGTTGCCTAATTCCAATGAGAAGAAGGCAATGCTAGTTGTTGTTGATTGATTGAGCAAATATGCCCATTTCATGGCATTAGCTCATCCATACACAGCATCTCAAGTTGCCTAACTCTATCTAGATAATGTTTACAAACTGCATGGGATGCCTGAAACTATCACTAATGACAGAGATCCAATCTTCATTAGTGTGTTTTGGAAAGAATTCATGAGTTTGCAAGGAGTTTCTCTTAATTTATCCACATCCTATCATACCCAGACCAACGGACAGACAGAGGTTGTGAATAAGTGTTTGGAAACATATCTCAGGTGCATGACGAGTGAGTATCCCAGGCGATGGAGTCAATTTTTACCATTAGCTGAATGGTAGTATAATACTAATTACCACACAAGTGCAAAATATACACATTCCAAATACTTTATGGTTATCTACCCCCAATTCATCTACGTTATGTGCCTGGAGATTCTAGAAATGTAGTGGTGGACAGTGTTTTAACCAACGGGAAGGATATGTTACACATGCTTAAGTTTCACTGTAAGCGAGCTTAGTAGCGCATGAAACATTGGGCTGATCATAAAAGAAGCAACAAAGAGTTTAAGATTGGAGATATGGTGTTGCTCAAGCTACAACTTAATCATCAAGGTTCCCTCAAGCAATCTAGGGTACAAAAGTTATCTCCTAGATACTATGGCTAGTACAAAATACTATATAGGGTTGGATATGTGGTTTACAAGTTAGATCTTCCTTCGGCAGCAACCATTCACTTCATGTTCCATGTGTCTCAGTTGAAACCCTACCATGGTGATAGAATAGATCCAATGTCTCTTCTACCTGTATCATGTGAAGATCATGAGTTAGAACCTTAAGCCATCTTGGATCAGAAGATTACTAAACGAAAAAACGAAGTGGATGCTTTAGTACTTGTCTTATGGAAGGATCTACCACCATCAAAAGCTACTTAGGAGATCTTCAGTGAACTTCGTTTGAGGTTTCCAAACAATCCCTGTGGTTAAGGGCTTCAAAGAAGGAGGGAACACACTAGGGTTTACTATAGTTGAGAGTGATTTTGAAATGTTGAACGAATAAGAGGAACCTAAAGTATCTAAAGTGTTGTCCAGGAAAGTGAGAAGTGAAGTGTATGGTTTACATGAGTGGATTATTGTGGGGGTTGAAAATGTTGGGTGTTGAGTGTGGGTCGAATAATGTTATGGGCCAAACAAATGCAATAGCTGAAGATTAAAAATAATAGGCCATACGTAATATTATGATAATAGTAGTTATTCTAGAATATTACTATTGTAACTAACAATATATTGTGGCACATCAATCACATGATAGTATTAACAAAATATTTTCTTTGGGAGCAATTAGTTACAATTCACATGCTTGTATTACACCATATATATACAGTAGAGTATAATACAAAAAAAAAAAAAATATATATATATATATGAAAAATACAAAAACAATTTTGCTCTAAGCTTGTATTAGAGCTTTATCCTCGTTGAATTCGACTTAGTTAGGTTACTGTTCTTCTAATTTCTTTGCTGCATTCGGTTTGGAAATTAGCAGAATGTCTTGATTGTTAATTTCAATTGCTTCCCTGCTGCATAGCAACTTTATGCGGAGTTGCTTAAGAAGTTGTTTAACATGCCACATCAACATATCAATCATTGATTCTCATGCCAAGCAACTCATCTAGCAACTCTCTTTATTTATTTGGCCATTTAGCAACTCTCTTTATTGATGAATTCTTAAGAGAGTTGCTTAATAGTTTTTTAAAAGATATTTTAGTTAACATATGTCACAGTCTATCAATAAAAAATAAAAAGAAAGTAAGAAACATACCTTTTAAGTTACTTAGTTAAGTAATAACTCTAATATAGATTATGTCAAGCAACTACTCTAACAATTTAATTTATTGATTTTTTATGTTACTTAGTACAAGATCCATATCAAACAACAAAATTGCCCTTTGGATCATTGTAATACCAAGAATCAAACTAAATGGGTGAATAGTGCAACCCACTTACTTAAGCATTAAAAACATTTCCCAATAAAAGGAAAAAAAAAAAGACATAATATAAATATCTTATTGAAAAACGAATAGAAGAAAACAGTTTCCTGCTTCTTCTACCCAAAAGACTCATGCCTAACCCCCGGTTTTCTTTAGTCATGATACTTGCTTTCCCAAATGAACCCCAAAAAAAAAAAAAAAAAAAAAAATATTTCTTAACCGCCCTATAAGACCGCTAAAGCCGCTAAAAAATTAAAATATGAAGAACAACCTCCAAAAAGTTATGGGGATTGCATCCGATTTTTCATCGAAGACAAACCTTAGTCCCATGGGGTGTGGGTGTGGAGTTGTCGTGTCGGGTTATTCTAGGTTCTGTGATGGTGTTGCTGATATGGCATTAAACGTGTCTCGAATTTAACACCGAAAAAGATTCGAAAACATCCTTTCTCTCTCTCTCTCTCTCTTTGTTATCTTTTCTTTCTCTTTGTTAGCTTATTATAATTGATGGCACCGGCATCCATAGTCCACGCTCGTTGTACCTATTCGCCGCTTTTTAGGAACAACACCAGTAGTACAAATAATAATAACAACAGCAGCGGAGGAGGAGCTTCCAATTCATTAGGTTCTTGTTCGTCCTCTGCATCCTCATCCTCGTCCTCGTCCTCCTCGAGTTCATCCAATTCTTTTGGTAATTCAACTTTTTTTTTTCTTTTCTTTTCTTTTCAGGGTTTGGTGAAGCTTTGCTATTTTGTTTAATAAAGTGTTCTTTATCAACGACTGTATGGTTAATGCGATGGGATACGAGTGGTTAGACCATGGATTGGACGGTCTTGTCTGAATAATCTGCACGTATGAAATGCATGTGTGGATACGTAAAATTAAAAGGGTGTGTGGAGTATAGTATAGGCGAGGAGGGGCAGAGGGGGAGGGAGTTAGATTTTGTGTTTTTTGAATTTGGGGTGTGGGGTTAGTAATTTTAGTTTTGGGAAATTTAGATAGGATTGTAACTGAAAAGAGATGATTCACATTGCATGGATATTAACGTTATAATGGCTTTAGCAAGTATGAACATTAAATTGGAAAAAGAAGGGTATAGCATAGAATCGGGATTAGATTGTAGAGAGACATGATTGTGACTCGCTCTATGATTATGATTATATCGAATGGAATGATTTATTTCTAACCCTGTCATTAGGTTATTGAAATGTGTATTTTCTAGTTAGTTTTTTGAATTTCATACACGTATATGTTGATTGCATGAAGAAATCAATGCATGTGTATTGCATGATGTGATAACTTTGAAGCTTAGCTTTGTTTCACAGCTGTCTAAATTAGAAATTAGTTCATTTGCTCATCTTGGTCTCTTTATCTCTATGGAATAACTAAAACATTGGAGTCTTTGATGGTTGTGTTAAATGTAGAGACTCCACTCCATCATGTGGGAGATTTGCTAAATTTTTAAAGCTTGGTTCTTAACCTGATGTGGGAGTAGGGCATACTTAATAATGTACCGCAACATGATTAATAGTAAGAAAGGTTAATATTGTGAATGGTACTTGAACTTTTACAAAATATATAATTAAATACGTGAATTTTAAATTTTGAAATTAATCAATTTAATATCTGAATTTTAAAAATGATCAATTTAGTACCTGAAAAAACTTTTCATGTACGCCAACAATACTTTTTTAGGTACTAAATTGATTAATTCCAAAGTTTAGATATTAAATTGATCAATTTCAAAGCTTGGGTACCTAATTGCATACCATTTGTGATATTATCCCTAGTAATTAATAGTTTACAACCGATAGCTAGATTTGTCATTCCCAGGTGAGATCTACAAATGGATGTTAATTCAAAGTAGAATGTAGAAAGTACTAACAATTTTTAAGGAATGAAGAACTTTCAAAGAGATTGTCAGTAAATACTGTACAAGATAGCTTTTCCAAAGTTCAGGAAATTTGGTTCGATTATATGTTAAGATGAGATTTTCAAAATATTTTGTCCAACTTATGGAAAGTCGTAATCTCCCAACCGCAATCCAGTAGATTAATTTAGTGTTAGAAAGCAACACCTCAGGTATATTGACATTGGAATGTTTCTTTGAGCGACTTCACTAACTAGGTCCTTTCTTTTTACTCAAGAATTTATGCTGGAACATGTCAATTTCACCTTGTTATAAATAACTTTATGCTGTTGGTTGGCCACTGAGTATTAAAGCAAAGAATAATATTTATCAAGGAAAAGTTTTGGCATAAAAACTGTTTTTACAATTCCAAATTCTCCATTCTTTGGAATCCAAAATTCAGTTTCTTTAAGGTTTATTATTATTTTATTTTCTATTTTTTTCCTAAAAACACAATTGCTGCTGAGACTTGGTAGGTGAAAATGTGTTCTAGCATCATGTCATTCGTACTCATGTTGCCTGACTTGGTCAAGTTATGCTTTCAGGAGTAAATAATAATAACTGGAAACTACATAGCCTTAGAGCTCAAGCCATGAGTATTCCAACTCAAGGAAGCATTGCATCACCAGGGGGGAGTTTAAATATGAGAAGCAAACCAGATCATCTTCTTGTGCTTGTACATGGTATCTTGGCAAGGTAATCTGCAGTTGATTTCCAAGTTGGAAGCATGGTATATTACATGTGTTTATATGTGTATTATGAGAAAAAGAGATTATAAATGGAGAACATCCTAGTTGTTGGTTCAGCTTTGTCTGCCATACTATACATGAGCACTAAGGTTACATTTTTTGGAAGTTACGGTATGGGATTTTGTGGAATGAACGATGACATCATCTAATGCTAATAATATATTTCTTACCTGAAAATGAAAAATTAACTAATTCTTGAAGTTTGCAGCCCAAGTGACTGGATATATGCAGAATCAGAATTAAAAAGGCGCTTGGGAAGAAACTTTTTAATTTATGGTATGTTGACTTACAATACTTGTATGATCTTATGCTTCATGCATAGTATAAAGCATGTAGTCTAAAATATGATCTTGCAACAAATTCCGTAAAACAAGTTCTGCACACTTGTAGTTGAATCTTCCAAAGTGTGTCTGATGGCATGAGGTATTAGCTAATTTTATCCATTTCGACTATATGGTTGAATAAATTTTCGGGGCTAAAATATGTTTGGTCCCATTTTAGTAGTAAAGGTGGCCCATGGCAATGCTGGTTTTGCTTTCATCTTCCATGTATCAACTGGAAGATTCTTGGGTGTTGCCTGCGCTGAGAATACTAAGTTTCCTGTTAAAGTGCTAGTCTGAGTAGATTACTACCTTGGCAGCAAGTTCGACAAACTCATATACTAAAACATTTGATGGGATTGATGGAGCAGGAAGACGACTAGCTGATGAATAAGGGTTAAACTATTTGCAACTATATATTTCTGCTATGAAAATTGTTTTATCATAGGGATTGCTTTGTATTTGTTAAACATCTGCTTACCTTTTGCTTGCAAGGAACATGTTCTTTATGGAAGATGACATGTTTACTTTTGCTTATGGAAAATTTGGAACTTTTTAAGTTAACTTGTTTATGATTTTGTATATCCACAACTTCTAATAGCTTATTTCAATCAACTTCTTTCTATGGATATAGTTCCTTCTTTGCCCTTCTCCCTCAGGTCACTAATCAGTCTCTGCAGCCATACTCTTGTAGTCTTGCCTGTTTTATTTGTATAACGTCACTTAAATAAAGTTTTCCTTTTAGCTCTTTTATTCAGGGAAAATCTGCCACCTCCGTATCCATTTAAATCGACCTTTTTTCTTCAAAATGTATCAGTTTTCTAGTATCTGTCGTATGAGCAACTTACTAGTTTTAATAATATGCCTTGTAAGACCAACAGAAGAAAACATGTGTGCACAAATATATTTTTAAGATAAGTGAACATATCAATGCTTTCTGCTTCTTTGCAGAAACTGGAATCATATGAAATATGTAATTGCTCAATGGTACTCAGCAAGGGGGAAACAAAGAAAACATGTTGCTTATATGGGTAAAAAAATAATATTAATTGTTTGGAATCTTTCTTGAATCAGGTTATGCAAGTAGTACAAAGGACAGAGGGCCTGAAGAAGATCTCTTTTTTGGCTCATTCTCTTGGTGGTTTATTTGCAAGATATGCCATTTCTGTGCTCTACTCTCCATGTGCCTCATCTACTAACCTTCCCGAGAGTAGTGCAAATCCTACAGCAAACAGAGACAGAATATCATGTAGGCAAGGTTTGATTGCTGGATTAGAACCAATCAATTTTATAACTTTGGCAACTCCTCATCTTGGAGTGAGGGGAAGAAAGCAGGTTTGTTCTAAGTTTTCCTCAAAGTGATCAAGATTACAGTTAGCAACTAGAAGTGTCCTATAATTTCTTCTTGCTCCCTTTTATTCTGCTTTTCGATAATGGTTTATTTGTCATTTTTATGCTTTGATGCCTCAAGAGTTATTCTGATATGAGCATGGATATCTTTTACTTTTTCATTTCACATTCGACTGAAAACATATAAACAGGCTTTTTTAGTTTAGAAAAATTTGGCTAAACTAGTAAGTGGAGGCACTAGATGTGAATAGCTGTGGGAATGATACTTTATGGGCTGCGAACATTGTTGTGTGAAGAAATATAGGTTTTGTGAGGATCCAAATGGGCATATCAAATCATTTTTCATATTTATTTTGTGAAAATTAAATTTGCTGAATGCATTTATCTGGTTCTGTATTTGCTTAAACATGTTGATTCGACTAGGTGCCTCTTAATGAAGCTATTGTTGCTTTCTTATATGCATCTTAAATCCAATCAAAGATAAGATTAAAATCTAACTTGATCTAGTGAAATATATTACTCTAAATGGAAGGAATTACATTGGATGGAAGAAGCGTACTGGTGCGTTCATTGCAAAAGAATTTCAGATTTCAAAATCTGATTTAGAGTGCTGGAGATATGTTCTAACTTTGCTAACATCCTACCAAAGTAGTTTAGTAAAATTCTTAATGAAAAGTCGAAAGATGTATGTAGGAGCACAAAGGATGAAAACCAGGAAATTAGATATCCTAAAGTCCTTTGGCGAAACAGGATTCAGTTGTTCTTTTTATGTGTATATGTGGAAACTGTTATGAAATTGTGGTCTTCAGGATTTCTCATATATGTGTTGCGATTACAATCTTAAAGATGAAGCACATGGGATTAATCATGCAGTCTTAATATGAAATGCATTTCTCTATTTAAAAGGAAATGCATTTATTTATGTTTTTTGGGTTACCCATTCACTATGAGATTTAGTATTTACATTTTCTAAGTTCAGCTGCTCTTACCAGGATAAATAATCTGGTGTATTTTGCAAATTGCTGATTAGATAGCTCTGTTTTTTGCCACTAATAACAAAAATGTTTATTCTATGTTCTATCTGCTGTTGTCACTTAGCTCTTATTTCGTGTTGCTTGATCAGTTAGATTGATAATTTCATTATAAAATTTGCCAAGGTAGATATTGTTTCTATTATTTGTCTGCTAATCTTTTATTTGGTGATATGTTGTTAGCTACCTTTTCTTTTGGGAGTCCCTTTCTTGGAAAAACTTGTTCCACCATTGGCTACATTTGTAGCTGGCCGAACTGGAGCACAGCTATTCCTAATGGATGGTAGATATAATAGGCCACCTCTTCTGTTGAGAATGGCATCTGATTGTGAAGATGGAAAATTTATGTGAGTGAAATTGCTGTCAAAGTTAATATTTTTTTTTTTTTTTCAAGTGTTTTGTGAGTTAATGAAGTAGGATGTCTCATTCAAAAGGAAATTGACCAAAAGGCAATGTGATTTACTGGTTTGTACCTCCTAGTCGCTGTGATGTAATGGCATAAATAGCAGTAGATACTAATTTGTATTTCACATTGGTGTTGATTCTAAATGGGGCCCCAAGAACTTTAGAAATAATGAGGGCCAGAATTGCAATTAATATTGTATTTTCTTGTAAGGTTCTTTTAGCTATAAGTCGTCGTGTATGGGTTATTGCCATGGCAAATGAACCCAATGTCACTTTCATCATGTATGCCCTGGAATTTCCATATGTCATTGTCACTTTAAGCAACCTAACATAGATGTGAGCTGTGACTTAGTATTGTGTTTCTTTATTATGTTTGTTTTTTCTATCGTTTTCCTCTTTTCACTGCAAGTGTATGATCTTTTTTATTACTTTGCAGATCTGCTCTTGGTGCTTTTAGATGCAGAATTGTCTATGCTAATGTCTCCTATGACCGTATCCTTATTGTTGTCAATATCCAGAGTACAATATCTTTAGACTGTGTTTGATTGGCAGAAACTGAATGATCTTTCCTTGCCATTTCTTCTCTTCAATATGATGTTTACTTGGTGGAATGGATTTTCCATGGAATGAGAGCATTGCATAGAGCAAGAACATTTTCCATTTTTGGTATGCTCATTCTTTAGGAGAGTAATTAAAATTTCTTAGGCATTCTGGAAGAATTTCTACTTATATTATTCCTATATCTTTTTCATTTACAAAACTAACAACAACCCATTCTTCTCTCTCTCTCTCGCTTGCTTTTCATTGTGGGTTACCTAAGCTACTCTTGCTTATGGTTCTTTGCAACTTCTGTTGTGAGTTGCTGAGGCAACCCGCTTGTGGTGATTGAGGGGAATCATTCAAGAACTTTGCAAATCACTTATCATATATATTATATATATATTATTTTTTTTTTTTTCTTTCCTAATTTCTCTTGGGGTATTTTAGTTATTGTACCTCTATGCTAGACTATTGTTTCTGGTCAAATCTTTTGCCAACTAAATATGAGAACAGTGTGTTCCATGAAGGTCTACTTCTTTTAACTGAATGTGATTTATTTCTCTAAGCTTTATTCATCTCCTAGTTGGACAATGTTCTTAGCACTAATCAGATATGGTTGGCTGGCGCACATCCTCTATAAGGAGAGAAACAGAACTTGTTAAGGTGAGTTGACTTGATCACTCCATCTTCAGAGTTTCAGGTGCACATTCTATTTCTTGTGCAACAATCTGTGAAGTGATTCCAGGCCTTGAAACTTCCAAGGAATTGCATAGACAATCGTGATGTCTGTTGTACACACTTACACGCATACGGAATTAAGTCTTTTAATTATTTGATCATGTAGCATTTTGCCATTGATTCGAGATATTAACAAGAGTTGAATGGATGCCCTGGATGCCCATGCCCTGTAAGAAATTTTCAGTAGCTCCATATCCTGTTTGTGTTGCCTGTAAAGTTGTCAGTGTCTGGGACTTTAAATATCAAATGTAAAGTACCAGAGGAGCGTTCTGATACGTTTGATGAACACAATTAGATGCTTCTCTAAGACGGTGATTAACATGTGATGGTCAACAGCAATCTTATAGTGATATTGTGCTTATTAACATTGTCACATTATTACATATTTGCAGCCTCCTCAGCGATCTTTGGATGGATATAAACACGTAGTGGATGTTGAGTATTGCCCGCCAGTTTCATCAGAAAGCCCTCATTTTCCTCCAGAAGCTGCAAAAGCTAAAGAAGCAGCACAAAGTACACCTAACATTCATAATACAATTGAGTATCATGAGATAATGGAAGGTAACCCGACATCACCTAGAAGATGTTCATCTCTAACTAATTGAGCAATATTTGAATTGTAGTTGTTTTTGCACAACCGAGTTGATCAATACTCCTACTGCAGAGGAAATGATTCGCGGCTTACAACAGCTAGGGTGGAAGAAAGTTGATGTTAGCTTCCACTCATCTCTATGGCCTTTCTTGGCACACAACAATATCCATGTACTTATTTCGTGTTCACCATATCTGATTTATTGACTGCTAGCTCTTTTTGATCCCATTTTAGCCTTACAATTTTACTTTTTCTATTTTGTTCAGGTTAAGTATGAGTGGCTGCACAATGCTGGTGCAGAGTGATTGCACATGTAGCAGATAGCATGAAGCAACAAGAGTCCGCACCATATGCTGCATGCTTGTAGTAGTAGATGATATCATTGTGGATGAATAATGTACATGCAAAAACAATGTCAAATAGCTTTTTCATCAATTTGCTGGCCATTCACTTCACAGGATGTAACAGGGCGGAGTAGAACCGGTATTCTCGAGTATAGAATAGCTTAAAGTAAAAGCTATTATGTAATCAATATATACCAATATTGAATAGATAGGGGAATAAAATTAAAAATTATTAATTTCAAGTAAAATATAAACCTTAGGCATTATCATTGCTGATGGCTCGGCTTGTTTAAAAATTTTCAAGCTTGAGCTCGAGTCAAGCTTTTTATCGATCCAAAAATCTAAGTTTGTTTATCTAAATGAGTTTTACTTTAAGTTCAAGCTTGACTTGTTTACAAATTGAGTTAATCTGCTTTTAACGAGCTTGAAATTAAAGTTTGAACTTAATTTGTTTAAATAGTCAATTTTTATATTCTAAAAGTAATATATGAGAGTTGTTAAATATTTATACATATATATTAAATTGAAATTAATTTTTTTTATAATTATATCATATATTTAAAATTTATAAATTTGCTAGTTAGCTTGTTAGTGAGCCTATCAAGAGTTTATCCGCAAGTTTAAAACGAGCATGTTTACGAGTTAGTATACTAGTTTGAATCAAAACTTAAATTTAGTTGATTTAGATAAACGAGTTTTTATTTTAAGTTAAAAGCTTGAATAGTTTGTGAGCAACTCAATTCAGCTTTCGTCATCATAAACCAAAACCCTGTCCATTACCTGCCGACAAACTCCACCACCATTGCCATACCATCGAGCTCATCGAACCTCTATGACATGGGCTTTTGGAAGCCATTAATGGCAAGCCATAGGCTCAAGCGATTGCAATAAGCTACCAACCCAACTCTATATATATCACTTAAAATGAAAAATAAATGAATCTTATTCTATATTTCAAATTTTATTCTATATATATATATATATCTAATAGAAAAAGATTTATCTGTACTAATATACCATCATGTACAATTGCCCTTTGTCCATGCTCAAAATTTTTAGGAATTAAAACCATAAAATATGCAATTAAAATTAGGATGAATATGTAGGATTACAAATTTTCGAAAGGCACCAATGAATCAACGTACAGAGTCAGTCAATGAAGAACGCTAGTAGGGGGGTGACATCATCCATCTGTGTGAGAGGCATTTTTATTAAGTTGGTCCTATTTATAAGAGAATGCATCCTTTTTACTTTATAATTATACCACTCGTTTCAAAATGTTTTTTAGGGGTTTCATGGAATATTAGGGCTATTTTCAGTTCCAATTATAAAAATGAAATTAGGCAAAAATGGGACGTGTGCGTGTATAACCAATATTAAAAAATTATCAAAGTATTGCAGTCAAATAAAATAATAATAATAATTTTATATAAATAATAATAATAATTTTATATAAAATGAGAATGGAATGGGATATTGTGCACACGCTGTAAAAAATTTAAAAATAAAAAATAAAAAGCAATGTCGGAAAAAGAAATTATTGATAGGAATGAGAAACTGGATTTCGGACTATTCAAAAAGTAACAGCCAGAAAAGTTAAGCACTTCACCAGCTAGGGGTGGATGGCATTGATTGCTTTGACCACGCAAAAAATACTTTTTCAACAGCTTTTAGTTTAAGGCATAGGGTGAAAAAAATATACGTCACTCACGTGTGACCTCCTCATAAGCCAACGCGTGAACTGGCTGCGTAAGGATTGACACACGCACACCGACCTGACCGACCGCATGGCGCCATCTACAATTCAAACATTTGTATTCTTTGACATGATTGGATTGGAAGAGGAAATTAATATTTAAGATTTTTAATAAAAATTATAAAATGATTATTAGGATCAAAATAATATCGATTTTAGTTAGCATAACCTTCTTTCTTAAAAAGATAATGTCATAAGTATCTAGTCTCGTCTCTCAAAAGACGAGGTCTAAATAAACTATATAACCCTATCTCTTCAGGAAACCATATCATACAAAAATATATTACTTAGCAAATGTCCATGGGAGAAATTTAACCAGCTTCTTTACCCTAAAATCAAACCCTAATTTGTTGTGGCTTACATTACCAACTAGCGATATGCTTCTCATTTTTCAATGCCAATGGAATCGTGACTTGATTGTAATTGTTCGGTTTAAGTTGATGAATTTAGTTCCAGTTCAGTTGTTGAAAATTTTGAAATTCTCAATGGGATATAGATCGATAGATGTTTTGATTTGGGATTAATTTGCATCAGCGGCTTAGGATGTTCATGGGCGAACTTGTTGTCAAAGTCTTCATCTTCATGCTCTGATTTTTCTTCAATGTCAGAGAAATTTCATGGGAAAGAAGAAGATTAGGTTGGATTTATATCACGTAAACCTCGTCTCTTAAAAGAGACAAGGTCAAACTTATCTAAAACTACAATTATTGTCGTCCGAGGGTATTTTTGTAAATTTTTAACATTAAAAATATTAATTTCTTTTTCTCGATTGGATTGGGTAGAATTTTTATTGACTTCGGTAAATATATGGATTGATTAAATTCTCTATATCAACTTTTACTATTGGTCCATAGTATTGTCATGATTATTAAAAAAAATTAATATGAAAAATATAGAGGGTTAAATCACAAAATAAATCTAAATCATTGGTTGATAATATATCATATAATTTTGGGTTAATTACAAAAACATGTCATGTGTTTTAATCAATTTGCAAACATATAACTTATAATTTTATAAAAAAATGTCAATATTATTTAATAATTTTAGAATAACACATGTCAATATTTTATTAGTCATAAAAATTAATTTTACATTATTTTTCAATTTTTCATTTGTAAAAAAATAATATTTTTATTTTTTTTTTTTTATTTAGTAATATTTTTTATTAAATTAATTTTTTAATCCAATAAGATTCTAACACATATTCCTCAAATAGTAATTAATTATACTGATACTTTTGTATGAAACTTGAGTAACCTATTTGTCAAAAAATTAATATTGGTCATGTATGCAAATTAATCAAAACACGAATCATGTTTTTGTAATTAATTCTATAGTTTTTTAAAAATTATTTTTAATGTTGAGCTTGAAGAGTAAAATTTGGAAAGAAGAAGGAAGTAGGGTGAAAGAATGATAAGAGAGAAGAAGTTAGGATGTTGCTGGTTGATCACCTGCTCCACCTAATTTCGGTATGGTGTCGTCCTAATAATTTCCACCACAAAATAAGGTAGATGGTAGCTATGGTCTTTTGTGGTGGTGACCGAATTGAAGTCATCACGGAATTTTTTAAGGCTAAAAAAAGGAATTGGATAAATAGAAAGAAATGGAGAATTTAATCTTTCCTAAAGAGAAAGAAAAATAAGAAAAATTAATTATTAATAAGATAAAATATGATATAAGAGACAAAATGGATAATATGATCACCTTTTATAAATTCCCTTCCTTCCCCTTTTTTTTTTTTTTTTAATCAAAGAAACAAATCCCAAATTTTAATAGGACGGTTCCATGGATTTGATTCCCCCGCAATGCCATTCTTTCCACATTCTTCTAGACAAACAATAGGAAAAGGAAAAATCAAACCCTATCCAATTCTTTCGTTGACCTTTTCTTCAATCTAGATATAGTATAAAGGAATTCGAACGAAACAAACAATGGAGGAAAAAGGATAGGTATAAAAAAATTAGAGAAAAGATACTTGTTGAAATAGAATATATATATATATATATGTATGTATGAGGAAATAATTAGGGATGGAAAGTTTATTAGATATTTCTTTTAAACTTGGTAATATATCAAAATGTTCTTAATATTTCAAAATACCTTTTAAGCAAAAATATATATGATATATTGTATGTAGTATTCTTTTAAAATTCCACTTACAATTTCGTTCCCTTTGTTTTTTTCCCTTCCTTTTCCAAATAAGTAATGGTTTCTTTCTCAAATCTTTTTGTGGTCCTTTTCCAAATAAATAATGTCACATTTACCGTTCACTTCATTAAATGATAATACTAATTTTATTACAATCTTATTCATTTTAAAGAACTATTATAATATTTAGTTGATCATAATAGTAATTCTGGAATTTGCATTAAAAAAATTTGAATAGTCATTTATTACTTAAAACTATGAATAACAATTCAATATTGAAATTAATTTTTTTCACAAGTACCCTCATTGAAATAAAACTTAACAATTAAAAATCTTATTACAACCATATATTATTCCTCAACAATTCCATTATAGTTTATTCATTTAACAAAATGAGTGCATAACTAATATCTAACTTTTAGTAGTTTTTCAATTAACTATAAATTTGAAGATTATCAATATTTATGCCTAGTTGAATTTTTTTAAGACCATTTGCACAACCTATAATAATTATGTTTAGAGTTGTCTATCCAATTGGCTTTTAACCAATTATATACATTGTTAAATATTATAAGCAATTATTTCAATAAAGGTGTTTTATTTAAGACATTTGCTTTTTCAACTATTATGAACTACCACTTGTATTAATTTTGTTTTGTAGGATATCGTTTACACTACTTAGAGATATCTAAATGAATATCTTTATTAATATAATTGTTTAAGACACATACTAGTTTGTAATTGGTTAAAAAGCAAATTTAGGCAAACCATTGTGAACAAAGTTAACATAAGTGGTGTCTCTAATTGATGGTGTCGCATAATTGTAATATAAGTTCACTGCTTTACATTGTAAAGATGATACATAGCTGAATGACTTATGGAGAGAAATAGAAAATGGTAGGAAGGGAAATAAGCAATCTCATAATTTCGAATGTATAAATGAAAAGTGAACAAGCTTTATGCATCAATCTCACTATCATTGAGCAAAAATGAGATTTTCTTCATCTCAGTCTTACTTAATCTTTGAGAGTGGAAACTTAATGCCAAAACACTTTTTCTCTAATACCTAAATGACATGTAAATGAGGAGATATTATTGAACATTCATAAAATCTCAAGCTTGGTGATGTGTTTGGATCATCTCATTATCCATAAATGAGAGACGATTACCTTAGGGGTTATCTCTGAGCTTATCATGTGATAAGGCTTGTAGCCATCCTCACAAGTACATGAGTTAGCTAAAAAGAGTTGAAGGTGAATGGGTTGGTCTCAACAATCCACGTTTCAAGCCTATCAAATTAATTCTTTCTAAATCATTTTAAGAATGAATCTGCGTCCTCAGACTTACAGCTCGTTCACTTCGCTGTAGTTGCAATTCCATTATAATCTTATTCCTTACGAATAGCTATTATGCCGTTTGGTTTACCGCATAGAGATTCCACAATGAATCTCTATTACATAAAACAATGAATAGTCATTCTTTATTCAAATCTATGAATACCAATTCAATAGTGGAACTATCTTTTTTTCAAAATACCATCATTTAAATAAAAAATCAATAAAGAAAAATCCTATTACAGCTCTATTTCATTCCTCCGTAATAGGGATTCCATTACAACCTTATTCATTTAGTGAAGTAAATGAGACATTAGTCTCTTGTGTAAGGTATTAAACCTAAGTTGTCAATAAGCTTTAAATTCATCTTAGCTTTTTTGAATATTTAAATTTGAATCAAATTTGATGATTAAGATTAAACTCAATTAGATTCATGAGTTAGTCAAGTACATTATTCATGGATGCAAGGAATGAGAAATGGTTAGAGAGAGAAGTGTAACACGTGTTTTCTTTCTGCCATATTACTTTTTTTTATTTTCATTTTTCTTTGGGTAAGATTATTATGTTTTGTATTATTCAATTAAAGCATAATACTCATTGACATGTGCTAACCTACAAATTCTCTTTATCAAACTTTTACAGTTGGCTATAATACTCTCTTAATTATAATAAAAATTATTCTAAAAGAAATATTAAGGGTTCAATTACAATTAAAAAAGAGTTGAATCTTCATTAATAATAGGACCATGTGGCGAATATAATTTTTCAAATTGTTTTATGCTAAGCTTGGAATAATATTTTTGGAAAGAAGAAGGAATTAAAATGGAAGATAACAAGAGAGAGAATGGGATAAATGGAAAAAAAAAAGAAAATTTAATCTATTTTAAAGAGGAAAGAAAAGTAAGGAAAATTAATTATAAATAAGACAAATTATGATATAGTTGTAGATCATAAATATAGTAATAGTTGGTAATTTAATTAATTTATAAGGAATAAAATGAATAATTTAATCACCTTTTAAAATTCCTCTCCTTCTCCCCATCTTGAAAGAAAACAAATCCCAAAATTTGATAGGACGTTGTCATGGACTTGTTTCCTCCCCACTACCATTGCTTCCATATTCTTCTAGACAAACAATAGGGAAAAAAAAAAAAATCAAATCCTTTCTAATTCTTTCTTTCCCCTTTTCTTCCAATCTAAATATAGTATAAAGGAATCCAAAGGAAATATAAGACAAAGGAAAAAAAGATAGGTATAAAAAATTAGAGAAAACATACTTGTTGGAATAGAAAGAAAATATGAGGAAATAATTATGATTGGAAAGTTTATTAGATACATATATATGTATGTATGTATGTATATTTAAGTTGTTAATATATCAAAATGTTCTTAAAAATTCAAAATATCTTTTTAGCAAAAAAAAATATAATATATTGTATATATTGCTCTTTTAGAATTCCATTTAAAATCTCATCCCTTTTGTTTTAATAAGTAATGGTTTCTTTCTCAATTCCTTCCATAGCTCTTTTTAAGGATGAGATAAAACCATATATTTAATTTCGTCTAACTAATAATATAAAAATTAAGTATAATGTCACATTTACAATCCATTTACTTGACATAAATTGCTATTCATTTCCTCCTCATTTTATGTAAACTGCTATTGCAGTGTTTACTTGAGGAGAACGACAATTGATAAAGAATTGGTATTACGTAAAATAGCAATTCCACGTCCATGCATTGCTGGTTTATTTTTTAACTTTGTTGTAAATACTTCTATCTTGAAAATATCCCATGCTTAATTATTCTTTGTCTATAATAAAGACAATGGCATTATAGATATTTTACGTTTTACTTTAATAATTACTTGTTTTATTTTTCATATTAAATGAATATTGTAATAGCCATTACAACCCTATAACATTACTATTGAATTGGAATTCAATTCTCTCTATTCATTATGGCAAAGTGAACAAGCCCTTAATGTTCACTTTACAACCTTATTTATTATGAATAGCTATTACCGCTAATCATAATAACAATTCCATAAGGAATTTATGTTTAAAAAAGCATTAAGTATAGTCATTTATAGGGTGGGCAAAAAAACCGACCGAACCAAACCAATCCGTAACCGAACCAATCCAAACCGAAAATATGGTTTTTTTCATGGTTTGGTTTGAAATTTTTCAAATCCGAACCAATCCGTAAATTTATGGTTTGGTTTGGAAGGTAAACCAAACCAATCCGTAAAACCGAACCAAACCGTTTTTAAAAAATAATAATATTTTACTATATGTTTATATGATTTCATTGTATATTTATTTGGTAAATATTAATTAAATCAACTTGTTCTTTTTTAATTTTTTTTAAGCTCATGATATGTAATTTTTTTTATGATGAACTATTATTTTTTTTAATAGCTTTTAACTTTGTAAAGTATGAAATTTATTTATTTAGTTATAAATTTTTATTATGTATTAATTGTTTAATATATTTTGTCAGTTGGTCATTTTATCCAATGATGAATTTTGTTGATAGATGATTTTTTATTTTAGCTAAATTATTGGTAGATAATTGACATGATGGTTATATTAAAAATCATAAATTATGACTTACTATGTATTGATTAGTGAATGTATTTTATTGGTGGATAATTGATTTTATAGAGAACTATAGATTAGAAGTATAATGAATTTATAAAGTATTTTATCGTGGTTTATAATATCAACTTTGTAAATTGATATAAATATTTAAGAATCTACACAAATGTAAAAAAACTAGAACAAGAAAAATTTTTAGTTAGAATTTTGATTTAAACCGTAATCCAAACCGAACCAAACCGTTATTTAATGGTTTAAAAAATTATAATCCGAACCAAACCATTACTTAAT
Source organism: Combretum micranthum (assembly GCA_024138025.1). Taxonomy (NCBI): domain Eukaryota; kingdom Viridiplantae; phylum Streptophyta; class Magnoliopsida; order Myrtales; family Combretaceae; genus Combretum; species Combretum micranthum. The sequence goes on along the minus strand of JAMXBD010001458.1, from coordinate 124,493 downwards.
GGTTTGGTTTGGGATGGAAAAAAAACCAAACCGTAAATTATGGTTTGGTTTGGTTTTAGGAAAAACCGAACCAAACCGATCCGTGCCCACCCCTAGTCATTTATTACTTAAAACTATAAATAAGATACAATTACCTAACTAAGGGTTATCCTAAATTGCATGTAAATGAGGAGATATTATTGAACATGCATAAAATCTCAAGCTTTGTGATGTTGTTTGGATCATCTGGTGATCAATAAATAAGATACAATTACCTAACTAAGGGTTATCCCTAAGCTTATTATGTGCTAAGTTTGTATCCATCCTCATTAAGTACATGAGCCGGCTAAGAAAGGTTGAAGTGGATAGGTTGGTCTCAACAATCGACATTATAGCTTACCAAGTCAGTTCTCTCTAAATCATTCTAAGAATAAACCAACCTCCTTAGACTCAATCTCTAATGTAAGGAATCAAACCTACGCTGTTGATGAGCTTTAAATTCATTTTAGCCTTTTAAATATATAAATTCGATTCAAATTTGATTAGGATAAGCTCAATTAGATTCATGGACACAAGGCACAGGAGATAGTTGGAGAGAGAAGTGTAACACATGTTTTCTTTCTACCATGTTACTTTTTCTTTCAATTTTCATTTTCTTTGGGTAAGTTTCTTATGTTTTGTATTATTCAATTAAATCATAATACTTATTGATATGCGCCAATCCGGATAATAGTAACAAATAGTTAGAAAAGACGGACACGCAAGGCGTGAAAAATAAATACATAAAGTAAAAATAGGTAAAAATATGGATATGTAAAATGTAATATACCCCTCGAATTTTAAAATTTTACTGCTTTAAGCAATGATAAATTGATGATTCCATCAAGAGCATACTGGCCCAGTGACATAAATACTGATCTTTCAATAAATTGATCTTGGTTTAATTCTCTCCCTCCCAAAAAAAAACAGTTATACGAGATTTTAATTGGCAAAAAATAAAATAAAAAAGAAAAAAAAAAAGAAAGAAACCGTAACTCCTTTCTTTAGCCAGAGTAATAAAAATTCCTTAACTCTTTTCCACCCCAGTATATGCATGCTTTATCTATATGACTTGACCCGATTATCAACATGGATCAGGATGATGACATAATGTTATCTATATGTGTGTGTTTCTATTTTATTCCTTAAATTGCATTTCTATTTATAATCTAATTAATTTTGCCAGTTAAGCGTGTCTAGGTGAGTGATTAAAATTAACATAAGTTTTTTTTTATAAAAGGGGAAAAAAGGGGGAAGAAAAAGAGCAAAAAAGTACTTAATCATACAATTGAGAGACATTATTTTTATCAAAGAATTTAATAAATATTATAAATAGATAAGAAATGCTATTTCGAATAGAGTTAAAAGTGATTACGTATAGGAGTTATATTTTCATACATCGCAGGCTCCACAGTTTTGCTGTATAACTTTGACCACCGACGTTTCAATTCTCCATTTTCCACTTTCCACGAGAGCAAACAAATATCGGCAAACATGGGCAGCGGTCGATAAGTAATAATATATTTTTAAATAGTTAATAAAATAATATATAATTATTTGTATAAAAGATTTGACCAGCTTTTATATCCAATAATGAAGAAGAAGAAGAAGAAGAAAAGAAAAAAGGAAAAAAAAGCAAAGTTTGATCTAGTTTTAATCCCGTGCTGCAAACCTCCGTGGGTGGTACACCGCTAACCCACCAGTTGTGGATTACAATTCACCAAGCTGGTGATAAATTTTTTTTTTTTTTTTTTAAATTTATTGATTTTTTCTTAATTTTTAAATAAAATTTTTTATTTTTGTTCTCTCATTTTTAGTTACTTTTTATTAATATTTCTTATTTATTTTTGTTAAAATAAAAAATAAAGCATGTAAGTTTTTTTTCCTTGTTTTAATTTTCTTATTTATTTTGTCTGATTTATTTTATTTAAATAAATAAATAATTTAAATACATCAATGTGCTATATAAAGTTAGCATCCCACTTAACTTATTTTAACATAGATCCCTCATTTAACCCATTTTTTCAAATAGAATCCTTTTCTTAAACCATAAGGCTGGCCCATAAATTGAGCTTTACAAACAGGATTTCCTTAACTACAAATACTAAACATAACATTTAAACTCGCCTTAAATGTAACCGCGATGTATCACAAGGTCACTATATCCACATAAAAAACACTATTGGGAACACAACAATTCCAAAAGCAATAATACATAAGACTCCAGTGTTACAACTAGCATATGAAATGCATACAAACAAGATCACTATTACAGCTATCAAGGCCAAGCAGAGCCGGTTTGTCTTGCATGTGTTTCTATGGTCTTGACTTCATAAGTAATTGGATCAAATAAAAATTTCAAGCAAGAAAAACAGTTCTGATATGAATAAATATATTCGATTTACATTTATATTTTATCTATATTTGATTTATTTGATCTTTTAATTAGAACTATCAACTTTTTTTTTGTCTGTATCTAATTTTTTATAAATAATTTATTGGAAAAAAGTTTGAAAAAAATGTTTATATCTGTAGTCTACCAACAAACAAACAAACCTTAAATGAATCCTTTCTGCAATAACCTTTCAATAACACATTTTTATATTGCATCTATTATATGTTTTCACTATAATTAATATTGCTACTATTTGTGCAAAATGACATGTTTGGATTGTCGAATTTTTATCTATATCGGATCTGTATCGGTAACTTATTAGTACCGGATCTATATCAGTTCGATTTTGTCAGTTTATGAGTGAAACTGTCAATTTTCCATCAATATCATATCTGTATTCGTTCGGCCTGAAAGCAAAACCAAAATGATACCAAACCTGGTGTTCAAACAGGCCAGCCTTTTGCTCTAGTTATAACATTTTTCTCTCCTATAAAGAAAACAACCTCATTTTCATGGTTATAAGATGGATGAAGTTGCCTAATTCCAAGAGGTGTTTGTATCTTCAGTTTTAAGGCCTTGCCATTGTATTAGGACATGATTAATATTTCGTACCTATCTAGAAAGAGAACTCGCTGTTTCAATACTTACAGAAACACAAAAATTATTATGAATTTTAACATGGCTAAGAAGTTTTAACTCTAATGCAAGAGTGCTCAATCTCTTCACAATAGATTATGGGCCCGTTTGGATTATCAAATTTTTTATCTTAATCAAATCAGTATCAGTTTGGTATCAATATTGGTTTAGTATTGGTTTGGTTTGATTCGTTTATAAGTAAAACTGTCGGTTCTTCATCGGTATCATATTTATATCGGTTCAATATTGATTTGATTTGAAAACGATGCCAAAACAAAAATTCAAACAAACCTAAGTCATGCATATCTCTTAAAAGCCTGTGGCTCTCTTAACGGTCATATAAATTTGTTTATTGGGTTGAATTTTAAAAAAAAAAGCCAAGTCTCAAGAGAAAACTCAACCTCGCTGTAAATACTTGTTGGCAAAATGCTGAATGCACTACTATGCTTTTAAGTAAAACTTCTTATAAATTTTGAGTAACTGCTCTTTAGAGGATTAGCCACTGTTCATAGTTTCCAAATTAAAAGTACTTCTCATGTGCTGTATACTTCCTCAAAAGGTGAAATTTAACCTTGTTATAGATCACGGAAACAAACTTTTAATATATAATGTAAACTTGTACATGAATTAAGAGTAATTTTAATAAATACCACTAATATGTATATAAGGAATTAACGATTTTATAGATGTTCTTAAACATGGGATTGAATTTGTTTGTCCATTCTCGACTTCATTTATTTCATTTTAATTTATATTATTTCTACATGTCAAATGTGATATAAAAGTAAAACCATTCATTATTCTTGGATATCCATCTACGCTGTACAAGGCTTCCCTTTTCTTATTATCTTGACATGATGGTGGTATGATGAACTTTTATCATATTATATATATAATAGGGTAAATTATATTAAAAGATACCAACATTTAAAAACAAATTTATTTAAGATATCAATATTTCAAGAGATTAAAAAAAATTAACATTATGTAAAGTGATTCTAGTGATGTATTAATAATAGACTAATGATGAAAATTAAGGAAATTTAATTAAAAAAATAATTAAAAAGTTGATACCTTAGATGAACTTTGCAAAACGTTAATACCTCAATTGATTTACTTTACAAAAAATTAATTCTTCTTTTTAATTAATTAAAATGTTAATACCTTAAATAGACATACCCCATACTTAGTATATTCTGGTGTAAGTTACCTATATATAATAAGTTTAATTGTAGTTTATAATACTCCAATTAGTGCTTAAATTAAGTATGTGCATAATAGATAATCTGCTAGTATATATACTAGTTCATGTCATGGTGTTAAAAACATGTTAACTAATTAAGGGTTTGTTTGGATTGTTGGATTTTTATCCATGTCTAATCTGCATCTGTAACTAATTTGTATCATATATGTATTGTATCTGTTTGGCGATTTTATGAGTAAAACAGTTAATTTTTCATTGGTATATATTTTTTGACAAACATCTATTTGAAAGCGACAAGAATATAATTCTAAAATAGTTAGAATATAATAAAATAAATAGACATATATTAGTCATTTATATGTATGTTGTCGTAGACTTCCAGGGTAAAGTTGATTCGCGTCACAAAAAAGCACATGACCTAGTTTACGAGTTCGTGCATATTTTGCCACATTACATAGAGACATTTAATCTGTTGCATGGACTTGCAAATGGGTCATGCAATTCGATAATTTACCGTGTTTATGTCTCAAAGAGGTACATAACCTGGTGCCTGTGCATAGATCATGTACTTTTAGAAATCTCACTTCTCGTTTTCACTCTAAATTGTCTTTAAACTTCCTTGTACTTACACCCAACCCCCCTTCCCCTGCAAACAAAAACTAAACAATACCTACATACTTTTCAATGTAAGTAAGACCCAATGGATTAAAAACACATTGGAATGTTTACAACTACTTCTTCAATCTTCACTTTCGAAGACTCTCTTGAAATCTTTTCCTAACTTCTTTGTTTCCCTTTTAAAGTGTCGCATAGAATCTTGTCAAGACTCTTTAAGATTTGCAGAAGAGTCTTGAGAGGGAGATGAGAAAGTCTTTGTATGTAATTAAAAGAAGGATAATGTAGTTATTCTAGAGTTTTTATAGGTCACAAACCATTGTATGTTTTTTAAATTTTTTTTGGGGTTAGACACAATTACCCCTCCATTAATAAACACTTTATTGTTTTTCTCATTTTTATAATTTATTTATTTTGAGTTATTTCATTTATCCTCTTGGTAGATTTAAAAACTTTCATCCTTGAAAGTTACTTGAATTATCAAAGAGTTTTATATACTTTGCTGTCATTTCAAGTTTGAGCTCCCAAGTAGCTACTCTCTCCGTTCGATTAGTCCATCAAACTTTGATATATTTGATCGCACATGTTCTCAAAATGTAATCTTTTGTATCGACTATCCAAATTGGTCATTCAATTGTAGTGTTGTTGATTGTATTACCAAAATGACTTATACATTTAATATTTATAATCATTTGAAATTAGATGGCCCTTTAAGAAGTTCTATAAACCAAATGATTAAATTACACTAGGATGTATTAACTTTTGGAATAAGTTCATCTAAATTATCGATATTTCAAGTAGTCAAATAAATTAATTATAAGAATATAAACGTTCCACAAAGTTCATTTAAAACGACAATGTTCAAATCAATGTTTTAGTTAATATTTTGGTCAATCATGAATTTTTTTTTTTATCTATTTGTAAAAAGTTAATTCCTCTTTTTAACCATCTATACTTTAAATGAATATACTCCAAATATTAATTTTCTTTTTTAATTGTTCAAAATGCTGGTTATGCTGTTTCAACTAATTATGATTAAACATGTGGCAGTTTTAATATGCAATATTTATATTAAGTTATGTAAATTATTCACACATTATATTATAATTAGCAGGATCAACACCGTGACACCATTTTAATCACGGCCAACGATCATCCGAGGAGGGTGTGGCATACACGAAGGAGGGCGAGCGTGAATCAAACGGGAGAGCGGGAACTTTTCCGCGTCGTTCCGTAGCAGCACACGGCACACCCAACTAAGAACGACAGGTCGAGACACGAGGTCATCGTCTTCTCAAACCAACAGCATCATCTCACCCCCACACATGACTCACCACAAAAATAAAATTAAAAATTAGAAAATTATAACTTTTAACCCCATCAAACCAAACTCCTCGTGTTCACATTTAGAGAGAGAAACTCCTCCCTGCATCCATCTCTATAGAGAGAGAAACAGACACAAAAACACGCAACACACAGACACAGAGAGAGACCAGACAGACAGACAGAGAAAAAATGGCGTCCTCGAAAGATAGAGAAACCTACGTCTACGTCGCCAAGCTCGCCGAACAAGCCGAGCGTTACGATGGTTACTCCTCCTCTCTCTAGATTCTCTCTCTCTCTCCCTTCTAGATCTATCCAACTTTCAGATTCTTATGATGTTTTTTTTTTTTTTTTTTTTTGCTTTTCTCTTTCATTGATATGTATAACATGTTTCCTTGCTCGATCTCTTATTTAAAATCATTTTTCTTAATGTGCTTCCATCTGTCCCGGCTTGATCTATTTATTTCATGATCTAGCTTCGTTTTTTTTATTATTAAAATCTAGGTTTATTTATACTCTTATGGTGTATTTGTTTGTTTTGTTGTTTTGATTTATTCGGAATCCGCGTGCATGTGTATGTTTGGCTTGTGGATATCGATAATGGAGGAATTCTTCTAATTGAGGGATTGTGACCTTGTATTTAAGGAACAAAACATTGATTTTAGATAAACGAAACAAGTCTCTCCGTCTTGTATCTGCTCGATTTCGATTCGATTCGGCTTGCAGTTGACGCTTTTATTGACCGTGCGGCTGGACTAGCTCGCGAGACTAATCGAGCTGAACTCGAAATTTGAGTTCACAGCATTCTTGATGAAGTTTAGATTATATTCAGATTGATCTTAAGCTTTTATAAAGATTTAAGTAAAATGATTTAGATTTTATTAGGCTATAACAAGTCTATACAAAGATAGTTGAGGCTATATATAAAAAACATAATAAAAAAAGGATAGTTGAGACAAACTCGAGCTTAAGATTGTGATTAAGCATAAAGGTTATAGCTTAATCTAGCTGAAGCTTTGAGTTTTCGGGTGAAGCTCAGGCAGAGTTTTCTTGACACGACTAATTCATTAGGCACTTAGTCAGCCCTATATATCAATGTTTGTTTTGACTTCAACTTAAGTTATGTTGAGAAGCATGCCGTCGGTTTTCATTAGGTTAACGTGGGGTTGTTTGTCTTTCAATCTTAGTGTTCTAGGAAGAATAGGAAAGTTCATTGCTCGATAATCCGCTGTTTAGCTTGCCGCATGGGATAAGAGGGAGCTGAACTTTAATTCAACAGTAATGTATGGTTATTTGCATATCTATCACATCATTTAATTGATATAGAAATCAAAGCAATAAATATTAGAATAAAAACAACATATCTATTATACTTATATCATAAAAGCAAAGTACCTCTTACGTTTTCTTTATAATAGACAGATGATGGTCTAGTGATATTGTCTTTAAGACCTGGTTTTTATGATAGTATAATTAGAAAACCATATGATAGCAATTCATGAGCATATGGACATAAATTGAGATTCATTTTTTCATAGTAACAATTTACTGAAGCAATTCATAGGGAATTGCTATATGGTGTTTTAGCAACTTTTTATGGAATGATCATATGAGGTGGAAATATGCAGTTAATTTAATATAGAAGCTTTAAAATCCCTATCTTTATGCATTTTTCAGTTAGTTCTACAAACATCAATTGACATCATTCCAGTAGGAAATTGACATTTTGAAAGGATTTTGGAATAAATGGAAAATAATTTTGCTGCTATTGAATATGGTAGAAATGGTTGATGCAATGAAGAAAGTAGCGGGTCTAGATGTCGAGCTGACGGTGGAAGAGCGGAACCTTCTTTCTGTTGGTTATAAGAATGTGATTGGTGCTCGAAGGGCATCGTGGAGGATCTTATCATCCATTGAGCAAAAGGAAGACTCAAAAGGAAATGAACAGAATGCGAAGAGAATTAGGGATTACAGGCAGAAAGTTGAGTCTGAATTGTTGAATATATGCAATGATGTTATGAGCGTGATTGATGAGCATTTGATTCCATCATGCACTGGTGCAGAAAGTACTGTGTTTTTCTACAAGATGTAAGCTTTTGTTTAGAACAGATTCTTGAGATATGAATGTCGGTTTGAGGAAATTTTGAACACTAATGGAGTTTGGTTTTTTGGATTTCCAGGAAAGGAGATTACTATAGATATCTGGCAGAGTTTAAGACAGGTGATGAAAGGAAAGAAGTTGCTGAGCAGTCTCTGAAAGCATATCAGGTTCATATATTGCTTCATTTTTCTTTCTGCTTGTAGTTTGAAACTACGCAAAATCTCCATTTAAGCTGAAGCTAAGTGGGCTTTACTTTAAAAAGAAAAATGATCTCTGATTATTTATTTATGTATTTTAATGACTTTTCGTCGGTAAAAGTAGCATATCCCATGCAAATATTATTAGATTCTCATTCTAGAACTAATATTCATGCTCTCTTAGTTTATCACGTCCTCCTGCAGGTAAAGCCTATCATGAGGTTGTCTGTGAATCCTTAATGATTCGTTTACTAGAGAAACCTTATGTCTTCAGTTCTTATTTTTGTTTTTGGGTCTTTCTGTTGACACTTTAGCTCATCTTTGCTATTCCTCTGGATAATTATTGTACTTTAAATCGATAAGATGAAGAATTAATGATAATGTTAGATCATCACAGCCCTTTGCCTAGAATTGTATATGAATCATAGGGATTCTTGTGTTTCTAGTCTGCTTCTGCTGTTTATTTTTTCTCTTTTGCATGAGATGCTACTAGGTTTAGTTTGTATCTACGTATTAAAAATTTTCCTTTATGCAGGCAGCTTCAACTTCAGCTGATGCTGAATTATCCCCAACCCATCCAATCCGCTTGGGTTTGGCATTGAACTTCTCTGTCTTTTACTATGAAATTATGAACTCTATTGACAAGTAAGTGTAACAATTTAGACTTGTTTCCCCTTGAGATCTGTGTGGTTCCTTCTAACTGTCCAAATTGTTACAGGGCATGTCAACTCGCAAAGCAGGCTTTTGACGAGGCTATCTCTGAGCTGGATTCATTAAGCGAGGAATCTTACAAAGATAGCACATTAATTATGCAGCTTCTGAGGGATAATCTTACATTGTGGACCTCTGACGTCAATGAGGATGGAGGTAAATCAGAAGCTTGCATTTAACATATCTGGTTTTGGTTTTTCACTGTTATTGTCTGTTTCACTTTACATTTTTAGATGCTTAATCCTGTATTTGATTGACGAAACAACTATTCAATGAAATTGCTATTGTTACGATATTGTTACAAAATGAGGGATTGCAGTTCTTTCATGGGATCAAAGGAGTAGTTATTCTTTAGTCTCTCTCAGTATATTTTTGATCTAGCTATGAGATCTTAAAAGAACTATAAAGAATAGCTATTGGTTCTTTATTTTATTCTCTAAGAATCATATTCTATTCCTATCTTATGCCACTCTGTAGACCACACATTAGAATTAGACCTAGACCTAGACCTAGACCTAGATCGAAACCTTTGTGAGTCTTGTCCATGCCATCATTTCTAACATAATTTTGATAATGTTCGATGCATATGGTGTCTTGTTACCTCGTATTTATGGTGCTCCAATGGTCTTCGCGAAATATGTTCCAAAAAACATGATAGAAAGGTCTTCTTTAAATGCTGGCTAAAGGGCTTTCCATAAACGTCACGTGTTCGAACTGCATTTGCAATTTATTAGCATGATCATTCTCCATTTATATTATTGCATCGTGATATAGCATTAGCAGTAGCACTAAATTTCAATCAAGGAACAAGAATACGTCTGTGCTCGTCTCCTTAAATGGCCACCTTCCATTGCTGGACTTGATCATAATAGCTTAGTTCTTTAAGAATTTGTGTTTTAACTTCAATATGCGGTGTTCACATGCTTTTGCTGTCTTATATTTGCAGAAGAGACTCAAAAGGTGGAAAATTCTGCTAAAGTTGCTGGTGGCGACAACGCAGAGGTAAGTAACGTGCATACCAAATGCTACTGCTGGAAATCATTCTGAGCTTTCATCTTGTACTGAAATTTAACATCCTTTGATTTGATTATTGCAGTGATGAAAAACATTACGGGAGGGAAGAAGAAACATAGATTGTTACTTTGCTTATATTCTGGAGGGTGCTGGAAATTCAATTCTTCCTTTCCTATTATTCTTCTTCTTTTTTTCCTTTTTTTCATTTGTGCTGTTTAGATAGCTCAGCTTGATGTTTATTCGAATTTTTCGATTTTCATCACTGAAGAAGAACTAGACTGCATTGCTGATTTATTTTGATGATTTACAAGTTTCTTTTCTTTTCTCCTTTTTTTTCCCCTCCGCATGTGGCCTTCTAATAATGGAGAATTTATTAGCATATTTATCACTGTTGACCTTTCACAATTTGTTAATGCTGGGAATACCTTCTGGCTTTTTATAATTTTTTCATTTCATGCATGAAACATCATATTATGTGACAAAAAAAGACAGTCATTTATATAAATATAGTACTCGAAAAGAGGAGCTATAATGTTTGCACGACAATGATGATGTTATCTTTTCTATATTATTAAACAAACACATTCCGATTATCATGAAGTCATTCCTATTTTATGAAAAACTACTTTTTAAATATGAACTCGATAGTTTCACATTTTGCAGGAGTCTATCTATGTATGGATTATCTATGTACTTATATTTTTTTAACAAATACATTTCTTGAAGTCGTTCCTATTTTATAAAAAGCTACTTTTTAAATATGGTTCTGTGTGACAAAGAGATAATAAATGAATAACTTTGCTCATAAAAACATCAAATAAACTAGATATAAATGATAAATAGATACAAATATAAATATAGATGAAAAATAGACCATCTAAACAAACCCATAAACTCAATAGTTTCACATCTTGCAGGAATCTATCTATGTACTTACATTATTTAACGAATTCAGGCATTGGACTCACTGCTCGTAGCTTTAAAAAAGTCATTAATAATAGTTAAATTACCATTTTCCATTCTACTTCATTGGAAACAACTTTTGTTAAAACTCCATGATCACATTTTGTGGAGACAGCTATAATTACCCACCTCCTATATCCCATATTAATTCAATTATACTTAAAATGTTTGAGGATTTTCTTATGTTCTCTCTTTTTTCCTCCTCTATTTATTCTGATTAAAGCAGAGGTTATTATTTCAAGTGTATGTTTTCTTGTGTTAGGATTGTATTTTCAAATCTTAAATTTTTTTTAAGATGTTTTTTTTTTTTTTACTTTGTTTACGTAATCAAATTTGGATTTAGCCGGAATGTGTGGGGCAATACGAAAGAAAGAAATCGAATGCAAAAAATATGTTGCGGGAACGTGGGAAGTCTGAAAATTTGAATGATGTGATGGTTGGAACATTCGGGATTGATGTTTTTCCTTGACCATTAGATATTTCGTGAGCAAAATCAAACGGCTAGGATCCTTTGACACGAAACGGTGCCTTCATATGTATATGAAAGTAATGTGTATACGACCAATTCGTACACGACACCTGCTATCCCATAATCGTACTAGAATTTGAAAAGGCAAGCTTCTCCCAACCCTGTTTTGCATTGGCAGTTTGCTCGAGCGTTTCCTATTATGCATGATACGCTTAGCTAGAACGACGCAACACTCAACCCAGTCATAAATCTCCATCAGGTTCCTTCGGCCCCATACAGCTGTGGTTGTTTTTTCCAAATCAATCCATGATATTGGAATTCTCTACTCAACCAATGACTTAGGTTCTGGCATGAAACCCCCTTTTCAAATCTACTCTATTAGTTGTTTCGCATTAAAAGGCGTATGGAAAACGATTGTTGATAGACAAATTTAAACAGAGGGTCTTTCAAATCTAGCTCCGTCTAAACAGAACACTAACAGTCTTGATACTTCCCTACTATCAATTCTCTCGACATAACACACATTGAGCTCTATTTAAAGATGACTGATAAGACTAATAAGAGTCCCTATTCACCCGGATGAAGACCTCCTCTCAGACCCTAGGACCCTATCTTTCCACGACTGGAGAATGTGGGCTAGTGAACCCTCGACCACTGCCCATGAACAATTTTTAATGACCTATATATACTCTTATAGTACATCTTTCAAGAACAATTATGCACTCATAGCTCTCATTCTACTTTTTTGTATACTCTATCAATATCTTATTGACTTAATAGTAAGAGTAACCATATCGGACAATTCTAAAAACTTACAAATCCTTTACTATCTTGCAGGCCTATATGATTTAAGATTCAAATCCAAGACACTCTATTGACAAATTAAGACACAACAAAGGTGAATGGATCATCATTAATTATATCAATACTATATATTTATGTAATTAAATAATCATATTTTGATTATGCTTTAAATAGTTTATAAATATATATTGTTAATATATTAATTGAGATAGTATCTTAAATAAACTATTCATTTTCCTGAATACAAATATGGTTTAGACTAAAATCTGCATATGGTACAAAAATTTATTTAGTTTTTTTATGTACAAAGGCTATGATGGAGTTGTATAAAGCAATTGGAAATATTTGTATCATTACCCTATTGTAATACAATTATATTTTTAACCTTTAAATTCTTTCACATTTTGTTTTCTTTATTTATGTTATCATATTGTGTAGGATTTAAGAATATGAATTACTATCACAACAGAGTAAATCTTTAGGTACTAAAGAAATAGTGAAAATGCCATTGGTCCTTATTCTTGAAGTATCGAGTTCAATTCCCCGTGTTGTACTAGTGCTGTATTATTGTAACCATAAGATTTTTACCGCGCTATATTTGTACTCGTTTATTTTTACATTTGTTTTTTATTTTGTAATGTTATTTATTTCTTCTATTCCATCACCATCTTGGCTGTACTAATCCTTGCAGTCATGGCGGCATCTTCGACAATTGGATTCACTTATGAAAAGTGAGACGTCTTCAATGTACATTGTCGCATGTTAGATTTAATTATGCGATTACAAATGTAGGGATTTTTTTTCTTTTTAACTTTTTTTCTTCTTCAAAAGAAAATACAAGCTCTATTAACGGAATAGAATGTCTTCTGCTTTCGCTTTGTTAAGAACATCTTTATTCCTAATTGTACGACGTATATCGAGAAATTCTTCCTTCTATAAGAAGTCTTTCATTTCATCTTTTCTTTTAGGATTCAGGAACTATTATAGTCTCATATTGAAACCTCTCAACCCATTGATTATTTAACTAACTTGATAAGTAGATATAAAAAGTGTTTTAATGGTTTAATCATAATTGAGTATAGATCTAAGCCATTTGATAATATATAGTAGGATTGCAAATGAGTAAAGTTTAGATGATATAGTATTGAACTTGAGCTCAACCAAGCTTAAGATTTTAAACTCGAAATCAACTCAATTAAGCTTGTTTGGGTTCAATATATTAAAAAACATATTTTTAATTCTAATTAGTATAATATTGAACTAAAATTTGATTAACATTTATATACTTGACTCAAGCTCGATTAAGCCCATGAGCTAATTGAGTTAAACATATGAAACTCGGGTTTGGATCGATAAACTACTCAACTAGCTCGAGCTCAAGCACAGTTTGACTTTTGAATAAACATCGAGCTGAGCTCGAGTAGTTTGTAAATGGTTTGGTTCGTTCGTGTCCCTAATTTACAGAATCATCCTTTAAAAAATGCCAAGTACCATAGAATTTTCCTCTTTTTTAAATAGAAATCCTTAATCTTTATTTAGTTGCTATGGATGAGTCGGTTCATGTTTTTACTATTTTTGAATCTTTTACACTAATGCTTTAATAACTTTTCAAGATTACTTCAGGGATAATAATAAAAAAAGCGAAAGAAAAAAGAAGTCATGAAATTAAACACATATTAATGATAATAAAGCAAGCTGTTGCAGCTGCAATGGCTAATTTGCCGATCAAATCAAAGAAATGAAAATTACAAGGTGACAACTTTGTTATGTAAAAGTTTCGATGAAGTTAAGGCATCGGTCTTCTACTAAATTGATCCTTGCTCAAGGACTCCTTTTTTCTTTTTATCCATTAAACTTCTATAGAGATCCTGAACCTAGGTTCAAGTACTAATAGTTCTATATAAAAGCAGTACGCCCTTTAGCAAACTGGTACAAGGTTATAGAATTTGCACATTCAAACAGGAATTAATTAAGTTTTCATGGTTAGATTAGTGTAATTTAATCGATTGAAATTGAGTTCAACTTGGCTACAATTGAACCGAGCTCAAATATGAGCTATTTGAATAGCTATCAAGCTCAACCTTAAGTTTTAAAATACTTAATTCAATCAATTCACAAGCTCATCTAAGCTTCTCATATATCTTGGGGAGTGGGGATAGTAACATTATAAAACATTTATTAAAGAAGGAAAAAAAAAAAATAACACCTTATATCTTAGTCCGATTGAGCCCAGTAAGCCCAATTGAGTCGAAAAATTTATTTAATATAATGAGCTTAATAATTAAAATCTAATTGAAACTCAAGTTGACTTTAAACTTCAAGTTTTTCATTTAGGTCCAACCGGAGCTTAATATTATAGCATCTCAACACCCTTTTAAACAGCCCTGGCCATCATTGAATTATTAACCACAAAGTGTGAACTTAAAAAAAGTAAGCGCAACTTTATGACTGTAATGTTTATAATTAAGCAAACCATTGCACTTTCCCTCAATAACTACATATTAGAGTGATTCAAAAATGAGTGGGAAGGTGAGTGAAAATGTTCCATCTATTGACTTTGCTCCTCACAATCTTCAGTCAAACAGCATTAAGGGATAAAAAGAGAAAAATAATGCAATTTCCACACACTTTCCATCCCTTCATTTTCTATCCTTTACTTGACAACATGTGACTCACCTTCCTTCCACCATCAAGCCTTGCGGGTTTCCAAATGAAGGGCCTTCTAGGCTTTCACTCATTACTAAGGGAGGCAATCGTAGAATCATTTTTATGTACAATTGAAGCCTCCTAACCGCCTGAGCTATAAATAAAACTCTAAAATCATGCAAAGCAAAAGCTAGAGAATAACTAAATGAAGAAACTTGTCTATTAACATTGACACCTAGAAAAGTCTGAAAACTAGCATTCTACTGAGAACTACAAAATCACATTTTGTGTAATTTAGGTGTCACTCCAGGCATCATCATCACTTCCAACCACCTGAGAGATTTAGCAAGAGTTAGTTGGATGTTTATATTGTATTATGAAAGTGAAAAATAAATCAAAAACAACGAAAGGAGAGTAAAAGACCTGGCGTATAGCACTTGCTTTCTTCAAAATAGCAGTGACTTTTACATCTGTCGTAGGGCTTTGTTTAGAAGATGAGCTTGTTGTTGCAGTGGATCTGAGACTGAATGACTGGATTGACAACAAAGAGTGATCAGAACAATGAAATCACTAAATTATATTCCTTCTAATAAAGTAATCTCAGGTTCCATAATCCACAGAGACAACACAGTAAGATTATTAGCAATCTCAGGAAGACCCAACTAGGCAACAAGACGAGAATGATTTTCTCCAAAGCATTGAAAAAATTTTCTATAACCATTCCAGGCCCAACACAGAAATAATTCCAGACAAATCCAAGTTACATAAAAGGATTTGTAACAGCGATTGGGATATTATATGGATTCATTATGATCAAAGGTGAAAACTGTGGAGTAAAAAGCAATGAAATGGACAAATCAAGAGATGAAAGATAATGGTAACAAAGCAGTATTAACCTCTCCTCTTTGATCCTCCAAGTGGATTTCAGCTATACGATCTTTCCATTTCATTACTATCTATCCAAGAATTGGACTCCATAAGATCTACATCTTTCTAAGCTGCTTTCATTCTTCTGTAATGTAATCCACTTTGCAATCTCTCACAACAGCATGTGAATCCATATCTTATGTGTGCGAATATCTTAGTTAAATTCCTTAATTTTTCTCCCATAAGGTCATATATTTGCATTTTTCAGACAGCTTGTAGATGCATATCGCATGCAAACATTCTGGATTTAAATTTACAGGAGCAGAAGACTTACAACATATATCAAATTGAGACCACTAATTTAACATTGTAAACAAAGCATTAGGCTGTGATTTGGTACATGAGAAGATCAGAGCTCTGACTAATTGTGGAGGACTCAATATGTTAGACGCTACAAATGGTGAAAGCACCAGGATTATTGTAGACCCCATTCCCACAGAGAATGTAGCAGATAACCATTGTATCCAAACACATGGTGGTCTATTTTCTGATACATCAATCTTTGTCTGAAAAAAATAATATATTGAACTAAACATAAGTTAAGAACTTATTACAAAGGAAGGGGAAAATCTCAGAACTACTGAAGCCAATTTTCTCATCAATTTTGCCCCAATTACATTAGAAGAATTTAGTGAATACAAACCCATTTGACGTTTATTGAACCAACAAACAGAACGTGTCAAAGCATTCTAAAAAAGTGACAAGGGAGAAGACAAAATCATGAGCTTCAAAATTTTCAATAAAGAACAAAATTATGAAATCCATCAACCAAAGAATTAGTTATGCACGACCAGGTTCAATATATCACAGCTCCTTGTTCTAGATATGCATCATACGGAATTCCCACTTACTTTTGTTCTAATCTGGTTTAGAAAATCTTCCCTCTCGTTTAAACCTGTCCCATTGGCAACCTGATCAAATTCCTTTCTAGGGGACGAATCCAGCCAGTCCTGGTGCTGCAGATAAAAGTGCAGGATAAAGAGTTATCCTTTCAAGCTCATCTAAGATTCACTCCAAAACAACTCAAAAAGAAAAACGACATTAACATCATCAGACCTCCCTCTCCATTGTGATTTTTGAGTCTTTTTCACTAAGATGAGAATCTCCATGTATGGCCGGTGTATGTACAGAGATCGTTGGAGCATGAACATAAGATGATATCCCAGTATCTGCAGATTCAGAACAAACTTGCAATCCATCTTTTATGTCACCAGGCAGGGGTTTCAAAGGACGCAACTTTATTGGAGGAAGAGGTGGTGGAGGTGGGGCAGGCTTCATCTGTAATTCGACTTCAGGTTGACTCATTTTGCTCAAATCCCCTGAAGTTTCTTTCCCGATTGAATTGTATACTGAATCATAGCAAGGAAGATCAAGGGAAGAAGCAGATAGAGGAGGATTCTTCAGAGCATTTTCAAAGCATGCACTTCCAACCTCAGCATGAGAACTTGCATCATTGACATTTATTCCTGGTTCCAATGAGCTTGAACCAGATTCTGTCTGAGAGATTGTACAAACTGCATCACATATCTCATGCCCCTTGCTCTCCCGTTTTTCATCAGAATCCCATTGCTCTGAGTCTGACTGAGATTGATGGTTAAACCAATCATCCGAAACAGAAGGAGATGGTCTACAAAATGTGTCCTCAAAGTCAGAACCTAAGTCATGCAATGGCGAAGTGGACTCTGGGACCAACTGAAACGACGAAAAAACGTCCTTAGTACTTGCCTGACAGCTGTCCTTATCCAGGAACTTCAACCTCATTTTGGGTTTTTCAAAGCTACAAACAGGGTGAAAAGATATTTTCATATGCTCAAGTGGTGGTGAATTAGGCCACGATATAGGGGGAGATTGCCCCTGAGACTGCAATGTTGATGTTGTTTCTGGAATTCTTTGGCTAATGCTAGAGTCTTTCCTGAGACTAAGATCCAATTCTCCAGTTTTTGCAGACCTAATAGATTCAACCTTATCATCATTAAGCGATGACTGTCTGTTGAGGAAACTACTGGCGAGTAATCGATGGCCAAGCCCAAAAACCCCAGAAGAAGTGTCGCCATTCTCCTGAGTAGAGTCAGCTTTTGTGGTTCCCACAGGTAAACTGACAGGTGCTTTTCTTCCCTGAGTGAATAAAGAATTCAACAAGCGAACACGAGAAGGATTATGCAACTTGGTGCTCACATCAGATGAAGACACCAGTTTTTGCATTTCACTAGAAATATTATCTCCTTGATCATCAAAACTTGACGTAGCACAGTTGAGATGGTCCTGATTATCTCTTATGATAACATTCTCAGAATTTCTACCCCCTTCAGCCTCGTCCTTGTCATTATAACAGGGTTCAGAGATATTGCTGATTTCAGGACCCTGGTTGACTTTGTTTGATAAAGCAAAGTCCGGAGGCTTAGATGGCTCAAGTCCAAGCAGCCCACCATTTGTCCACAGCCTGACACCAGTGAGTTCAGCAGAAGATTCATTCTTCATCTTATCATCATGAGATTTGGGACTAACAGGCTGTAGATTGCATTGTACTTCTGCATCAACAACTTTAGGATCCATGGAAACAACAGGTCCTGATGAATCCTGCAAATCCAATGACTCATCTTCAACACAAGTAACGTCATCATGGAAAGAATGCATGCAAGAAGCCTGTGTTGGATTTTCTGCAGGCATCCCTTGACTAGAAGATACATCAACAGATTTATCAGATTGCATAGTAGAGAGGCAATGGCTGTCTGCATCATGCACTTGCAAATTGTGCAGAGTAAATTGTGTATAGTTCTCTTGAACGTCCGACAAGCATTGGTTGACTTCTCGCTTTGTTTGGCAGTAAGGTTCATTTTCAGATTCTGATTCCATTTTGTTAAGTGCATCCATGAAATTTTCTGGGTCACTGTTGAAACCATCTGCCTGATTTCCACTGCAAAATGAATTGGAAATGTTGCCATCATCACATAGGACTTCCACAACTCTGACATTTTTAACCTCTTTGGACTCTTCCTTTAGTGCACCCATGTTAAAATTTGTCGATGTCGTTATAACATCCTTATCCATGTCTCCTCGTTCATTATTTGGCTCTAGTATTTCTGTTTTTTCTTCCCAAGTAACAGAGGCTGAATGGGAAACCATGCTCTCTTCCAAAATTTCTTGCGGAAATTTGTCATCTCTCCCCCTGGCTCCTTTATGAACGGCTTCTGAATCAATAATGTCATCGTGTGGCTTAAGGTCATATGTGGATGATGCCCAAGATTTCTCTTCTTTCGATTGAGTGCTATGACTTGACTCAACTGTACGCTCGATATAGCCTGATTCACTTTTTGATCCAACAGAATTTGGACCGTCTCCATGTTCGGATTTTAAACAGATATCAACTACAGAGGCAGTTGTAGAAGTTCGTCCATCAATTATGGGGGAAGTAAATTGCATTCTGTATATATATGATTACAAAATTTCAGTCCTACAAACATGATCAAGTTAGTTCCATTCCAACCAAGTCAATTCATTTTGCAGAATTACCTGCCACTGCAGTTGGACAATGATGCACCATGCAAAAGACGCCTTGTCCTTGCTGCAGATTTTCTCTTCTGTTCAGTTCGACGAAACAAATAAATTCAGTAATTCCAACAAAGCAGCACAAACATAAAGTCAAAGAAGCAGCAAAAACTGGGGACGAGATGGCAATAATCATGGTAAAATTTAAATGCCATTTGCCTAAAACTTAGATTTAGGAGATAGAATATTTATTCAATTATGAATAGACACATACCTTATTTTTCTGCTTTTTTCTATCTGTTTTGTTTTTGCCAACATTTATGTCCAAATAGTTTTTGGATGTTCTTCTAAAGAAGGTTGGATCTGAGTACCTTTTCAAACAAGATCCTGGCCCACCAGTATCAAATCTAAACAACAAGTGCACCATTAAATCAGAACTGCATTTAGGAAGAGCTACTACTATCATCAATCTGATTTATGAAAAGCAAATTACTTATCAAGCATGTGCAGACGCGGAGGATCATGGCACTCTTCATAGGAATCCATTATAAATCTTGGTAAGTCACTGTCAATAAAATGATTTTGTTCACATAAAATACTTGTATGCCAATCACAACCTGCAAAACAACTGTTTTTAATGAGGAACCCAATCATCTGAAGGTTAGGGCAGCATGCGAAGAATGTTTGCAACCTGGATTTAAGCATTATGTACCTCCATGAGATCTAGTGATCATCTTTAGTTATGTTTGGGGTATTGTAAATGTTAACATATCTAAAACTGCTGCATTGAACATGCTCAACTTCCAGAGAAAAGCAATCCACTACTTAAATCATTTAAAAATAGGACCGATCTACTTGTCATGTTAAAATTTAAATGCCTATGAGTTGGACTTATTGCTTATTACATGCAACAATAAGTCACCGAATAGCCATTCTTTTCATAGACTGAAAATTAATAATTTATTCAATGATGAATAGATAGTAGGAGAGCAGATACAGATAAACTCCGAATATTTAAAAGCATAGTAAGATTGGGAGCAAAGTGCACATCTCTGTTAACTCTAATAAAAGAACAAGATTAAATTTCAAAGAGTCCTATAAAACTACACCTGCAGTATAAGCAAAATGTATGTGGCTCGATTGGGTAAATATTGCCTTCTCCATTGATGGAAGGACATCTTCAATGTGTTGAGCACGAACCATCAGCTTTTGGCTTCGGGATGCTGTAGCAATTACTTGCTCTTGTAACCCATGAAATACCTCCTCTGCAAAGCTAAAATTGAAGTTTATTGTCAGTCCACAGTACTAAAAAATAGATCGTCCCAAGTCTGCTGGAGGCTATTTCATCAAATGTAAGAGAATAAATTCAGACTTCAGCATGTAAACCTTGCACCTCTGCTTGGATCACGTAAATATTTAACATTTATACTGCAGTTACTTACAACATTCTAACTATTAATCATCAGCAACCTAACACCCCATGAAATCATGTTCAAAGAATAAAGCTCAAAGATTAGCATTGCAAATTTGGAACATGAATATAAAAGTTTACCAGACTTATGTAAAATGTCTGTTTTCACCACAAATTTGACATGAAAATACAGATACAGACATAATTTCCATTTGTGACAACATTTATGGGTACACCGCAAGACAAGGAACCAAGACATGAAGATTCAACACCTTAATTCCCCAGTCCCCAGCTAAGCGACCACCACATGGCACCTCTAAATGAACTTAAAGATAAATTGTAAACAAAACCCTTATTTGTATTTGCTGCAAACTTATCTTTCTATATATGATATCATGCATTTAGACACCGGAATAGACTCCTACAAAGACCCATTAGTATCTAAAACTAAAAAATTTATCATAAACTTACATAGTGCTTTTATGAAGGAAATGATTTTAGACCTCCTACTAAAAATTTTACGATGAAAATTAAAAAAATATAAACATTAAATTGGTCCTAATAACCTAAGCAGAAGATGAAAATTTTCATATTTTTTAAGACTGATTATATAATCAAAGTTTGGAACTTAGTGGTTAAAATTGCAATTAAACTCTTTCAATCCTATGAGCATTCTTCATTATAACCGCTGCAAAATCATTTAGGTACAGAATCTTAGTAAAATTACGAGTTTAGTTCCTTTTGCTCAAATCGAGTTAGAATCACAAGTCAGACAACTTTTTTTTTTTTTTTTTTGTATTTCTTAGTAGCACAACAAAGCTACCGGAAAATACGGACAAAATGGTCGGAAAATTGTTTCTTTTCATTTCAGCAATTCAAACACAAAATTGAAAAAAAAAAAATTTAAACTGAGTAGAGAAAGGAACAGAACATACTCAGCTAAGTCGCCTAATTGCCGCAAGATCCCAATGAGACCAGCTACGCAACGCCGTCGAGGACAGCTTTTGGATCATCATCACTACTATTTCCTTTTTTATACAGCTCCGGGTTCGCTAAACCCACTTCCTTCCTCACTTTAAACCTAACTAACGGCATTTTCCACTGCTCACACACACACTCTCTCTCTCCCCTGTTTCTTAGCAGTGTTTGTTTGAGTATTTTGAGGTTTGGTTCTTGCAGAGAGGATTTCTAGTTAGAGAGTGAAGAGTTTGTTGAGTGGATAGGAGTAGGAGCAGGGAAGGCTGAAGAGAAGAGGCAACTGTATTTCGTTGTAATAAGATTGAAAGAGACATTTGCTAATCCTGCACGGAAATTAGTATTCCTCTGTCTAATGCTTAAAGTGTGTACATTATTTTTATTTAAAAATAAATAAATAAAGGAAAAAAAAAAAAAAGAAACAAAAGAATCTTTATATGTTTGCTATTCAAGTGGTCTGTTTGTTTTGGCTTTTCTTCGGTAGATATAGACATTTTTTCAAATTTTTTGTTAACAAATTATTTATCAAGAAATAGATATAGATAAAAAAAAGTTAACAGTTCTCATCTAAAGATCAAATAAAACAAATATAAATAAAATTTAGATGCAAATCGAATATATTTACACATATCATTTTAAAAATAATACAGATACAGATACAGATACAGATAAAAAACAGATAATCCAAACAGACCCGAAGATCGCGCAAAATTTTAGAGAGTTGTGCAAAAACAGTTTTATCACATCATCCAATTGTTTAAATTTATCATAATCATGATCGTAACCCACAAATTTTTTATATTAATTTAATTACATTATTAGTGACCATATCAAAACCGTAAAAGTTTCTTAAGTTTGGATATTAAAACACATACTAGTTTAGAAATATCCATTATCTCCTTAATTTTTTATTATTTTAATAATTAAATGATTAGTTAAACGATTTTATTAATAAATAATAAATATTTGTTTGAAAATAAAGTAATTCAAGTGCTATAGTTGAGCATTCAATAATTAAAGTAAATATAAAAGTTAATATAACAAATATTTTAATGGTGCTGTCACGTGAATAACATATCACTTATGGGATGAGTTCTTTTTATCTACGAGCAAGTACGAAATTAAGAAACCAAACCTCTCAAATCTCTTAAGTTGGAATTGTGAGACTAATTCTAAATTAAATGTTGACCGCATACAATTATATTTGGGAGCTTGGACGGTTACATTAGTGGAATCATCGAGTCATTCATCTAACTATTAAAATAAATATAATAATTAAAAATTTTAATTATTTTAATAATTCGATTACTGATATGAGATCAGTCGTTGAATAACAACGAGATCAATTCCATCAAAATTAATGATGAAAGATAGAATTTCTAGAATTGCAAACGGCAATAAATAGTACAGTTTACATCACATTTAAAAAGATACTTTTTTTTGCCATTAAAAAAAATACTTTATTGAAATGTTATTTTTATGTACTTTTTTACGGGGAGGTGTAATACCTAAGATGGAGTTAATTGAACGACTAGGTTGATGTTTTACCAAGACGACCCGTAGTCATGGACAGCAAAAGCCAGAAAAAGGGAAACAAAGGTAAAATGGATATTTACTTTTTCTTTTTGGAAATATTCTGTTCTCACTAAATTGTAGGAGTAAGTCCAGGAAATTATTATTATGCACTGTTTTTTTTCCTTTTATGGCCTTATCTTCTTTAATTAGCTTATTGTCAGTTATTTATTATAGTAGAAGATTAAACGCACGCCACAGTAATATAAGTTAGAAGGATGAAAAGAATTAAATCATAGTAAAAGAAATTCTATAGTTTTATCACGGTTTCATCGACAAAACCGTAAAAACTACTGAACTTATATAACTCCACTAAAGTAATTTTCTAATGTTTTTCATAGACACGGGCAATGGCTCAAGAAAACCGACCTAAAGTGGGGCTAGATCGATTCCGGACCACCACAAGTTCATGGATCAGCTCATGGTGTTCATTGACCTGGTCAACATCTTTTAAAAAAATTAATATTAAAAAAATTATAAAACTATTTAGTTCAAGAGATAAATAAAAAATGAGGAGAAAATAAAATAAAGATAAATTCAAAAAATAAGTTCATATTTAACTAAGACAAAATTTTAAAGTTAGAATAAAATTAAATCCAACAGTAATAGCTTTTTTAACTCTTTTGTTGGAAGAAATATTTAAGATGTGTATTTATTTATATACAAGTCCATCTACATTAGTTATAAAGCTACCAATATAGGATTAGAAAATAATCAATACACAAAACAACCTCTACAAATACGAAAAAAAATCTCAAATTGTTAAAGAAAAAAAAAAGAAAATCATTTGGTAGAAGTTTATATAAATTAATCATTCTTGATATCTTTTTCTAAAGATTGAGGGCTGAAAGGAAATCCCATATTTAAAACCTTAGTAGCCTTCTTTTTAGTGGTATTGTTTTATTTATACTAGTAATAAGCTAGTGTATTAGCTTTATTTTACATGTCGGCATAATATGATTATTTGATTTATTATTCGAAAGTTTATTTTTATGATAGGTATGATAGAACTGTGGATAACCATTTGTTGCTTAAAGTTAACTTAATTTACATTTGATTCGATTCAAGCTCAATTGATAATTGAATTGAGTTCGATTGTTGAGTTTTAATTTATAATTTTTAGCCTTGACTTAACTCAAGTTGACAATTTTTCCAATGAGCCAAATCAGATCCTTTGGAAGCTGAGTTCAGCTTAGCTTGTGTATAAAATATAAGATTATTCACATCTTTTTATATTATTTTTACTGTTCTTGAGATGTAAAGGATCTCGTATAAAAAATCTTAAGAATAAAGTATTAACATTCTTTAAAAGAATAAGATCTTTAAAAATATTGATTTGGCATTTTAAAGATGTTGTAGAAATCCTATGGGATGTAGATACTCTTAACATATAGATGATCCTAAGTAGACATCATCACGGGTCGGTTCCGAACCGGGAACCGACCTGACCCGTCACCGGCGGTTCCTGAACCGGGAATCGGCCCGGCAATGGCGGGTCTGAACCGGTAAAGGAACCGTCGGTTCTGACGGGTCCTTACGGTTCCATCCTTAAAAACCGCATGATCCGGCGGTTTTGGAACCGTTGATTCAAGAACCAGCAGAACCGGCGGTTCTACACCATAACAATTATAAAAAAAAAAGTAAGAAAAAAAGAAATAAAATTATAAAAAATTGTAATTATAAAATAAATATTTAAAACTATTTTTGTATAAATAATAAAAAATTTATTTCCTATTCACAATATTGAATGTGTTATTATTAACAACACAAGTAATAAATACATTTGAAATCATATATTTTTAAATTTATGTAGACTTCTAATTAAAGTAGACTTTCTTTCTTAACAATGTGTGATTCATTTTTTATTATTGACAATTATTAATTTCTTTGAATATTTTATAGTGTCACATTGCTAATATAACAACTAAAAAAGTGCCAGTGATTATATATAAATAAATACATAATTATAGAATTTCTTTTAACTAATGTTATGAATAATTATTGTTAGATTCAATGTTATTTCAAGTTAAAAATTTATTTTGCATTTTTTTTGTTAAATTTAGTAAATTATTTAATTGATTTTTTATTTTTTTCATTGTTCTCGGTTCCTCTAGAACCGGAACCGAACCGTGAGAACCGGCGGTTCTTAAGAACCGGGAACCGGACCGGCTCCCACGGGTCCGGTTCCGGTTCCACCACTTTTAGAACCGGGAACCGGCGGTTCGGGTCCGGTTCCAGACCCGAACCGGACCGTGACGATGTCTAATCCTAAGGAAAACTTATAGAAAAAATTTATGTAGTAAGTTGAATTATTTGATCGGAATTATTATTCTAAATTCTTTTGTTTGTTTCTGGTACCCATGACAATGATAACAGTCCACATATCAAATCTTCTTCCTTTGAAACATTTCATCAAATTCTACAAGTAAAATTTACCAAGGATAAATGTGTATAATAAAAAAAACAAAAAAGGATTAAAATTCTATGTTTTTTTAAACCGTATGATATGATTCAACTTCTAGAAAAACCAAATCCAACCATTAATATTCTTATTCTAAAGGATTTCTAGGAGCTCTATAATTTTGTATTGAGTCATCTCTTTTAGACCTATAGTTAATACGCAATGTTCTACATATATAAAACATTTGATAACAAAATTTATGACTTTCAAAGCACTTATGCATTGCTTTACCAGTTTAGTCGAAAGAGATCATACATTATAAACTAAATGTAATTTTCTACAAACTTGAAAATAATATTTGCATCAGAAATACATGTCCCTTTTGTTCTTTCTTTCTTTTATGATAAAGTATTTCCAATTGGATTGTCGAATTTGTATATGTATTATATATGTATCTATAATTTATTTATATCAAATCAGTATTATATCAATTTTTGTTAGTTTATAAGTAAAATTATATGTTTTTCATCTATATTATATTATATGATAATAACCTTAATACGTCAAAACAAACAGAATTTCTATTTGAAGCATCACCATTTTAAACCTCGATTGTCTTTTAGTGGATAAGGAACCTAGATAATGCTTCCACCGAGACTTGAGCTTGTTGTTACTAATTGTTATACCTTAAAAGCCTAAAGTGCCTTGGAAACATATATAAAGAAATAAATTTTAGGATAAAATAACAAAACTAATCACTTCCTTCTAGAAAAACAAAATGAATAAAATAAGTTTTTCAGCTTCAAAGACTAATCGCTTCACGTAATGTGCAATCCCACATCTAGGATTTATAACACTTTGAAAAATCCTAGATAGTGGGTATTTGGTTGTATAAGTTATTAAATGGCTTAAATTACATAATCTAGCCTATTAGAATAATTATGATATCAAATTCTATAGTCGCTTCAATAATTGAAGGATAAAACAAAAACTAATAGTATGGCATAGACATCCGTACACGTGGGATCAGTCCAATTCGAGATTCTGCTAGTGATTTTTTATAAATAAATTATAAAAAATAATTTAAAAGTAATATTTTAAACTCAAAATTAAAAAGTGGGTCCAAGATATTATAGGTTTCAGTCCATTTTTCACTTTAAATTATTAATTTCATGCATTTATTTATACATAGATACATCCCATATGAGTTAAAATATAGCGATGTATGATTAATTAAAACTCTAAAAGAGATTACAAAAAAAAAAAGTTTTATATTGTTTAGAAATATGATTATTCTCTTTGTCGAATCCAATATAAAGCAATTAGATTTATTTTTTGTGCTGTTATAACAATACATAAAATGCTATGAATAAATAATAAAGAATTTTTATTCATATAGACAATAGTTTAAACTATATAATATATACATTTTTTATATTTTTATTACTTTTTAATTTATATCAATTTTTATTTGTTATTTTTATATTAAATAATTCCTATAAATTTTTTATGTGGACCTGGAGTAGGCTTGTTTAGAACAACAAGCTCAGCCGGTCGAATGTGATGATTGTGAGGCAAGTTATATTTCACAAATCACAACCCCGAGGTTTTGAAGTGAGGAATTTTATCATAATATTTTAAAACGAGAAATTATAAAAAATATAACTTTAAAATGATCAATTTAATATATTATTTTAAAATATAAAAAATATCAAATTTGATAATTTTAAAACGATCAATTTGATATTCAATCGAACTAATCATGGATTTTACTGTCTATCTAACACCATCTTTCCATTTGTTGATTTAGAAGAAACAACCGATCAATGTTAAATAGTGTTATGACAGGTGATAACATCATAATAATTCAATAATAATATGTCTCTTTCAAATCTGTCAATAGAGCTAATTGTGTTGAAAAAAATAGTAAAAATAGCCATAAAAAATTTAATTACGTATTAAATTAATCAATTTAATTTTTTGTTGTCAAATTAAAATTTTATACAAAATTTAGGTATCAAATTTGGTATTTACTTTTATGAAGTTATATGGCTACGATGATTGGAAAGGAAAATGTGTGTGTTTGTGTATGTATAACTAAACCATTTTTTTTTATTTTGAAAAATCTATCCTTGCACTGCCATTAATTGTTCACTACAATATCATTCTGTAATATTCACAATACTTTACTTGGATTTTAATCTTGATGTAAATTAAGAATATACATTATTATAACTGTTTTATGTACGTCAGCCTTCAATTTTTGAAATTGAGCATTTAAAATTCCTAAATCTTCTTCTTTTTCCCTTTTCCATTTAAAATTTTACATGACTGTTTTACAATTGACTTTTATTTTTAATTTTAAAATATACATTTTTTAAAGAAAGAAAATCTGATTTCCAAATTTGCATTAAATGGAATTTACAGAACATGACCTAGTGAGATTGCAAGCACATGCCGATCCGCTATAATTGCTTGTTTGAATAGAAGGTTCTGCGACAAAGATTTTCAGAATTAATGATTTATGGGTATGTGTGGATTTTTGTTTGTGTCATATTTGTATTTGATCTATATCAATAATTTATCATTATTATATGTATTATATTTATATATTATTTATTTGATAAATTTATAAATAAAATCATCAGTTTTTTTATTAATATCTAACTTTTGATAAATATTTATATAAAACTAAAAAAATAAAAATATAACACCAAAATTTACAGAATTTGACCAAACAAACATACCCATATCTCCTAGCAAAAGATGGCTTTTCCAATATCAGATTCATTGGCATTAAATGAGGAGTCTGCGAGTTGGTGAGATATAATACGGATTGAATAGAAATTGAGAGAGGATAGAGATGTCATGGTGGGGAGACCTAAAGATGTCGCTATCAACTTATGAAAATGATAATGTCTTGTCTTCAATGCTATCTTACATCCTTTATCTCCTCGATATTAGCTTCAAAAGTGGAGATATAACATTGCATGCTTCTATATATAAAAACATATATCTATAACGCTTATATATCAAAATAATGAAAATATTTAGATGAATACCATATCTAATACCTAAATTTTATTATTAATTACTATATGATATGAAGTGTCAATTTGTTATATCTATCCAATTAATTGCCTAAATTAGTTTTAAGTATGTGGCAATTTTACATTTTTAAACTTTATATGATTAATTATCTTGAGACGAAACGTTTTCATTCATTTATAATCCTAAAATTACAAATCCATTACAAATATTTTTAGATTTTAGGTTATCATCATTTTTAACATCATCATTAATATATCATGATTCCATCACTACAAGTTTACTTTTATATAGATTTGGTTTGATTCAAACTTGTGAGAATCAATTTAGTATTTTATTAGTATGTATTTAAAAATAATGAATTTTATGTATTTATTGTTTTTTTTTACATCCCATATGGGGACATGTAATCACTTTTGTAGGATTTGCGTTAGCCGTTAATAGGTTGAATTTTTTCTTCTAAAATAACAGTATCCCTTCTTATGGACATTTTGATGCTTGAGATGTGTCCGTTTAATCAAATATCTTTTTATCAATCTATTTGAATGGCGTAATTTTATTTTAAATTTATTTTTTAAAAAAAAAGAGTTACTATAAAAATAAATAAATTTACTATTTCCACAAAAATATATGGGCCTAATAAGGCCCTCCCGCCCCATCCAGCCCAAAATAATACCTCTAATAAATTTTATTCTTGTGTTGAATATTCAAAATGTAAAAAAGAATAAATGAAGATCATGTCTCATAAAAAAGCCCATAAATGAACAAGCTAATATCCATACCATACCGACGTAATTTATTTGCTGTTTTTTTTTTTTTCCCAAACTCATCATTCCTAACGGGCATTAGTTCATTTCTATTTTATTCATCTTATAATATATATTACTTTAACAATATTAATTTGTTGAGATTTGAAAATTTAGAATAAATTGATTATAATAAGTAAATTGGAAAATTATTTGCTGTGTTCCAACCTTTCTTTATATTTATTAATAGGACAAATAACTTTTCATATTTAAATTCACTCAAGTCTAATTTCAGATTTATAACCGGCATTCATATCTATAACTATAAGTTAATCCAAAGATATCGATGTGCTTAATTTGTCCGGGGAAAAAGAAAACTTGCTCTCTCTCTCATCATTTGGATTTTTATATACTATTTCTTTCTTTATAATTAAATAACCTAAGTTTTTGTACATTTTATTTTGAATGTTATCTTTTTTTTTTTCGGTTATGTATATTTTTGTTATGTAACTTATTTTTCATCCTTCATTTTTTTCCTTTATACTTAGCATATATATGTTAATATTTTTTTTTTCTAAGTCTTAAATTAAAATTTATTAGACTTACCACGACCAATCATGTTCAAATGAAAAATTCACACAATAAGAATAATATCAATACAATAATTTAAATTAAAGACTTGCTGCGATTTAGGTTATAAGTAAGTATGTGCTATTTCATCTTTGAAAATGAAATTAAATCATGAAAAAAAAATTCTCAATAATTAGCAATGATGTTAAATCCATTGCACATTATAACTGAAGAGCAAAAAAGGTAAAGTATATCAAACGAATTAGAGTTGATAAGTATCAACATATAATTAAATAATAGATTAATTATCTATTGCTTTTTTAGATTTTTTTAAAGTAAATTAGTGTATTGTTGGGGAAAGAATAATAGAATCGTTTTTAAACTGAACAATATTGATCCCATATAGATATACTATAAAAATAAGATAATTTTACTCATAAACTGATCAAACGAACTAATACTGAATCAAAATTTAACTGATATTGAGATAATATAGATAAAAATATGACAATCCAAATAGAACCGTTAAATCAATTCAACTAATTGTGTCAATTTGGGTCAAAATCACTGGTTTTTATAGGTATTATGACTTTAAAAAATTACTAATAAAATCAACTAGTAAGAGAGCTACTCCAAATGCTGCTATGGCTATTAGTATAATATTTTATAAATATACTTTTTAGCCGACATGGCAATACACACCACACAAACTAATTTATATCCATTTGGATATGACCGATGCTTTTGCTATTTGTAATGTGTTACTCATATTGGTAAGTAAACAAAACATTTGAGAGAGAGATTATAAATATATATAATGCATTTTGGTTTAAACTTTACTATAAAAGCAAATATATCTAATTATTAACAGTTTTTACTAATACTACTATATTTAATAAGAATATAATTAGCAATCATTAAATGATATAAAACTATTATTATGACTTGAGATGTTTTGAAAAAATATGGCTAGGAAGATTGATTTTATTGAACAACATAAAATTTTTCGGAAAGTTCTCTCTATTTTTTAATAGGATTGGTAACATGGTTATTTAATAGCTCAAATTTATAATCAATCATAATGATACAATTAAAATATACCTAATCTATTAATTACATTTATTTAATAGTTGGATAATTGACTATAAATTTGTTCATTCTCATGTGTTAGGTTAATTAGGTGAAGAAAATATAATTGTCAAGATTATTATAATTTAATAGTGTTAATTATGCTTTTCTAATGAAATACTCCAATTTCTCTCCATTGTAATTAAAAAGGAATCTTTAAGTATGCATGTTTGGTATACATGAATGAACCGAAATGGAATGCGATTGGTTTCATTCTCATACTTATGTGTGGTTGCATTTTTTAAAGTTGGAGCCACGATTCTGGGAATAGATGATTTCTTCCTTGAGAGGAAATTCGATTCCCTCATTGAGAAGGCGGAATCGCGATTCCATTCTACCCTCATAAATGATTACTACTAAATCACTTATTCATCATCTTAATTATTAGGGATATTTTTTATCAATAACATGTTAATCCATCCCATTCTATTCCATGATATATCCAAACAATGAATGGATACATCATTCCACCTCTCATTCTAATCCATTCCATTCCAATCGATTCTTACATAGCAAATGTAACATTAAATTAAAAGTGTGATGGAATCTATCATACTGAGAAATGTTATCTTCGTTTTATCCTATGAATAAATACTTGTTACATATCAAATAAATTAAAATAATATTTAAAAAAATCCTTATAATAAAGTAAGTTATAATTGTTGGTGGGCACAGAAAGGGATAGCAAATTTTCGTCGCAGCACCCATGGCACGAATATGGGCTGGACCTAATCCATACTCTGGCTCACATCATAAAAACTACGTCCTTGTGTTGGAGGAAGATAGTAAGAAACAGTGGAAAAAGGTTATAAATTAGAGTATTAATCGATATACATACGATAGTAAAAATAAATATGATAGATTATATGAATTAAAAAAAATAGGTATAATACATATTTTTTGTAAAATCAATTGTGAATTTTACAAAATAAAAGAAAAAGGTACTATTAAAAGTAACTTTTGTGATCCTATTAATGGACCATTTTGCCATCACAGTTAGCTATAAATCTGAGTAGTTAAATGAGCCGTATGACTAATACCTTTAAAAAACATAATAAGTTAATAGAATTTTTCCAAAATGATAATATTATTGAAAATATTATCAAAAAATTACTTTTAAAAAAAAAGCTTTAGAAACATATGATAAATTAATATAATAGAAATAATAATATTTCCTTAAAAAATTGTGACTTTTAGAAAAGAAGATATTGATAATGATAACAAATAGGTAATTGCCAATAATTAACATCAAAGAGTACTATAGAAGACGATATTATCAAAAAGATAATGTTATTAAAAGGAAAAAAATACTACTAAGAAATTGTTTTAATAGGAAAGTTTCCAAATATATATAAATTGAAATTAACAAATTATATCAAAATTGAGAGAGAAGTAATTTTTTATCGAATTCTTAACTAAGGTCTTCAACCCGAATCTTTATTGGGTCAGCCTCTTTCTTCTTGAACATTTTTCTCACCTAAAAGCAAAAATATTTGAACCAGTCAATCTTATATGCAAAATATTTGACTATTTTTTAAATTATACTTAAGTACAAAAATATGAAGATATCAAAAAAGAAAAGAAAAACCATAAGTTGAAAAAATAATGGTTAAAGAATCCTGTTATTATTGCCACACCTCTATCTTAACAACAAATCATTGCAAAGATATGTTGCAAACTGTAAATTGAACCGACCTCTTTTTGCTTATACATTTCCTTTTACATGAAAAATAAAAACATTTCACAAAAAATAATTAAACTGAAAAAGTCAATTTTACATACTAAAATTTAATTATTTTTAAAACTAAACATAAGTACAAATATATAAAGATATCAAAAAGTTAAAAAAAAAAACTATAATAAGTAACCATTCCGGCTTTATCATATCACTATAATAATAAATCTAGAAATGATAATATAATATATGAATGTTTCATTTTAAGAAAATATATAGAGAAAATTTTGTTAACTTTGCACCGCTTGTGACAAGGAGCTTTGTGGTTTTAACAAACAGAAGAAAAGAAAGATCCATTTTAGGGTAGAGTTGTTGACTTACATAGTATAGTATAGATGAAGGTTAATTAAGGTAATTACATTTTTAAAAAAGTGAGAGAATTAAAAGAAAGGGTTAATGTTAACTATAGTATCTGGAATTTGATAAAATATGCAATAGTCACATAAAATTTGAAATTAATAAATTTAGTACTGAACTTTCAAATTAATTAATATAGATACTAAAAAAACTTTTATGCGTGCCAATACAATATCCATTAAGTTTTCTTAGGTATTAAATTGATAATTTTTAAATTTTTTTAGGTACTAAATTAAAAATTCAGATACCAATTGTCTATCTCGCATGCTATTTGTGACATTATCTATGAAATAAATAATTATAATGATAAATTTATTTCTTTAAAGTAAAACGAATAAATATTATAATATAAGAAAAATTAATAAAGTTATCATATAAAATTTTATAATAAAAGTGAGTGATAAATGAAATTCTTTTGATTTTAAATATAATAGAGATAACAGGTACAATAAATAGAAGGAGATGTTTATTGTTTTGGAAAGGAAACCAAAGAAAGGGAGATTTTGCTAGAATTATTAGATAAAGTTATGCAAATAGAGCAAGACTAGTCTAAGCAAGATTTTGAGTCAAAAACAAGTTCACAAGGAGATATCGAGACCATAACACATGTATCTGAAAATGCCATGATGGGTAACAACAAAGACACAGGGTCTAATACAATCCCTTTTGTGGTAACACATAAGGACAAGTAATGTGGGAAGGAATTCCAAGCAAAGTACCCTATACTCATTATGTTAAAAGGAAACCAGGAGATAGGATGTATAAAGGAAAGATGATGCCATTTGAAACATTAGATAAAAGAAATTTGATAGATAATGGAAGAATCCTAAATATAAGTGCACATGATCCGCAAAGTTGGGGACCCTTGGTAGATAATTGGACACAAATGGTTGTTAGCACATGGAGAGATAGTCCTTTAATAGAAGATACACATTAGATGTACATATATTTAGAGTATTTTTTAGGAGAAACTGCCAGAGCAATGTGGGAGTCTTATAAGAAAAACTTTTCACAATATGTAGCCACAGATAAAACTTTAGGGGTAAATCCATACAACTTTTATAGTAAGATAAGAGTAGTATTAACTAGAGAAGCACCACCGTTTGGTAGCTATGACCAACAAAGGGATGCTATAAGGAATTTGGAACAATTACAAATAAAGGATTGGTATTTTGTTAAAAGGTATATACAAGAATTTTTCTATAATTGCACCATTGCTGCTACGATTAAAAAATTGATAGTAAAGAAATTGTTTTTAAAGTTACTAGGACCATTAGGAGCAAAAGAGTACAAAGAATGGAAGGAAAAGGTTGAACCAACTCTAGGTGAAGAACTAAATAACTTAGGGACAAGGATAAATTTTTCTGTAAATAAGTTAATTGAAGAATATACAGCTTTACAAATAAACAGGCAATTGAAATGATGAAATTATAATTTCTATCAAACTATTTATACTCCATAGGTATATGGAGCAAGAGAAAGATATAAAAGAAGGCCAAAACCAAAGTACAGGCCTAAAAAGAAATAGTTTGTAAAAAAAAGTAAAGCAAGAAAGCCATGGTTAAAGCATGACAGGCATGTAAGGAAATACAATAAAAAAAAAGGGTTTACAAAAATAAATTAAAATGTTATACTTGTAATGAGGAATGACATATGGCAAAGGCATTACCTGAAAGGCATAATAATAACACAATGGCAAGCATTTTAGTGGAATGCATGAATGAGGAAATATTGGCAATAGATGAAGGCATAAGTAACATAGAAACAATCTATAGTATAGTATAAATAATAGATCCATAGGGAATGATGATAGAAGAATCTGATAGTGAGGATGAAAATGATCTTACAGGAATGTTCCTAAATCAAAGTTATCATAATCCTTACAACAACAAATAGGGATAAGATATCAAGATGAAAAGGTTGAATTGCTAAATACGATATTAAAAGATATAGGAAATATAATGATGGACATAGAAGAAAACATAGAAGGTTATAGGTATAATTGGACTCAAGGAAGTGGATCAAAAGACCATCCATGCAAATTTTGTTATGGATATCGATAACCAAACTTAGACATCGTGCAGAAGTTGTTAGTGGAATCTTTTAAATATGCCTAGAGCAAAGAAATGAAAGGTTTGTAGTCAATAGGAGTTTTTAACAAGATGTAATAAAAGAAAGGATAATGAGGAGAGACAATAAAATAGACAAGATAGAAGAAGAATTACAGGGAATAAAAGAAAGGATAACAAGTTTAGAAAAATGAAAGGCAAAGGACAATATAAACAAAGGAATAATAATAAGAGAAGAAGGAGATCATGATACAATAAGAAGCTACATGGGAGCAGCAAATACATCTCTATAAAGGAAAAAAGAATTAAAAATGTCAAGTCCAGAAGAAAGGCATGTTACAAAATTCATAGGAGTATATGTTAGGACAAAGTTATTCTTTGAGACATAGACAATAGAATTAGATGCATTGATAGATACATGTAGTACTACAAATATGATAGACGAAAGGATAGCACTGTAGATGAAGTTGAGCAAATGGATATATGTAGAATTACTTTAGATATACATGGAAATAAAACAAAGGCATGTAGATGTATAAATAAGCATAAAGTAAGTTTTTTCACAGGAGGAAAATGGATTGTACCTATTCATAGTGGAATGATACAATTATGGAATTTTGGTAGTTCAAAAATTAGATGTATAATAGGATTGGATTTTCTATTAAGTAATCACTATTGTATCTTAATCACTAGATATACTATGAATGTTTTAGGACATCCAACTATAGCATATCAAAACTATTTAGAAAATACAGAACTAGATATCATATTGTTGTAAAGGTGTGATGAAAAGGATGAAAAGAATTATGAATGTTAAAGGTTAGAAGAATGTCAAGAAAAGGAAAATGGTAAAATAGGAATAGAGGAAAATTCAAAGGAATCAGAATAATTAAAAGAATTCTTAGAAAAAGAAATTGAATGGACATAAATAGAATTAAATAAAGAAAAAATGGGAAGATAGGAAAAGGTATATAGGATTTTGGAAAACTCATATTTGGAAACAGGTTACCCAGATATTGACCAAATCATATGGAGAAATTTTATGCGAAAATCTCACAATATTTTGGGAAAGGAATAAGATTGTATGTAAATTAGATATAATAAATTATAATATAAGAATTTATTCTAAGGCAATAGAGTGTGATAATTTAGATAGGCAAGATTTTGAAATGCACATAAAAAAATTATTACAATTAAGAGAGTCGTAGAAAAGTCGGACAGTCAACATAAAAGTCATGCATTCATTGCCAAGAAAAGAAGTGAAATAGCAAGAGAAAAATCAAGAATGGTAATAGATTATAGGAAATTAAATGATGATACAATGGAACATTTTTATAATCTTCCTAACAAAACTGAATTAGTTAATAAAATACAAAATTGTTACGTATTCAACAAGTTTGATTGTAAATAAGGATTTTGGCAGGTAAAGATTGATGGAGAGTCACAACCATGGACTGCTTTTACCTGTCCATAGAGACATTTTCAATGGAAAGTTATGACATTCGATTTAAAGAATGCACCTTCAATTTTTCAAAGGAAAATGGATATAGCTTTTCAAAATTTAAAAGATTTTATTGCAATATATGTGGATGATGTTCTTATTTTTTTCAAAAGTGAACATGAATACATAGGGCATTTAAAGATGGTGCTTTCAAAATTTCAAAGACAGAAAATAGTGATAAGCACTAAAAAGGCATAATTTTTCGAAAGGAATATTTAGTTTTTAGGAGTATAAATAGGAGAGGGAAAAATCAAGCTACATGAACACATAATGAAAAAGGTGATAGAATTTTCTGAACAAATGAATAAAAATTAATTAGCAGCATTTTTGAGTTTACTAAATTATGCAAGACTTTTTATAAATGATTTGAATTCTTTGGTATGACCCTTTTATAACAAAATTTCATATTTTAAAAGTTTGTCTTAAAAGGACATAAAGCAAATAAGGAAAATAAAGGAACAAGTCAAAATGTTACCAAAGCTAAGATTCCCCCTAGACATATATTTCTTGATCATTGAAAGTGATGAATGTGATCTAGGATAGGGAGGAATTTTGTTAAGAAAATCCATAAATATGCTGAAAGGAAAACTGAAGAAATTTGCAAGTATACAAGTGGAAAGTTTAAGGAAAAGAATTTGCCAAGTATAAATAGGGAAATTATGGCTGTTGTAAATTGTTTAGATAATTTCAAATTATTTTTTATAAATAAAAATGAGATGTTAGTTAGATCAGACTGTGAAGCTATAGTTAAGTTCCATAAGAATATAGGAAGTAATAAATGAATAGGAGAAGATGGTTAAAGTTTAAAGATGTAACAATGAATAAAGGATACAAGGCAGAACTTGAACACATAAAAGGGAAAACATAATACTATAGCAGATAAATTATCTTGCTTACTAATAAATTAATTTTCTTTTCAGGAAAACATGAAATTTCAAGGAAACAAAGAATTCAAGCTACAAAGAAGGCAAATATCTTCTTAAAGTTCATAGGCAAGCAGCTATAGTTTTCAATCTCACAGAACAAGGTTGTCAGAAGTTATGGAAGGATCACAAATCATGATTGGTGATATAGCCCTACCTTTATTACTAACAAACTCTCCAAGGAAGTTTCAAGCACCACCACAAATTAATGTTAAGGGAGAGACACATATTGGTCTCACAGATGGTGTATGATCTTTAACTAGTCAATACAAGTTCAAATATGTAATTTATTGCTCTCTGGCTAGGTACTTTAATGAAATAGAGACACATGGTGTCAAAAGTACATAGGAAACTTACTATATGAAACGGCTACAGGAGAATGAATCATCACAAAGAATACATGAACAAATAAGACAATAGGGACACATTAAAGGGAAATATCAAATGTATAGAGTCGCTAAAGGACATTTATCAGGAATTTTTGCTATTGGAATGATATCCAAAACCAAATAACAGATTACCCAGATCCTTCATGAAAAGGATTCAATGATCTTGAAACTACAGCAAAATGGGTCAAGCAAGTGTCAAGAAAACACGAAATTTATGTGGATCCAATTCTTAATAATTTTAGGAGTGTTAAAAGTACCACAGGGTATGTTGAAGATACACAAATGTATACAGATTGGAAGTCTTTAAAGGAAGAAAAAAAAAATATATCTTCTCTCAAAATCATAGAAAAATTAAACTCAAGCAAAAAGAGAAGTATTAAAAGTATTAAAGAACACAGTAAAGACTATAGGGAAGCATTTCCATTTCAAAGAAGGAAAATAGGAAAAACACCTGAAGAAGAATATGAAAATGCAACAACATTCATTTTCTTCAAAAGAAATGAATTTATTTCAAAACTTCCATCTCTTCCAAAATGGCTAATAAAAGGATATGCAAAGGAAGCATTTCTAAAGCCTTTTATATTACTCTAAAGGACAATACGAGAAGAACATATAAGTTTTGATGGAGTAAGATTTGGAACTATGATAAGAGTAAAGGCTTTTCCAAACCCTCAATGTTACTCTTGTATGGGGAATGATTCACAGGTTGAAATAAATAATCATTATCTAGATAAATACTATTGTCCAAAACATATCCATTGCAATATACACATAGCAGCTATAAATTTTAGCTATTTCAAAGGATTCAAAATAGGGAACCAATTGTATCTATACATTGTTGACAAAATGAGAATGTATATACCAGAAGATTCAAAATTTCATCTTAGTCCACTAAGATTAAATTTATCTTCTCAAAGCAAAAAAGAGCAATTTGGCCAATGCATGAAACAAATTTGAAGACACTTCAAAAAAGTCTTTTAACATGGAAGATAAATAGGATGAAAATGATAGTTCATATGATCCCAATTACATTGAAGATGAGGATGAAGAAATGAAAGGACAAGAAGATCTAAACAAGTTCAAGGACTAAAAAAAAAATTCAGGAGAAAGAGATAAGAAACAATTGAAGTTTTCAGAAAAGGAAGGAGATAAGAACCAGCTGAAAATTTTCAGAAAAAAAAAAAAGGATAAGGACCAAGGTGA
This sequence comes from Combretum micranthum, assembly GCA_024138025.1. Classification (NCBI taxonomy): domain Eukaryota; kingdom Viridiplantae; phylum Streptophyta; class Magnoliopsida; order Myrtales; family Combretaceae; genus Combretum; species Combretum micranthum. The sequence continues at coordinate 84,956 of JAMXBD010001458.1, read as the reverse complement.
TAGGAGGCATAATAGGTATCGACTAAAAGAAAAACGGATACGAAAAAATCGGAAAGGAGACAAAAGGAGAAGATTACAGAAGACAAAGGAGAAAACAAACAAGAAAAAATTGGCAAAAGGAAAACAAAGTTTTACTGTAGCGACATTGTTTAGGCACTGTAGCACACTGTTTAACACCATAGCACACTGTAGAAATATTGTTTTAGTACTGTAGCATGTAGCACTTTTTTTACTATTTTTACTTGCAAAAATTTTGTATAAAAGGCGAGTACATTCTCAATTGAACGTAAGCCAAGAGTGTTAGGAAAACAATTCTAGTGAAAGTTTTTTTGTGTTTAAATTCTGCAAGAGTGTTCTTATAACAGTTGTAGCAAATTTCCCCAACTACTTAATATACTTCTTCCATATTTAATAAGACTTTTGTAAGCTTCCTCAACCATTTCTAACTAATTTTTATAAGGTATAAAAGTAACCATACTCTAAAATCTTATTAAGCATTTGTTTCATGCGATAAGATCTTATAGTATGGGTAAACATATTAAGGTACCATACTTGATAGTAAATGCTCTGGTTCTTTTAGAAATTATACCAAAAGGGTCGACTTAAAAACCCTTTGATGAGGTTATTTGAGGCAAAGGTTGCCATGTTTTAGTCTTGTGGGTTATGGCGTGGACATTTCTAAAGAAAACATTGTTTTATCAGTTAATTATCTTCGCTTTAATTTTTTACCCCTGCCACGAAGTCTTTCTCCGTGGCATAGAGATCCTAAAAAAAATTAAGATAAGGAGATAAGAACTAGTTGAAATTTTTAGAAAAGGAAGGATATAAGAACCAGCTAAAAATTTTCAAAAAAAAGGATAAGGACCAAGGTGATAGGAGGCATAATAGGTTTTGACTAAAAGGAAAACAGTCACAAAAATCGAAAAGGAGACAGAAGGAGAAGATTATAGAAGACAAAGGAGAAAAAAAAAAAAGGAAAAATTGGCAAAAGGAAAACAAGAGTTTTATTGTAGCGACACTATTTGGATACTGTTTTAGCACTGTAGCACATTGTAGCCTACAAAAATTTTCTATAAAAGGCTGGTACGCTTTCAGTTGAACATAAACCGAAAGCGTTAGGAAAAGAGTCATAGTGAAATTTTTTTTGTGTTTAAATTCTGCAAGAGTGTTCTTATAATAGTTGTAGCAAATTTCTCCAACTACTATAACATACTTCCTCCATATTTAGTAAGACTTTTGTAGGTTTTTCTTAACCATGTTTAGCTAATTTTTCTTTTAAGATGTAAAGGTAACCATGCTCTAAAATCTTATTAGGTCTTTATTTCATGCGATAAGATTATATAGTATGGGTAAACAGATTAAGGCACCATACTTGATGGTAAAGGCTCTGATTCCTTTAGAAATTATACAAAAAGGATCAACCTAAAAACCCTTTGATGAGACGATTTGAGGTAGAAGTTGTCGTGTTTTAGCCTTATGGGTTATAGCGTGGATACGGGGTTTATTTTTTTAAAAAAACATTACTCCATCGGTTAACTATCTTCACTTTAATTGTTTGCCCCTGCTATAAAGTCTTTTCCCGTGACATAAAGATCCTGATTTTGGTATCAGAGCCATGTTATCTTTATACCTTCAAACCTTTGATTAACAATTTCGTTTAAATATCCAGTTTTATGTTATAATTTTATATTTAGTTTATATATTTGGTTGGCTTTATTAATAGTGTTTTTATATTCTGTCTACATATTTTGTTTTATTATTGCTTTTTAATGGTTGTTGTTTTATATTAATGTTTATATTTTTGTCCAACTTTACTATTCTATTGTTGTTGTCTTTGTTGTCCTGTAACTAGTTGTTTTCTTTCATTATCTTTTATTTTGCTTTGTATGATAATATAATTATCAATTATATTATAATACATCATGATATCTAACAATTATATGATTGTGATTAGGGATGCAACCGGGGCGGGTCATTATAGGATACCCGGCCCACCCGAACCGTTAAAAACCCTGTAGGGTCAGACCCTATAGGGTCGCGGGACGGGTTTGGAAAATTACTTGCTGACCCTATAGGGTTTAGGGGCGGGTTCGGGTCATTACAAAAACCCGATGGGTAACCCGAACCCGTCATAATATAAATAATTAAAAAAATTAAATTATTATTCTTATTATGATCTACATATAACTGTCTACCATTATTTTTTTTCCTTTTTTGAGGGGAAGAAGTTAATTTAGTTTTCTATGTATTACCCCGAGCCTCACACTTTTCCTTTGGCAAATATGTACTCGTAACTTCGATTCATGGATCCAACTTTTGCTATATATTGGTTCTAATTACAAATACAAATACATTATATTTAGAGGTTAACTTATGTAATCATTATTAATGTTATGAGACGCTTTATTTGTAAAAAATAAAATAAAAGTTAGAATACACGTATTATCATTATAAAAGGAAAAAAGAAAAAAAAAAAACCTCCGTAAAAGGATTTCCTACTCAGCACGCATTAAAATGACTATATAGATATTTTAAGGGATGCCATCAAAACCCCCAGTTATAATTGTCAGACATTTCATGGATATTATTTATGTTTATAGGCACGGTTCCTACTTCCTACATATGTATTATGTATATTTATGTAAGTGAAGTAATGTCTTTTCATCTACATTTGAAAATTTTCTTATGATAGTTTTAAACCTTTATATTTCTTAATAAAGTTATGGCATATCTTGTAAAATTCATTCAAGTATAGTTGTAACTAACTATTATGCTCCTATAGGATAAAATTATCGTTAAATTTTGTAATTTAACTAAGTGTTGAGAAGAGAAAAAAAATTAAGCGGGTCGCGGGGCGGGCGGGTCAGGGTCAAAACCCTACATGGCGGGTTTGGGTATTGAATAGAAAACCCTGTAGGGTCACGGGACGGGTTTGGGAAACCTTATTAGGAAGCGGGGCGGGTTCGGGTCTTATACGACCCGTCCCAAACCCGCCCCGGTTGCATCCCTAATTGTGATTGACCATCATCCCATAAGTGAGCTTGTTAAATCTTTACATGTATTATAATATAATATATAATAAAAAAAAAAGGAAAATGAAATAGAAAGAAACATCTGTCTCACTGAACTGACTCATTACCGACCCAACTTCATACCGCATCCCTGAAGTCTAATCGGCAACCGGCGACTTCTTCCACCGGCGACTCATTGGCGGCGCGCATTTTTCATCCCAACGACGATTACCATAGCAGCTCTGAGTCGTACGTCCGAGATCGAGCTTTCTCACATAGTCATTTGACTTGTCTTGCCGTTCACGACTTGGGTAAGCTTCCTCACTCCCTCCTTTCCTCTCCTCTACGCTTTCTCTCTCTCTATATATATACACGCACACACAAAACCCTAATTTGATTGTTATTTTCTCATTGGTAGCATAAATGGCAGACTCTGATGAAGTTCGACCCGACATATCCGGGAATCCTATGGAAAAAGATAAACAATCTTCAGGACAAGGTAAAACTCTTTCTTTACTATTAATTTCATTGCCTCATATCGAACTAAGGTTCTCTAGTTTAGTGTTTGATATTCTCACCTTTGGCAATTTTTAGATAGCAAGTTGTGAATTCTACTGGTGAAAGTTCTAATAAACTTGTAATCTCAGGGGTTTGTCTCGTTGATTTGCTAAATTTACAAAATTATTAATTCTCTCTCTCCTCTTGTGTGTTTTTATTTTTCAGTGTGCAATTTCTTCAAAAAACCTTCCAAGAATAAGAATATTCGGAAAAGAACCGTTCGGGAAGACGATGATGATGATGATGAAGACTCTAAAACTGAGAGTTCGTTGTTGTATGCTCAGAAGAAATCTCAAAAGTCGGATAATAAATTGTACTTTACCACTGGTTCCTCTAAACAGGCTGCAACTAAGGAATCCGAATCCAAGCCGCTGTTTCAGTTTGAGTCTTCTAGGGAGATACAGGTTGAGAATGACAGTAGGGCAACAGCTACTCTAGAAACTGAGACGGAGTTCACTAAGGATGCTCGAGCTATTCGAGAAAGAGTTCTTAAGCGAGCGAATGAGGATATCCTTGGCAAGAGCAAGGTCTCCGGTGATGAAAAGATATATAAGGGTATCCATGGCTATACTGATTACAAGGCAGGGTTTCGGAGAGAGCAGACGGTTGCAGGTGAGAAAGCTGGTGGAGCACATGGGCCTCTTAGGGCTTCTGCCCATATAAGAGTGTCAGCAAGATTCGATTATCAGCCAGACATATGCAAGGATTATAAGGAGACTGGTTATTGTGGGTATGGGGATTCGTGCAAATTCATGCATGACCGTGGTGATTACAAGTCTGGGTGGCAGCTTGAAAAAGAATGGGAGGAAGCTGAGAAGGTGAGGAAGAGAAATCTAGCGATGGGAGGGAATGAGGGAGATGATGAGGAGGATAACGAACAGCTTGGAGACGATGATGAAGATGATGAATTGCCCTTCGCTTGCTTTATTTGTAGGCAGCGCTTTGTTGATCCAGTTGTAACGAAGTGCAAGCATTATTTCTGTGAACATTGTGCTCTAAAGGTAATTTCCCATTCCAATTCTTACCTGATGGTTTGTAGTTTTGCATCATGGATTCATTTGTTGATAATAATCCTCTCTGTTAGGAAAAGTGCAATATTGGACCTATAAACTTGAATATATATGACATCCCACTTGAGACAATAATTATTGAACAAGAAAAACTAGGAAAAGTTAGTTGATGTTACTGGAAAATGGAATAAAATAGTTGCTTTACTCATTTCAAAAAATTTAGAGTAGTCAACAAGAAAGTTATTAAAAGCTGAAGAGCTTAAAGAGGTTTTAAAAGTTACAGCCCTGGAGGAGTAATTTGCCATATCCCCTGTCTATCCGTATAAGGAATTTTGTTTGGTGTTGCGCTCAATTGTCATCACAGGGCGATAACAGAGATGTGCCATATTGACACTATGGAGTTACTTAAATATTACTTCATATTTATATGCTTTTAGTAGCTTGACAATATGGAGACATCACAATGAAAAATTAATCATAGGGTTGCTGTACTGATAATGCCACCACAATCCATAAAGGAATTCTTTCTACCTTTGTAGATTTTTAATCTTTTCGGTTTAGCAAATGAAACAAATCTGTTGCTCTTCCTAATTGTGTACTAACTTGCCCTTTCTTTGGCATTTGCAGCATCATTCTAGAAATAAAAAGTGCTTTGTCTGCAACCAGCCCACCCTTGGTATATTTAATGCAGCCCATGAGATCCGCAAGAAGATGGCCGCAGAAGGAAAGTGATGGTGGGGGTTGCATTATCTGTTTGATAGAAAATTGAAATAGGAGTATGTATTAGAAAAAAGAGAAGTGTGAATTATGCACTGGATGTCCCCTTTGATTGCTGTATATTAGAAGGAGGATGATTTTGACTGTACACTTGGTTTTAAGGATATGCCAGAATTTGTGTCTCTATCACAATAAGCACTGGATTCAATTCAAATCTCTGAATGCATTGAAATTTTCTAATTTAAACTTGCAAGGTTTCGAAATCATTACTATTGTCGATTTCATCTAACATTTTGTCAAATTTTCAGTGGCGAGCCTAGGTGTTCTCTCTATTTTTCTTATACATGCAACGCACACGATAAACTTTTACCTAGCCAGTTTATTCCCAAGTATGATGGAATTTGGATGATTGTTGGTTATTCGTGGGGGTATCTAGGATGGAAATTGTTTGAAATGGTATAATAATGTAACATCCATGTGGATGCTTCTCCTTCTCTCTCTCATGCCACACAGATTGGTCAAACACGTTCAGTGAAAGGAAAAGGCAGGTTGTCGTAAATACTTCCTCTTATTTTTGTTTATGGCTATTGCTGAGGCCACTTTATGGTGATAGTTCTCTTACCTCTTGATAGAGATATCTCGGCTCTTCCTTTTAGCTGGAAATATTGCTTAATACGTACCTTTTTCCTGCTTCAAAAGGATGATTTCTTGTGCACTCATCTTTGTATCGTGTTATCAGGGCCTCTTGTAGTCAATGGTTGCTGATGGAGCCACAGGTCTTGAAGCTGTGGAAAAGAATGCTACTTTATTGACTGCTAGAGCTGAAGCGAGGGATCCATCAGCAGTGCCATCCATATGCTGCCTCTCTGCTGCCCTACAATATCCTGCTGGTGAGTTTAGGTTGTACAAATACCAAGTATGTTTGATAAAATCTGATTTAATAAGAGAATAGATGATATCCCTTGTATTCAATTGAAGCAAATATCAAATTATTCTCTTTCAAAATATGTTTTTTATCGGTGTCTAGAGGAGTTGGTACCACCAATTCGGCAAATTTCACAAGGAACTTTGTTCTTTGGCTAGGTGGATAGGGTTGTTTTATTTTGTTGTTTACTCTGTTATAGGGTTGGAGGGATCAAATGCTGCTTTGGCACCAGTCTTAGAATCTTTGTTGTTCTATCTCAAATTACGTGGTTCCGAGGCATGTTTGTTGAAAGACCTGGCAAAAGCAATCAGTTGGTCCATATACAGCTAGATCTTGTTGAGAGTGGCAGGCACTATTAAATGATGCTTACCATGTTCAGCAAGAATATGAAAGGTAAAGCTACATTAGGTTGACATGACACTTTAATGTTCTTTTGGATTTCTCTAGGACATGCATTTAGTTGTTTTTTAGTCCATTTCATCCATACATATGAACCTCATGGTGGATTACTTCATCCATACCACATATATTGTCTATTCTGCTTGATGCATGAAAGGGATTATCTAATTAACCATAAAGCACTTGTATTGGAGTCTAGAATATGTACAACCAGCTGCTTAATTATCTCTTTATTGTGGAAATCCAGTAAGATTATACCTGTTCTGGTGCATACTGCTAGTCTCTTTCAGACAATAATGAAATAAACCATGCTGGCTAATATTGTATAGATGCATAAACAATTTAGTGGCGATGGTGTTGGATGTCTCCATTGATCTGTCTCATCTACTTTGAAGTTCGATTTGAGTGTAGAGCATTAGGAGGACCTGAATGCAACTATTTGTAGGGCCGTTGTTTATCCTGCTACTCACCTACTACCATATATGCTGTCTCCAGAATGCTTAGTTTCTCTCTTTTGGATATATATTGCAGATCGATGGGTGTTGGGAGCAGCTAGCTGCTATTGTTGTTGATTGGATTCCAGTTGACAGGTAGAAGACGCGAAATAGAAGCAATGCTAGGCGATTATGATACGAGTAGGACAAGAAACTAAACACAAAATTACGACCCTATAACACGAATGGCTGGACTCATGAGGGACTAAAAGAAGCAACAACCCGGGAGACCGATGGAAAAGCCTCCCGAAGCTCACACAAAGCGACGGTTCGATTGTTACAACTGCCACTATAGACGAGAGGAGCACGGGTTCTCCGAGATTTGCTCAGTGAACTTTTCGATCTCTCCAACGTCACCATATTACAAGCAAAGAAGAACCATTTTCACAACCACTGCAACTCTCTCTCTTTCTCTCTCCCTTGGGTTTCTCTTTGAAACGGTGAAAATAGCTTATCTAATTCTCTTCTTCTCCTTTTTCGCACTCTTGTCCACGTGTTTTGGTGCCCCTTATCTTTACCCGCTCCATTTCTTGGTCTTCTTCCTCTTTCCTCGTATCTCTCTCTCTTATTATGTCTTGTCCACGTGTTGCTGCAGGCTTAGATCTAATGTATACCTCAATAATGGAGTAAATATATACTAGATTGAACCTTTTTAAAATTCAGATATCTAATTGAATTTTTCATGAAAGTTCGTGTATTAAACTTGATATTTTCTCCACATTATAATACTTAATTAGTTGACATGATTTTGGTAATTCAATGGTGCTTCTGCTGCCTCAAACAATAGCAATAAGAAACTTGGCTAATTGATAAAATAACCAGACATTAGGGGGCCAGGAAATCATATATTCAAAGTGATAGATTTGTGAATATAAGCTTTGAGAGTTTAGGGAATCTATTTGTATCTTTCCAGTAAAGGAAAAAAAAAAAAAAGATCCATTATAATTATCATATAAAACAATAATGAATACAAGCTAGAATATAACAATATGATTCGTGAAGTTATTAATTATCAGACTATTGAAAAATAAATAAAAAATAAAAAACAAAAGACTAGCAGTCATTTGTGGGAAAATTAAAGTTTTAAAACAATGATGTATTATCTTACTTATTAGTATACATCCACATGTTATTTCTAATAATATATATATATATATATATATATATATATCAGTGGATTGTGCACTCATTACATGGGTGCTAAAAAGCACTTTGAACAAAAGTAGGTAAAACGGGTTAATCAAGAGGGGAAAAGAAAAAGAAATAATGTTAATGTGAAAAGTTATAATAGTTAGATAACTAGCAGTTTTTTTAAAGTTTAAAAATGAAAAATAATTGCATAAAAAGAGAATTAAATAGAGGAAGCTCTTGTAAAAATTGAATAGTGGTCATAGCCTATAGGAAAAGGTAGTGGGAGAAAGAAAGGGAATTTGAGTAAAAGAAAAAAGATAATTTAATTACAAAATCTGGAGTCTAAACAAAAAAAAAAAAAAAAAAAGGTTTTGGCTTGATGATAATACTAGCACTAGTCTGTACCCCTTATGCAGGTGCTAACAAAGAATAATTAATTGAATAAATTAAAATTTCAATTTATTATTCTATAAATATGTATTTTTTCTAAAATTGTTTATATATTTTTATGTACCTATAACTCTAGTGGTGAAATTTTTTTTCTCTTTATTTACTTGTATCTCAATTTGTAACTTCTATATCCATACCCTAGATATAGACATGGTTCGATTCTATAAGAACCAATGGTTTCACAATTCCTTAGTAGTTTTTTGGTTTAGAATCGGATAGAATTGCTAGTTCTAGCTGGTTACATTATTATAATACTAACACTTGTTTGTACCCCTTATATGGGTGCTAACAAAGAATAATTAATTGAATAAATTAATTTTTCAATTTATTATTCTGTAAATATGTACTTTTTATCAAATTGCCTACATACATTTTTATGTTCATTTAACCCTAGAGGCGGAATTTTTTTTCCCTCTATTTACTTGTATCTCGATTTGTAACTTTCATATCCATACCTCTAGATATAACTATGATTCGGTTCCATAATTGAATAGGGAACCAATGGTTTCATGGTTCCTATGTAGTTTTTTGGCCTGAAATCAGGTGGAACCACCGGTTCTAGCCAATTACATTTAAAAAAAATAGAAAAAATTATATAAAAGCAATATTAAATATATAAGTATTAATGTTAAAATTATTTTATGTTAATAGTAAAATTTATTACATATTCAACAACACAGTAAATAATTATAACTTAAAAGCATATATAATTTAGTTTAAATCAATGTTGCTAGAACCAAACCGATGTTTAACCCGGACATGCTAAGGGGTTAAAGGTTGAGGGGTTGAACTGGGGTCAAGGAAAAATAAAAATACAAGTTATATTTTAGTTATGAAAGATAAAAAAATGTAAACTATATAATTAAATTCATAATTAATTAATTCTATTAATTTAAACCAATTGTATATCATTAATCTTATATTTTAATTATTTAACAATCATTTATTTAATAATTGTATATAATGTTTATTTTCTATTTTGATAATTGAAAATTCAATAATCATTCCTTATGGGACCCTCCCACGTGAAATTGACTCATCTTGCCTGGGGATGCAACCGGGCATGTCATTGTAGGGCACCTGACTTGCTAAAAACCCCATAAGATCAAACGCTATAGGATTATGGGACTGGTTTGGTAAAAAATTTTGTGACCCTATAAGATTATGGATGGAGTTCGAGTCGTACTTATGACCCTATAGGGCCGAACCGACCTGCTAAAATTATTATAAAAAATATAATTTAAAATTTTAAAATTAAAAGAAAAAAAACTTAACAAACACTAAGGTTTGTCACAACTCGCATATTACCAAGTTGCTATAGGTAAGTAAATTTTTTTAAAACTTATATATAATGGTAGAGAAGCAAGTAACATTGCCATTACCAGCTTATTATTGGCGCTAACAATTAAATATTAGATAATATGTTAAACGAATAATTTTATTATTTTTTAATCGACATAGTTTATTACTTAATATAATATAAGGTGTGCATTTTATTGACTAAAAATATTATTAAGTGCATATTTTTTTATTGTATTTGATATTTTGACTTTAATGTCCTTTTCTTCAAATAGAAAAATTAAAATGAAATACCACCTATAACTTGAACAGATAAAAAGCTAGCTTCATAAATTTCGTATTACAAAGTCTGTAATAAAATTTTCCTTATTTAGAATGGTGTTTACATGTGCATTACACTTAATCACATATTTCAATATAGGAATATAAATGCAAAAGAATTACATCTTATCCCACACCAAAACTAAATAAAAAAGTATATATAAAAATTTTAAAAAAATTGCATAAGAAGAAGTATGCATCACACATATACAATAGCTTTTGATATTACACTGTCTTGTTATTACACTTTTTCGAAGGTATTGATATAGAATATGCAATGCGGAGTTGATATTACATTGTCTTATTTGTCCACTTTGCAAGAACCTCTACATAATAAGAATAAAAAAGGACACAAAAAAAGAGTAAAAATGAAATCGGGTTAGTGGGGCGAGGCGGGACGAGGCAGGTCAAAACTATGACCCTATAGAGACGGGTTTGGATATTGCATGAAAAACTCTATACGGTCGCGAGTCAGGTTTGGGTAATCCTATAGGGCCAGTTCTGGTCTTATATGACCCGTCCCAAACCCGCCCTATTGCATTCCTAACCCTGCCTCCTTATTTGCCATTGCAATTCACTCTAATTAACTCAGTCCATTTGATGGCCAAAAAAAAAAAAAAAACTCAATCAATTCCTAAATACCCCATACCACTCTTCTTTGGCATTTACATGGGTAGATTCCATCCTCACCTTTAATTCCACTTAAATCCCTTCCCAATTTACCCATCACCTTTTGTCCACCTAACCAGATTTCTTTTAAAACTTTCCGTCTTCCAAACTAGTCACCAGTTACTTCTATCTTTGTCAACAAGTGAGGTAAAGATCGGTGACATTTTTAAGTTGGAGTTTCTCCTTTCTCCATTGAAAGAATAATAATCTTTTCTCCATTGAATACATAGTAAGTAGTTTCTCTTATGATATCTACTAAGATACTAATCAAGAAAACATTCTTTGCAAAACAAATTTCTTCTTATTCTCTAAGCTTTGCAAATATTCTCATTAACTCTCCCCATCTCTTCCACCACTAGAAAATAACAATGAATCCACATTTTAAATTTGTGGAGATTGATATTATTCGTGTTCAGATAGCTGAAAGTGGTGAATAAGAGAAGCAGATATGACTAACTCTGTAGTAGCAGGAATAGAAGGAGGAAAGCCAAATCAAAACCAAAAGCCGAACAATAACAATCTATTCCATTTTAATGTTTTTTTTTCTTTTTTTTTTCTTTTAGGAAGTGTGTATGGACTCGAATCACTGACTGGTTAGTCGAGTGATGGTTGAACCGCCCGGGTCATCCAAGTCTGATCGGTTTGACTTAAAAATGGTTCGATTGTAGGAACTGACTCACTTTTAAGGTTGGTTGGTTCTAGTCAAACTAGGTTAAACTATCTGGTTTGGTCCAATTTCGACAACATTGATTTTCATACACTTCTTCTAAAAGCAAAAGCCCATTTCTTTAATATTGTGAGATTATATTTTTGTGTTGTAATTTTATTTTTGGCCTCTAGATTTGATGCGCATAATAGAGTGCAAGCATAAGAAGAAAATATTTTTATTTTAGGAAGATTGCAATTTCTTTTTGTACATTTAATATAATTAATGTTACTTTAATAGCAACGATATCTTTTTTAATAAGATTAATGTTAATTTAATAGGAGCATAATCTTTTTTAATAGGATTAATGTCATTTTATTTATATCAAATCATTTAATTAGATTCCATTTTAATCCTGTAAATAGACTAGACTTGTAAATGAAGACAGAGATTTGTTATGGAATAAAATATTGTTTTGTCTCTTCTATTTCTCCTGATATTCTATGGAATCAACAGGTTGATTAAACATTGCTTTCTAGTATTCATGCGCGACTTAGCATATTCCAACATTTATCTTTTCTCCAAAACTTGTTGTTATAACTCGACTATTGGAATTGACCCGAGAGTATTTAAGCCTTCTTTTTTTCTCTCTCTTCATCACTTTTGACAAAGCTAAGTATCTAACCCTAAGTCTCTCTCTTCCTTTCCTCTCTCTCATTTAGGGTTTGAAGTCTAATTACTTGATTCATGTTTGCAGGTAACAAGATAGTAACTGTGGCTATTCGAGGAAGCCACCAACTCCAGTACAATACTTTCTCTAAGCTTAGGATAAAACCCCTTTTCCATTCATCAACTGTATTTAAAAATGCACAGTAGTTAAAACTACTTTCGATTATGACAGCTGTTACAATTGATACCACTTTGTACAAATCTGTATTTTGTAAAGTGTACATGTTTTTTTATGCTATGTAATCTTTAAGCCACTTGGGCTTTTCTCTAAATCTAGTGTGTCTAGATGTAGATCCTTGCTGTCCTGATATAGATCTGAGCTGTTCTTGTTTGGATCTGAACTGTCCAGGTGTAGATCCTTGCTGTTCTATTGTAGATCTGAACTGTTCTTGTATGGATCTGAGTTGTTCATTCTAAGTTGTTCGATTGTAACATTTGCACTCTTATTGAGTTTTCAAATTTTAATGCCTATTTATCTGGGTATTCTCAAAATCAACAGACATATAGAAGGTCGTCTTCCAACAATCTTACGTAATTCAACGGTTTTGATTTTATCACCTATCACCTTCTGGTCATTCTAAGAATCGATGAATCGTGATACTTATCTCTCTTTTGCTTCGTTGTGTCAAGATTTTTTTTTTTTTGTAATCTTGCATTACTAACACTATAATTAATGTTAGATGTATCTGAAAATAAATAAATACACATCTTAAACAAATTTTAAAAAAATTAGTTAAATATACTCCTAAGCCTAATTATAATTTTGACTTTAAGATTTATCTTACTAAAAATTGAAATTCATTGGTTTAACTTTTTTTTAATTTTAACTTGAAAAATAAAAAAAAATAATGATTCCACGATTCCAGAACCGGATCGGAATCACATAAGACGATTCTAATCCCACTTCTTCAATTCAAGACCTAAAATCGGTGGATTTGACAATAGAACCACTGAGAAGTCTACATACCCATTAACCTGACTCATTTCTAATGTCCATTAAAATTTCTCCATCTTATCTATGTAAATCTTTATAACTATTTAACACAACTCACTTTTAAATACTTTCGAATCTATAAGCACTAAAGACACTAAAGGTGTCATTTTGCTTCAATAATACATATATACTAGTAGTGCACACTCGCAATGAATGTGCATAAATAAAATATTACAATAAAGTAATATTTAAAAAACATTGTATTTACATAAACTTTTAATGAAAGTGAAATATTATTTTCTAACAATGTGGACCTTGATTTTATTTTTATGTGTCTTGTTTGCCTCTTGAGTATTTTGCAATCATACATTACTAATTTTATAACCAAATGTAGATATGATTGTGTATAAATAAGTAGTATTTATTTTTCTCTTTCTTTTCTGCTTATTATTTCTTTTATCTTTCAAAAAAAATTATCTTTACAATCTTTTAAAGTTTTTATCTTATAAAAGAAAATCAAACGTGCTTGATTTAACAAGTCATAACTTTGCTCGCGAACCGACAATGTTCTAGAACCTGTAAGGCCATAACGATAAATAATTTTGGGCTACTCTAAGCCAAACCCATGAATTGGAAGTTGCAGGCTTGGTATAGCCCTTGCGGAGGTCTAGATATATAGGGGTGTGCCAAAAAACCGAATGTTTAGGATAACCGAACCGAAACCGAGAAACCAATCTGGGAAAAACGGTTAACCAATCCATCGGTTTCGGTTTAGGATTAGCATTTTTAATTTTTTCAGTTTTCGGTTTCGGTTTCGATTTTTAGATTCTAGAAACCGATGGATTCGGTTAACCGATCCGTAATTATAAATATATATAATTTATAGTATACCCAAATAAATATTTTTTTAGTGTTATCAATATGAATTATGTTAAAATGAATGAGTTAGATAAGAAGAAACAAATGCATATATGTTTGAAAATTGGAATGGTGATGTTTGATTGAGATTTTATATTGAGCTCAATTGATCAAGGTTGATAAGAACATATGAGTAAAAGGCTATGATGATGATTATCTTGATGGCACCGATATATATTAATAATTATTTTATAGGTCTTACATTCTTAATTTATAGTTTTTAATATAATTATACAAAAAATACTATAATTTTTTTACGGGCATATTGAAAAATATGGTTAACTACAAAATTTGCATAACCATTATGTTAAACGATTAAAAACCGAAAACCGAAAAAATTAACCCAAAAAAAGGGTTAACCGTTAAGGCGGTTAACCGTTTATAATGGATCGGTTTAGGATTAAGATATTGAAAATTCAATTATTACGATTAGGATAAAAAAATAGGGTCACGGACTGGTTAACCGAACCGTGAACACCCCTATAGATATAAGCACATTACATTTTTAAAATATGATTTTATCTTTTATAAATTAAAAATATATACATATATAATTCCGAAATTATTGTTGATGCCTTAACAGTTATAAAGATATCGTAATGGTTTAATATCCATATACATATTTTTAAAAGTTATTAAAAATAAGTGAATTCTCAAAGTTTGTTTATTATATATAATTAATTAATTAATTGATTAATATAATTGAATTAAGAAATTTAAATATTGAGAAAAAGATAATTAAAGAAAAGATAAAAGGTCATAGACGAAATTAATTAAGTGTGACCCAAGATTTGTTGTAGCAAAGTGCTTATAGTACATTTGTAATAGTGGGTAGCTTCTAGAAATTACTTCTATGTGCCCAAAATCATAGAGGAGTAATGTTCTTTGAAGACAAAACTGGGATCTCAAGTGAATTAAATTGATAAGGTACTATTTTTATATTTTTTTATTACCGTATATTAAATTAAGGGGATGTGAATGATTATATATTACACAATAATCCATATATTTGCTAGGAAACTAAATCGAAGTAACTCATAATCAAGGGAAACAGTGCAATATATTGACCAATGAAAACATATTTATTATGGCCAAAAAAAAAAAATATCGAATAAGATTTTTTAACCAAACTAAGAGACGGCGAGTTGTTCAATATCAAAGAAAAAAAGAAAAAGGAAAACAGGAAAATAATTAATATTCTAATATATTGCAGACCCTTATTGATACATAATTAAGGAAAATAGGATCACAAGAAGCAAACTGGATAAGGAAAATAGTATCACAAGAAGCAAACTGGATAAGGAAAATAGTTTCATAAGAAGAAAAATAAATAAGGAAAATGGTATCATAAGAAGCAAATTAGAAAGGTAAATTAGATTAGAAGCAGATCAGAGAAGGAAAATATTATCATAAGAAGCAAACTAGATAAGGGAAATAGTAATGAGATAATAAATTAAATTAGAAACATATTAAAAAAAGAAAAGATTTAATTACAAAAACATGATCTATGTCTTACTATTTTTATAAATAAGTGATATGAATTTTAATTTTTAACAAATATAGTACTTTTGTTTTGATATTTTAGCAATCGAGTGAACTATGTTTTACTTTTAATAAATACATCATCTATGTTTTAAACTTTTGCAAATAAGTGACTTTGAGGAACCCATGACTTGTATTTTGTATTTTTATGTTAATAATAAATTAGAGAAGTGCGACTTTTTTTTCTCGCTAGTATATAACATTATTAAATTGATTTAATTAACTAATGAAAAAAAGTCATATCTGAAGAATTCCTGAAGCAAATCGCTCTAAGAGAAAAGATGAAGAAAGCTCAAAGAGAAAAGATGAAGAAAACTCTAGATTGCGAGAGAAAATATCTTATATTGTTTGTACATCTATGAAACATAATACAAGCCTATTTGTACAAAGAAATTAACAAAGCACTAACAGAAGACTACAAAAAGAAAACAAATATGTACAAAAGAGTTAACAGACGTTAACAATAAATATGTCAACACTCCCCCCTCAAGTTAGATCATCAACAAGACCCAATTTGCATCAAGAAGAAACCGAAGCCTACTTAGAAATAATCTCGGTAAACATATCTACGAGCTAAAGATGAGAAGGAACATGCATTAAAAGAATAAAGCCTCTAGAAAACTGATCACGAGTGAAGTGAATATCTATCTCAATATGTTTTGTCCACCCATGTTGACAGGGATTATTAGCAATCATGATGGCAGAACGGATGTCATAGAATAATGAAATCGGAAAAGGAACATGAATCTGCAAATCTTGAAGAATAAAAGAAAGCCATAATAATTCCTTAACACATAAGGCAGCCTCAGCTAAAGACATTGCAACGGTGGTTTGCTTTTTCGATTTCCAAGAGATAAGAGATGATCCCAACATAATACAGAATCTAGAAATAAACTTTCGATAGATTAAGCAAGAACGCCAGTCGGCATTTGGATAAGCACGAAGCTCTAAAGAACTAGAAGCTAGAAAGAACAAACCATGACTAACGGTGTGTTTTAGATATTTCAATAAGTGAAAAAAAGCAGCTAAGTGAGTTGTCCAGGAGCAAAAACCAATTGGCTCAACTTGTTCACTGCAAAAGCCACATCTGGACGAGAGAGATTTAAGTATAGCAATCGATCCACAAAAGAATGGAAAAAACTAGGTTCTAAAAGAAGATCACTAGAATCACGATCAAGCTTGATGTTGGTGGGAAGAGGAGTACGACATGGCTTGCATCTAATTAAACAAGTAAAATCAAGAATTTCCGTGATGTACGTCCTTTGATGTATGTATAAACTAGAATCTGTATGGAAAATCTCAAGACTAAGAAAAAATTTAGCCTCACCAAGATCCTTAATGGTGAAGGCAACATCAATACCATTCTTTAAAGCAATAATAGAAGCTTCATGTGTCCCTATCAACAAAAGATCATCAACATAAACTAGACAACATGAAAAACCAATAGAATCTTCTTTAGTAAACAAAGAGTAATCATTTTTGGATTGTAGAAACCCTTTGCCTAACAAAAATTGTGTCAATTCATAATTCCACTAACATGAGGCTTGTTTGGGTCCATATAATGACCACTTAAGTTGCAAACATGTGTAGAAGAAGATTTATGATATCCTGGTGGAGGATGCATGTAAATATCCTCATAAAAGACCATGAAGGAAGGCATTGTTGATACCAACTTAATGCAAAGGCCATCCTTTTAGCACTAGCAATTGCTAGAACCACACAAACAATCCCCAACTTGGCAATGGGGGAGAATGTATCATGATAATCTTCACCCTTGATTTGTGTGTAACCCTTTACAACCAAACGTGCCTTACAATGATCTACGGTGCCATTTGGTTTAAACTTGGTTTTGTATATCCATTTACACCCCATGGCCTTTTTACCTTTAGGCAAAGTTGTGATCTCCCACGTATCATTCTTTTCTAAAGCATCAATTTCCTTTTTCATGGCATCAACCCATTCTACATGTTGGACAGCTTGTGAATAACACTTTGGTTCAAAAACAATGAACACATTGGCTAGAGAAATCACATAATCTTTAGGATATGTGGCAAATGAAGCAGATGAAAAAATAAGATAATGGTTAGCGATGTGTGATATAGAATGAGTGAATGTAGCAGCACTAGAAGGATTACGTATAGTATACACAAAATCTTTTAACAAATGAGGCAATGTCCGTTGTCTAGATCATCTATGCACAGGGATAAGATTATGATTAGGTGAATCAATAGAAGAAGTCGTGGTAGCAATAAAACCGACAGACGTAGGACATACGGAAGAAGGAACAAACTCCAAATTATCAAAAGTAATTGACTGATGAGAAGGAATGACAGGATTCGAATTGTGTTCCTTAAAAGGAAAAAATCCTCCAAAAGCTGAACATCCATACTAACTATGATTTTATTAGTGGAAAAATCTAGAAGCTTATAACATTTTTGTCCTTGAACATATCCTAGGAAAACACATCTAGCTACTTTTAGGTCAAATTTATCACGATATGCACGTTAAAATAACAAAAGCATCTCATCACACGTAAATGTGTATAATCTGGTGATTTTTCAAAAAACAACTCAAAAGGAGTTTTCCACCCCAAAATAGCAGTAGGCATTCGGTTAATCAAGTAAGTAGCCGTCAAGACACACTCACTCCAAAAGTGTTTGGGTAAATTAGCATGTAGCTTTAATGCCTTGCTTGTATCTATTAAATGACGGTGTTTACACTCAACTTTTCCATTTTGTTATGGTGTGTAGACGATGAAGCGTTGATGTATTATACCAAGTTTATGAAACAAGGACTGAGAAATTTGAGAAACAAATTCACTACCATTATTAGTATGAATATACTTAGGACAAGTACCAAAATGATTAAAAAATATCTAAAAAATCTATTAAGAATCTCATAAACTTGAAATTTATTATGTAGAATATATTTCCAAGTACAACAACTAAAATCATCAACAATAGTGAGGAAGTAATTCCTACTTGTATGAGAAGTAACTTTGTAAGGTCCCTAAAGATCAACATGAATCAAATAAAAAGGACTTGAGGACCAAGAATCACTACTACTAAAAGGCAAACGATGCATTTTAGCTTGACAACAAGTATCACAAAAGAAATGTGACCAATCAAAAGAAGAACATATTGACAAATGTTCAGGCTTAAAAACAAACAAATGGCCCATCCTAGCATGAACTAAATAAGAAAAATCAAGTTTATTACAAGTAACAGAATTTGACAACAAAGACAATGTTTCTTTGGGTAAAGATGTGAACACATACAATCCTTTATACTCCCTAGCAGTTGCAAAAATCACTTTACTTCTCAGAACCTGAAAAGTACAAGAATGAGAGTTTAAGGTGATGACTAAATCATTGTGTTTCAAGGCTTTCCTCATAGACATAAGGTTATGAGTAAAATCTGGAACAAGCAAGACATTATGTAATGTAAGATGGGAATTAAGAATAATGTTTCCAATTGTATAAACTGATTCGATTGTTCCATCAGGCAAACGAATGATTAAGGTCTTTGACAAGGTTGTGGTGGAGGATAAAAGATGTTTGTAAGGTATCATGTGATCCATTGCTTCAGTGGCCACTATCCATGTATGAAAATTGAAATTCACAGTAGAAAAACAATTGGAATTAGCAGATTGCTTACTTGCACAGTGTACTGCATCGACAAGAGTGCTCTTTGCAATGGAATTCAATGATTGTTGCTTAAGATATTTAAGCATTTCTTGACACAAAGATTGAAAAATCTTGCTTTCACTTGAACAACAATCTGAAGTACCAAATTGATCAGTAATACAATCAAAAGGTATGTCAATGATAGGATTGGATCTCTCAACATTAGCAACAACAGATACACGCTTAGCTCCTTTAACTATATGCTTCTCTATATACCAATCTGGATATCCAACAAGTTGGAAGCAATATTCAACAACATGTCCATCAACATCAGAATTCCTTTAGGTTTACGTCTTTCAGTCTGAACCTTACATTCAGCCACATGAGCTTCCTTTCCTGTTTTAAAAGCTAAACTTTTGGAATCAGTGTTCACAGTAATCTCTCGTTGTTTTTCTATCTGCTGAATGAGACAAAATGCATGATTGATAATAGGAAGAGGCTCCATGGAGAGGATTGGATTACGAACATGTTCATAAACATCTCCTAATCCCATTAAAAATTGCATTAATTTTGTTTGGGATTCAAAATCCAAAATACGATCCTTCATCCAACAAGTACAATAATCTATTCTCCCATAAACACAAGATGGATATGCATTCATAGAATTCAATTCATCTCACAATTTCTTTAATTTGTTGTGATATCCACTAATAGACATATTACCTTGCCTTAAATTGCAAATTTCTTGTTGCAATTGATAAACGAGTGGGCCATTAGACTGTCCATACTGTTAAACAATCTCATTCCACAACTCAAAAGCTAGTTTTGCATAAAGAAAATTATGAGATAGTTCAGGGACCATTGAATTTCATATCTAGCATTGTACCATATAATTGCATCTAATCCACTTATCCAAATTAGAAGATTGATCATTAGGTTTACTAATTGAACCATCAATAAAACCTAACTTCAACTTTGCACCAAGTGCCATCTTAATCGACCTATTCCAAGACATAAAGTTTGATCCATTGAAAGAGAGATTACCTAGACACATGCTAGGGTTATCAGAACAAGAAATGTCAAAAGGATCATATAATTGCATCAGTTTATACAACACTATCGTGATTGAGTTCTGACATTATAGTCAAGAAAGTGACTTACATGAATAGAAATCAATTGAGAGCAGAACCGAGCTCTGATACCATGAAGAATTCTCGAAGCAAATCGCCCAAAGAGAAAAGACAAAGAAATCTCTAGATTTCAAGAGAAAATATTTAATACTATTCGTACATCTATGAAACAGAATACAAGCCTAATTATATAAAGAAACTAATGGAGCACTAATAGAAGACTATAAACGGAAAACAAATGTGTACAAAAGAGTTAAGAGACGTTAACAATAAATATGTCAATAATATCTCTCTAGTCCATTATTACCAGTGACAAAATACAGATTGTATATTTGTTAAATGTCAAAACTCAGTCACTTATCTGCAAAAACACAAAACACATATCATGTATTTGTAAAAAATAAAACTCAGTTCACTTGATTGCCAAAATATTAAAGAAAAAGTTATTTATTTGTCAAAAATCAAAGCTTAAATTACTTTTTTGTAAAAGTATTAAACCATGGGTCACGTCTTTTAATTAACCCAAAAGAAAAATAGTATCAAAGGATGCAAATTAGATAAGTAAATCAAATTACATGCAAATTAAAAAGAAAAATATTGTCATAAGAGTTGTCAGAAAAATATATAAGAAAAGATATAGTGGCACAAAAGTAAGTCTCATTTATCTATTATAATATACAAGCAGACAATGCAACCGCGATGCGTGTGCAACTAAAACAACCCAACATATATAAATTAAATAGATATATTGTTTTGATAGGTTGGAAAAGGAAAACCTTAATTACTCCTAGAAATTAGGAAATTAATTATAAATCATAACTACAATAGTATTTTCGTAACTTCTCCATGTTAGGTAATTGTCATGCATAAATATGGCATTAGAGCTTTAGATCGATATATAAAGATACATGCTTAGGCTAAAAAAGGAAGAAACTATGTCAATTCAACCCTATTTAATTCAATTCAAACCTTATTTAATTTCATAATTTTAGGGATACAAAAAATATTTCACGCCCATATGCTAAAAAAGAAAAGAGTATGTCTTATATTCAAACCCTATTTAATTATATTCAAATCCTATTTAATTTCATGATTTCAGGGATACAAAAAAATACTTTACACAAAAAAGGCTATATCTATTCGACCCCTATTTAATTCTATTCAACCCTATTGGATTTCATGATTTCAAGAATACCAAAAATGTTTTACACCTATTTGCTAAAAAATAAAAAGACTATGTCTATTCAACTTTTATCTAATTATATTCAAGCCCTATTTAATTTTCATGATTACGAAAAATTTTTTATACTCATATGCTAAAAATATTATATTAAAAATATTTACACCAAAGCCACAAAGGGAGATGGTTTTGCTTTAATAGTATAGATAATTTCAAGAGCTTTTGTGTTTTATACCCTTCACTATTATTTTTATCGTACATCTTTAATATTATCTTTATGTGTTGTAATGCTTCATGAAATTTTACATTTCATATTGGTAAATTTTCAAAATTTACCCTTTTTCATGTTGTTATGTTCATTAAAAAAAAAAAAAAAACACATCTCCTTATCTTTAAATAGTTACAACTTATGGAACAAAAGAAAATTGATGAATATACTATATAACTATAATATATATATATATATATAAGAGAGAGAGAGAGAGAGAGAGAGAGAGAGAGAGAGAGAGAGAGAGAGAGAGAAGGTGTAAGGTGTATCAGGAGGATGAGATAAAGACTAGCAAAAATCAAGAGATTGTAGGTGGTACGAAGATAGAATAGGTTTCGACAAATATCAAAACTAGACAAAAGGAAAAAGAAAAAATAGAAAGAAATAGGAAAAAGGAAAGAAGCAACCCCAGGAATCAAGGAAAAGGAAAACATGTGGTTATTGTAGCAAAAACACTGTTGAGCATCATAGCAACATTGTTTAGCACTTAGCAACACTGTTTAACATTGTCGCAATAGGATACTATAGTACTTTTTATTGTTTTCTCCTGTAAAAATTTTTCTATAAAAGGTGGGTACGTTCTTATTTAAAGGAAGGTTAAGAGTCTTAGGAAAAGAGTCCTAGAAAGAGTTTTTCTTAGTGTTTAAATTCTACAATAGTGTTCGTGTAATAGCTGTAGCAAATTTCCCCAATCATTGTAATATACTTCTTCCATCTTTAATAAAGCTTCAGTAAGTTTTCCCTCACCATGTCCGACTACTTTTCCTTTTTAATGTATAAAGATAACCATGCTCTAAAACTTTATTAGGCCTTTGTTTCATGTGATAAGGTTTTATAGCATAGATAAATAGATCAATGCACTATACTTCGTAGTAAAGCTTTTGTTAATTTAGAAATTATACTAAAAGAGTCAGTTTGAAAACCCTTTGATAAGGCTATCGAAGGCAAAGGTTGCCACGTATTAGCCTCGTGGGTTATAACTTGAGCATGAGGTGCATTTTCTAAAGAAAACATTGCTCCACTGATTAACTATCTTTTCTTTAATTGTTTACCTTTGCCATAAAGTCTTTTTCCGTGACATAAAGATCCTCATTTCGGTATTTGAGCCATGTTATCTTTATATCTTAAAAACTTTGATTAATAGTTTAATTTAATATCCATCTTTTATGTTACCTTTTAATAATCAATTTTTATATTTTTCCAATTTTATTAATATTGTTTATTACTTTGTTTTATGTTTTGTCTTACTATTGTTTATATTGTTGTTGTTTAATATTAGTTGTTTTCTTTATTGTCCTTTTATTATCTATCTTTTATTCAGCTTTATTATTATCATCTATTTATATTTAGTTGTTTAATATCCAGGTCGTCTATTATTAATATCTTGTTTTATTATTGCTATTATTAATATGTTGTTATTATTGTTGTTTAATATAAGTTTTATTATTATTTTTTATAAAATATATGCATAAATAAAAGTTCAATATAGTTTGTTTATTTCTGTTTATTTAATTATTTAATTGCTTACTGATTATTGTATTATTAATGATTATTCAGCTTATATTTTGACTCTTATACTTATATTATATATATATATGTTGTAGAAAAAATATATTCTGTTGAAGAAATCTTAAATAATATGTTTCATTAGGAATGGTTTATATGAATGTTATTTATTAAAGAATACATAAAGAAAAGTAAAAGAAATTAAAATGTTAAAAAATATTATAAAACAGTTGAAAAGTTTTTGAGAATTACATTTTGGAGCCAATTCCAAAAAACAAGAATTATAAGTATAATATTATAAAATTAGCTGCTGAAGTTTACAACATTATTAACTGTGCATCTTTATTTCCTTTTTCAGTCTGCAATTTCTTTAAAAGGCCTTTCAAGAAGATTAACATTAGGAAAAGAACCGTTCATGAAGACGATGATGATGATGAAGGCTCTAAAACCATCTTACATGCTTAGAAGAAGCCTCAAAAATCTGATAATAACCGCCGCTGTCCCTGAGGAATCCAGGCCGCTCTTTCAGTTTGAGTCTCGTCGGGAAATATACGTTGAGAATGAACGTAGGCCGACAGCTTCTCTAGAAATCGAGACGGAGTTCACTAAGGACGCTTGAGCTATTCGAGAAAGAGTTCTTAAGCAATTGAATGAGAATACCCTTGGCAAGAGCAACGTATCCGGTGATGAAAAAATCTACTGGGGTATCCGTGGTTATACTGATTACAAAGCAGGCTTTCGAAGAGAGCAGACCATTTCAAGTGAGAAAGCTGGTGGCGCACATGGGCCTCTCAGGGCTTCTGCCCATATAAGAGTGTCAGCAAGATTCGATTATCAGCCAGACATTTGCAAGGATTTTAAGGAGTCTGGCTATTGTGGTTACGGGGATTCATGCAAATCCCAGCATGACCGTGGGGATTACAAGTCTGGGTGGCAACTGGAAAAAGAATGGGAGGAAGCTGAGAAGGCAAGGAAGAGGAATATAGCAATGGGCTGGAATGAGGGAGACGAGCGGGGTGATAATGACCAGCTCGAGGACAATGATGAAGATGATGAATTGCCCTCTGCTTGCTATACTTGTAGGCAGCGCTTTGTTGATCCAGTTGTCACGAAGTGCAACCATTGTTTCTGTGATCGTTGTGCTCTAAAGGTAATTTCCCGTTCCAACTCTTATTTGATGATTTGTAAATTTGCAATATGGATTCATATGTTGATAATGCGTCGTTACCTGCTCCCTGCTAAGGAAAAGTGCAATATCAGACCTAGAAACTTTAAAATATGTGACTTGAACACAGAAATTATTGAATGGAAAAAGTAGGAAAAGTTATTTGATTTTCCTGGAAAATGGAATAATATAATTGCTTTGTTCTTGGAGTAGTCAAAAACAAATTTTAAAAACGTAGCCAAGGAAAAGTACAATATCAGACCTAAAAACTTTAGTATATGTGGCATCCCCCTTACAGAACAGAAAAACTGGGAAAAGCTAGTTGATGTTTCTGGAAGATGGAATAAAATGGTTTCTCTACTCTTGGAGTAGACCAAAATAAATTTTAATAGTTGAGGAGCTTAAAAAGTTAGCAGGAGTTACAGCTGTGGAGGATTAATTTTGTCATTTCCCGTATCCATCTGTACAAGGAATTTGTTTGGTGTTGCACTCAATTTTCATCAAAGCTGAAGATAAATAAGGGGTAATAGAGATGTGCCATATTGATAATATGGAGTTACATAACTATTACTTCATACTTCTGTGCTTTTACAGTATTGAATTACCACAATACTAACCTAGCCCCCCACTTTTTTTTTCCCCTCTTATCTGCAACATCATTCATAAAGCAAAAAATGCTTTGTGTGCAACAGGCTCACTTTTGGCAGATTTAATGCAGCCCATAAGATACGCAAACAGACGGCCACAGAAGGGAAGTTATGACAGCGTTGCATTATCTGTTTGACATAAAATAGAAATAGGAGTACGCATTAGAAAAAAGAGAAGTATAGGTTGTGTATATGTTAGAACGAGGATGATTTTGACTACACAATTGGTTTTAGGGCTATGTCAGATTGTTGTGTCTCTGTGATAGCAGGCACTGTATTCAATTCAAATTTATTAATGCATTGAAATTTTCTATTTTAAACCTGCAATTTTCCAAAATGTTTAGTATTGTGGATTTTATCTAACATTTTGTCAAATTTTCAATGGTTAACCTAGTTATTCTCTCTAGTTTTCTTATATATGAAATGCATATGCTAAACTTTTACCCAACCAGTTTATTTTTTAGTATGGTGGAATTTGTACGATTGTTAATTATTTGTGGAGGGATCGAGGATGGAAACTGTTTAAAATATAACCTTGTAACATCCATGTGGATGCTTGCCTTTTCTCTCATGCCACACAGATTGGTCAAACACCTTCAATGAAAGGAAAAAGCAGGTTGTTGTGAGTAGTTCCTTTGATTTTTGCTTATGGCTATTGCTGTGGCAACCTTTTGGTGGTAGTTTTCTTACCACTTGATAGAATATATCTTGGCTCTTCTTTTTGGGTGGAAATATTGTGTAATACGCATCTTTTTTCTCCATCTCTGCTGCCCTACAATGTCCTGCTGGTGAGTTTGGGTTGTACAGATAACAAGTATCTTTTGTCAAATCTGATTTAGAGAATAGATGATACCCCTTGTATTCACTTGAAGCAAATGTCAAATGATTCTCTTTTGGAATATGTTTTTTATCTGTGGCTAGAGGGGTAGCTACCAGTTTCACAAGGAACTTTGTTCTTTGGCTAGTCAGATTAGGTTGTTTTACGTTTTTGTTTTCTCTGTTATAGAGTTGCAGGGATCAGATGCTGCATTGGCATCAGTCTTAGAATCTTTTTTTGTTCTGTCTCAAATTACCTGGTTGTGAGGCATGTGTGTTGGAGGACCTTGGAAAGTATCCATACACTATTAAATCATGCCTACCATGCTCAGCAAGAATATGAAAGGTAAAGCTGCATCAGGTTTGCATGACACTTAATGTTCTTCTGGATTTCCTTAGGACATGCATCTAGTCCAGTTCATTCATACACGTGAACCTCATGGTAGATCACTTCATCAATACACATATATTGTCTATTCTGTTTGATGCATGAAATGGATCATCTAATTGACCACAAAGCAATTGTGTTGGTGAAAAGAGTGGGAAAAGACTCTCTATGGTCTCTGTTATGCCTTAAATTGCTTGTCAGTGTCTTAGGCATCCACGATATTTGGACTCTCGTTTTATACTGTTCATAACTGCTAATAGCTTTCACTTATGATTTTTTTCTACGCATTGTAAAACAACTTCATACTGCATGAATCTGGCTGCTGAGCAAGACAAAACTCTCATGGAGAAGTGGATACCTGAAAGCAGGGCTGTCCTTCTGAATGCTTCAAATTGCTTGGAGGATGTGCAAATAGGTTGCCTGTTTGGTGAGCTAATAAAACTCTTAATTTTTAGCAATAATTTTGTGCCTGAACTGAAGTATTGTTTGGTGCTTTTGATGGGATTGTTTAAACCATTCTAGGGGAATAGGTAAGGCGTACTAAGTGATGGTAGTTTAACGGCCAGCCATCTTCAGGAATCGAGCTGTCTTTATATTTCATAATGTATACATAATTGGTTGGACTATGTTAGATAAGTATCCAATTATTGTGTTGATGATTAAAATCCAGTAGTTATTGGAATCACGGAGATTGACAATTAGCTGTGTAATTATCACTTTAATGTGGAAATCCAGTAAGGTTATACTTGTTCTGTTGCATACTGGCCAGTCTCTTTCAGACAATAACGAAATCAACCATGTTAGCTAAGATTGTATGGATGCATAAACAATTTAATGGCTATGGTGTTGGATGTCTCCATTGATCTGTCTCATCTACTTTGAAGTTTGATTTGAGTGTAGAGTGTTAGGAGGACCTGAAAGCGACTATTTGTAGGTCCTTTGTATTCTGCTGCTCACCTACTCCCATGTATGCTGTCTCCAGACTGCTTAGTTTCTCTTTTGGATATATCTTGCAGATTCATGCTGTCTGGCGCAGCCAACAGCTATTGTTGTTGATTGGATTCCAGTTGATGGGCAGAATGTTGGTGCTTGGCACAATCCTATGAGACAGCTTCTTGGCTTTTTTATGATAGGAAATCTTGTAAATGGACCCTTCTGGCAGGATGAGAGCAGAAAGTTTCTCAAGTTGACTAGCCGCTGATTGCTTATGCGGCATCTGGATTTATGAGGAAATTGCTGCTTCTCAGAATGGGCTACTGGCAATGAGATGAATACAGTGAGAGGTACGGGCTTGTTCACCTAATGCAGCCAAATTTTCATGGAAGAAGGTTACTTGGGGTTCTTTTGTACCTTAAAAGGTTATTGCAACGCAATTTTCCAATGCATCCGGTTCTGTATAGAATAGTTTTCCACTTTAATATTATACTGTATAATGGTTTGATGGTAACATGGGATATTTGTATCTCGTTTATTACTTAGAAATTACAATTCAGCACAGGGTGTCATTTATTTAATGGGAGATTGATTACGTGTGTTTTTGTGACTGACTGTTATTTAAATTTGTGTTGAGTACGTGAGAAATTGTTGAAATTCCTGCAGCAACAACCATGCGCTAAATTGCAGACTTGAAACCTGAAGCATGGAACATCTTTATCGTCGATCCATCAATCTACTTAATCAGTGGGAAAAAAAAAAGTTTATAAGAAGGGGCAGTCTATTGCTTCTCATGATGAATTTGAATTTTATAAACTTTTTGTGCGCGTCAATAGTATTCACGTCAAGTTCTTTTAGATACTAAATTGATTAATTTGAAGGTTTTTCAGGTACTAAATTATTGATTTTAGAATTTTTAAGATACTAAATTGATCAATTTTAAAATTTAGGCATCTAATTGCGTGTTTTATTAGAGTTTATGTACTGTTTGTGACATTTTGTTATTTACTATAATTAAAGTTTAAAATGATAAGATATTGTCATAAGAGATAATATCACAAATGATATCTAAATTTTGATAAAATATATAATTAGGTATTTGAATTTTAAAACTAATCAATTTAATACTTAAATTTTGAAATCGATCAATTTGTTACTCAAAAATTTTTAAAATTAATCAATTTAATACCTACAGCAATATAGCTGGTGTACATGAAAAGTTCTTTTAATGCTAATATGATCAATTTTACAGTTTATGTATTAAATTGATCACTTTTAAATTTTATATATTTAATTACATATTTTGTGAAAATTTAGATATCATATTAACCCACATTAATATTCAAAAGTTGACTTCATGAGTAATTTTAGCAATAAATAAGGTGATAGCAGGGTGTAAAAAAAAGGGAGAAAAGGTAAAGGAGACAGCGTGCCGATTAATAGAAATGTCCAATAAGAACTGGAAAAATAAAATTATTTTTGTTTCTTAAAAGATAACCTATTTTCTCACAGTTCATTAGTATAATTTAAAATTATTAATCACTATAGAAGATCCTCCGTTACTATTGTTTTTGTAACCACTTGAGATTATTAAGAAAATGTCTGATAATAAGGAAAGATTTTGATTGAAAAAAAAAAAAAAATCAAAAACAGGTTCACCCTCAATGTAGCACTCCGATATCTGTTTGGATTGTCTGTTTTTCATCTGTATCTGTATCTTTTTTAAAATGATATGTGCAAAATATATTCGATTTGCATCTAAATTTTATCTATATTTGTTCTATTTGATCTTTTGATGAGAACTGTCAATTTTTTTTTATCCATATCTATTTCTTGATAAATAATTTGTTAAAAAAAAATTTAAAAAAGTGTCTGTATCTACAGAAAAAAGCCAAAACAAACAGACCCTAATGTTAACATGCCTGCTCCATTTGTAAAGTAATGTACAGAAGAGAATGTAACTTATCCAACAAAAAATGGGTAAATTTTATATATATATATATATAAATAAATATATCAAAGTAAATAGATTTAGCTTTGGTCCACATATCCTTAAATTACCTATTTTATACTTAACTATATTTTAATATCTATTTTGACCTCTTAATATTATCTATCTAAAACTCTCAATTTTAGGATTATTTTGTTTTTCCATTAAAAAAAAAATTGAGGACGCCTTTTTACATACAAAAAAATAAGGCATGTAATTATTTTGGATTCACGGTTGGTTAGTCATAAGATTATGAAATAAATTTTTGTAAAAGCAAAAAAAAAAAAAAAAAAAATTGCTGTACTACGATTATAATAGTAAGATGGATGGCATGGATGATGTGTCTGTTCAAGGATCACACCTCTCAAACTTTCTTTAAGTATCTGCTATAATTAAAATTTTAGAATTTGTAAATATTACCGTTGA
Source organism: Combretum micranthum (assembly GCA_024138025.1). Taxonomy (NCBI): domain Eukaryota; kingdom Viridiplantae; phylum Streptophyta; class Magnoliopsida; order Myrtales; family Combretaceae; genus Combretum; species Combretum micranthum. The sequence goes on along the minus strand of JAMXBD010001458.1, from coordinate 55,129 downwards.
ATCTTAAATATGGATCGTCAATGTTATGAACTACGAACAATGGTTGAAGGCAAACATGACAATCAAGACCAACTTTATTGGTAAGATGTTTACGAGGTTACTTAACATGTCGTGTTAGTTTTTTAAGTAACTTTTTTTAAGCAACTTTTTACTTTATTCGGGAGTTACTTGAATAATGTTTATTCTTAATTTTTAATACTTGTAATATTTTCTCACTATGTTAAATAAATATGAATATAAATAAATTAAAAAAATTAAAATTAATATAACAATTTTTTATTTATTAAAAAATATAAGTATCAAAATATAAATTATTTTAATTTGAGATAAATTACAAACAAGATAATTTAATTTAAAATCAATACAAGCGAAACTACAAAACCAACATTTGGGGAAGAAAAAAAAATGAAAAATCAAAATACAATTTAAAATAATCAATTATGATATTTAAATGTCAACTAGTGGACCCAAATCGCTCCCATACATGTTCAATCAAGTCGATTCATAATTAATGATGTTTTACCCTATCACAGAGTCGAATATTGTTTTGGATATATGTCGCATTGTTCGCAATATGACCGTGAGAAATATACAGTGCTGGTTCACTATTGTCTCCCAATTCATAATATGGTACTTGAAAGTTAAAATTGTAGTTATCTCGTCTATATTCGACAATCATATTATGTAAAATTATGCATGCTCTCAAAATTTTCTCATAAAAACTCTTGATCCCACAAACGTGAATGTCCATGAACTATAGCAAAACGAGATTGTAGCACTCCAAAAGCCTATTCAACATCCTTCCTACATTCTTCTTGGTGCTTAGCAAATAACTGCTTCTTTAGACCACGATGATATGAAATAGATTTGACAAATGTTGACCACTTTGGATATATGTCATCGATGAGATAATATCCTGTGTCATAGTTTTTACCATTCATGGTGTAGTGTGCTAATGGAGCGTGTCCTTCTAGAACATTATCAAATAGAGGCGACTGCTTCAACAAATTAATATCATTATTTGAACCCAGGATGCCAAAATATGCATGCCATATCCAGGTATCATATGAAGCAACAACTTCAAGCATGATTGTCGAAGACCCATGATCTCCTTTAATATACATGCATTGCCATGTAACTAAACAATTTTTCCACTCCCAATGCATACAATCAATGCTTTCTAACATACCAGGAAATCTACGTAGCTTAGCCACATTAAGTGAGAGCTTAATATCAACATGATTTAGCCTGCATAAATACTTATCATCAAAACAAGCGGTGACCCCTTGGATGAATATTTTGACACATTTTATGATTGTGCCTTCAACCATCCACAAGTAGTCATCTAAGGCATCACTTGTTACTCCATATGCTAACATTCGAATAGCTGCAATACACTTCTATTGTGGTGAAGCACTAAGTTTACCAACCGCATCCCTCATTTGTCTAAAATAGAATGTAATCTTATCGTACTTGTACAATGCGGACGAACACATTTTTTCTCATTCAGAATCTACATCGGAAATGCTCAATGGTGTACATTGGGTTATCTATGTAGTCATTATAAAGACGATTGTGTCCTTCTAGACGACCTTTTTTATATACTTTCACTTATGTCTTCTAGTAGAGGTGGAACTATCGCATATCTCTGGGATCACTTGATATAAACAACCAATTAACATAAACCGTGAACCGCCTATCTCTAGTAAGATAAATTAATCAATTGCTTTGTCATAACCATTGCTTTACTCATAATCAAAGTTGCTTGAGGTGTTAGTAGGCATCATGTTTTGATAGGATGAAGAATAATATACACTTCGAAATGAGAAAAATGATGAGTTCATTTTATGAAGACGTACTTGCTTGCCTTTATATAAAACTTCAACATCCAATTTACAACGGCTAGTTTACCATGAAATAATTCTTAAAAAATATGAAAAAATAACTAAAAGGAAGATTTTAGGTCCTAACGATCTCTTTTGAGCCTCAAATTGGCAATTATGAGAGAAATCTCATAGTTAATGTAGCTCTCTAAACAAGTTTGACTAGACATATTATAATAAGTATTCTAAATTGTATGCTCAAAGTTATGATAAGTTGAAGGTGGAATGTGCGTTTACTTCTTGTTAGATGTAAACAAAGCAAATAAACCAACCATGGCCACAACCGTGGTCTCCTCCGTAGCTGTGGTTCTAAGTCTACAGTGGTTGGTACTAAGGATTTCTACTATTTTTAACGATCTTTCTAGGCATCTCTTCTATCCATTCCTTCTATACATCATCCATTGACGATGTATATCGACCATCGTTATTGATTTTTCCAATTCGATTTGCTTTTGATGTTCTTTTTCTTATTTGTGATGTTCCTTTTTCTTTGTTGTTTCAATTTATTTTTTTCCAATTCATTGATTTTACGTAGCAACTCCACTTTATCACGATATACCGTGCTTAAGTCTTGTATCTTGTGAATGAATTCATCAACTTTCTCACTACTTTCAATCTTTTCTTCGCCTTTTCTCTTTATTGCCACTTTACTAGGTAGACGGATGCCTTTCCTAAATGCCTAATTATTTATTGATATATCTTTATTTAATGATGAGCTGGTATATACTCAAAAGCTATTGACCTTGGAGCGTTTACTTGTATTTTTTTCGGCATTTTCAATTTAGATCTCCATTTGGTTCATTACGCAATATAATCCAATAATACTTGATAGTGCATAATTTATTCTCATTTTGTCTAAATAAATCAAAGCATCTTTTATATAATCATGTTCATTTTTTCCACTTTGTCCACGCCATTTTATTTGATCGTAATAAGCTCCAAATTTCATGACATCTTTTGAGATTTTTTATCACTGAGCTTTACATTATTGCCATGTTTATCTCAATGGGTTTTTCTCATTCTCATATGATTATCCTTTCTCGAGACTTTTATGGACTCGTTGTCAAAATGTCTATAATGATTGATTATTTTCAACAATCGGATCTTTACTAACCTTCAACCACACGTAAATTAAAGGCTTATCATCATTTTGCTCTCAATTTTTCCTACGAGCTTGATCACGCCCATTTTTATTATCATCCTTATCTTTTTAAACTTTTTTGTGTAGAATATTATGGGTATCGTGAGTTTGTATTAATTAGTGTTTGTGGCGATTGATCTAAATTTAGTTGCGGTAGAGAGTTTTCAATCGGATTGTATGGTTGAAAGTTTTCAAGTGAAAAAAACTAAGGAATATATGAAAAATATGGTATTGTCATACTTTTGGATTATTAATAAAGTTTTATGGGCTTTGGATCATAATTGGAAAATTTAGAGGATATTGCAAATTAAGGAGACTTTGGAAAATGCACCAAATGAAAGATATGATCCGCCTTTTGAAATAGGTGGTATTTGAAAATTTTGTAAGTTTAGTGAATCATCAACATGTGGTAAATTTTGAAAATTATTTGGGTCTATATATAAGCACAATTTGTGAATGGAGAGATTTTTTAGAATGGTAAAAAATTGTACTAAATTTTAAGAGTAAAAAAATTGTAAATTTTCATATATCTATAGATGAAAAAATTAAAAAAAAAATTATGGTGGCCATATTTCATGAATAGCCACAATGGCCATTTTCCAGTTATGTAACTAATTCTTTTATTTTCAAAAAGGCACTATTTGTTGTTAGGGTTTGGACCAATAAGCCACAAAAGTCGGGTTGTTTGGTAGAGTAACTTCATACCTTAAAGAACTTTGCAAGCACTAAATGTGGTTCAGGTGTGCACAGATCAATTAAGCTAGATTTTTTTTCCTTGAAAAAAACCAAATCAAACAATAATTTATCATTCATTTTTATTGAATAACCGTTTGGTTCAGATTAAAAATTTACCAAAGGTTGTAGTAATATTCTAATATCTTAAAATTGGACAAAAGTATGAAGAAAAAAGATTGATATGAATAATTGTTACTCACTATTAAATTTTTGGAGGGGGGTTATAGGTAAAGATAAATATGAAAATTATTGAAATTACTGCCATAGAAAGAACATAGAAGTGTACATGCATAATTATATATATAGATATGTAATTCAGTTAATATAACTCTTTGAGATTAAAAAAAAAAAGATCACTTAAAAAAAAAAAAGATTGCTTTAGAAAGTTTAAATTGCATATCACAACAAAGTAATTCATAAAATTATCATACTCATGGTTTATAACTCTTCATAAAATCACCCTTTTACCACTTAGACATCCACCAATAAAATACATCCACCAACTCATACATGGGAAGTTATAATTCATAATCCTCAATATAATTATTTAATCAATTGTGATCCACCAACAAAGTATATTAAATAACTAATTCATTACAAAATTCATGACTAAATAAATAAAATTCATACTTAATAGAGTTAAAAAAGATAAACAAAAAACAACATTAAGTCTCCAATAGGAGAATATATATATATATATATAATATCTTAAACTTGAAAAACATTAAAAAAAAAGTTAATATTAACCATTATTCATCAGACAATAAATATCATAATGAAAATATAACAAAATATATGAGCTTTAATTAATCATCATAATTCATAAGGAAGGAAATTTATAGTCACAACTAATATATTATTATGTTTTCTAAAAAACGGTTTTGTTTAGTTTTACAAATTGGTTCAGTTTACCTCTCCAAACAAATAATAAATTTACGGATTGATTCATATTAGAAATTCTCTAAATTAAATGTTAAAAAATCATATTTTCGATTAGTTGTAATTTGGTTTGATCCCTTTTTTTATGCCTTTAGTGGTAATTAATGGTTGGTGATTGGGATAATTAAATATCACAAAAGGAGTTTCTAAAAAACAATTCTGATTTTCAAAAATTAGAAAACGTATTTTTTTTTTCATTATCCATTGGTATTTTTGGTGATTATAAACTATCATCATCAAAAGCTAGTTGCTACTATTATCTACCATCATTACTAACCCCTGAAATTATCTTTATTTCTACCTCAAGGAATTCCTTGAACTACCATATTAATATTTTAAGAATTTTTTTTAATAGGTAGATATCTCACCCAATTTAAGACCTTTTATGGTAGGGATCAATGTCTAACTGATTAAAGCATATTTCAACACTCCCTAAACTTTGGTTTTTATATCTTTTTACTATTCAAGTGTTCTTAATGTTATCAATCTGTCAAAATTTAGAAGATTTGATAGCTTAATCAAAATAGAATAGATATAATTATGCCAAAGCAAAATGAATGGCCCAATAAATGTAAAGCACATATTATGTATAATTTATATTTGTTCATATGTTTAGCCAAAAAAATATTTGTAAATATGTTACTAGTTGGAGGTTTTCATTTCACACTTATATGCCTCTAGGCAGGTGATATAATCATTGTCGTGATGATGGTACACAATAATAATTGTCTATATATAACAACAAAAATTTTAGTGGAAATAGGGCATGAATTGTATATTGATGGAGAAAGAAAAAAAAAGGAACAAAAAGCCACCTTCATTAGGCCCCATGACATCTTTAAAGTAGACCCTAACAGGAAGCTACTTTCTCTTTCTCCGTTGGAAAATTTTCACTAGTTTTCTCTGTCCATCCAAAGACCATGTCTGGAGACATAAGAAGAGATGCAATAGATGGATCATCATCACAATCAATAAGTCACCAATCATTACCATCACCACCACCACCACCACCACTGAGTCGATACAAGTCTCAAAAACGGCGAGACTGGAAAGCTTTTGGACAATATTTAAGAAACCAAAGACCACCAATTTCACCATCTCAATGCACTTGCAACCATGTCCTTGATTTCCTCAAGTACCTCGATCAATTTGGGAAGACTAGAATTCATCTAGAGGGTTGCATCTTCTTCGGACAACCCGATCCACCGGCTTCATGTACTTGCCCCTAAGGCAAGCTTGGGGAAGCTTGGATGCATTGATTGGAAGGCTTCGAGCTGCTTATGAAGAGAATGGAGGATCAAAAGAGACCAATCCATTTGGAAATGGAGCTATTCGTGTGTATTTGCGGCAAATTAAGGATTGTCAATCTAAAGCTAGGGGAATTCCATATAAAAAGAAGAAAAAAAGAAGATCATAAATCAACCCAAGATGAATAATCATGGAGAGTCTAGCACTACTTCCCAACAATTACCCTAGAAACCAAGGTTTGGACTTCTTCAAAAAAGCCTTATCATGTACAATGGAAGTAAAACTACTTAATACTAGGGTTTTTTATAGTTTGTAGCAAACCATCTTTTCTTAAAAATTAAATTTGTAGTTTTGCTATAGATTTTATCTTATGGATTGTTCTTGTAGTTGTATGGCAATTTGATGCTCCCATAAAAGTTAGGATTGTAACCAAAAATTGAAAAAAAAAAAAACTACAAGTTGTTATAGATGAATTATATAGACATATTCAAATATGTACTATCAAATGGAATAAAAGACTTATGGACATTAGTTTAGTATGAATCTGATTATTATAGTTTCATAAATAAGTAACATGTCATTCATCACAATCTTTAGGACTTAATTATTGTAGAATTAATAACAATTTTTCCCATAGTTTGCAAATGCAAAAATATTGCAAATAATAAAACCCTTAATGCTAACTTCAAAACCATAATCCATACACTCATGTAGGCATTAGCAAATGTGATACCAGCCATCTTCCATACGATTTATATCACATATGTATTGCTAATGGTAGATATAAACTAAATTAAAGACCTATTTAGATTGTTAGATTTTAATCTGTATTTTATTTATATCTTATCTGTATTTATATCTTATTTGTATTTGATATATTTATGAGTGAAAATTTCTATCTTTCATTTGTATTTGTTTTTAACAAATATTTGTTTGAAAAACTATAAAAATAAAATATCAAAACGACAAAAAAAAAATGAAACAAATAGACTTTAAAATATATTAAAACCTTGCATAGTTTCACAGTCATAACCATGTATAATGCTTCTCTTAATATATTAATCTATGTTTTTCTAGTTATTACTAAAATAATAGTTGATAATGTCTTTTTTAAAAATTTGAAAATTTTATGGTTTTTTTTTTTTAAATTGAAAATTTTATGGTTGTTTTTTAATAGTTTAGATTTATCTTCAATAAAAATCATTTCATTAAAATTCGTAATATATTAATTAGTATCTTTATTTTAATAATAAGATGTTTGACCGGTGGAAACCTAGGAGTAGGAGTTCCCAATCTATCTTCCATTAACAGTTAGACTCAAAATAGATACTAGCACTCTCTGTGTCGAGTTTGATTAAAAGGGAGAGGAAAGGAAAAAGAAAAAAAGAAAGACCTAAGATTGTGTTATTGAAGAAATTGGAGACATTTTAACCTTTTGTTTTGGCTTTTGCGTGATTCTGCGGGATTTGGTGTTCCCCATGAACGGATAAGAATATGGGACAAGAATAAACGGATGATGTTAAGTTGAGTCAATTTGTAAAATAATCCTAACCAAATCAAATTACAAAATATAATTTTTTTTAAGCAATTTGTTTTTGAAATTTTTTAATTTGAACCAGTGCTTAAATTTATGATTTGTGAACCGATTATTTTTAAAATTTATAATAATATTTTATTTATAACCATAAATTTTCTCATAATGATTGATTAAATGTTATATATTTTCTTATGGTTTTTTTATGACATTTGTTATTTAATAAATATTAGTTAACATTAACTTAATGTTATTTTTTTGTTAATATTTTTAACTCTATGGAGTATGTTTTTGTTTATTTAGTTATGACTCATACTATATATTAATTGTTCAATGTATTATATTAATAGATCAATTTTGTTGGTGAATGACTTTTGCTTTTAGATGATTGACTGAATGATTTTGTGAATGGTTAGTGAATGCAAACTAGGTACAAGTAATATTATATATATGTATACACAAAATTAAACTATTCAAAGATAGGCTACTGCATGTATGTGTACACATAATTCATTGAGAAATTTTTCTTCCTTCCTCAACTTCTAAGTTATTAGGGACATGTAAAGTTCGAATAACATTATAAAGGTGATTCAACTAGATATATTGTTAGAGATGGCGTACCACACACAACAACCAAACAAGTCATGATAAAGCAAATACGACATAAAAGATTCACGAGGAAAAATTTAAATTGAAATGAAAACCACTAATAAAATTATCACAAATCTTCCATAATATTTTCCAATACCATCAATTAGACTTAATTGGATATCCATTCATTAGTTTTCATAAGTTTGACAGTACTAAGATCCTTCTCTCCAAAGACCAAAGCAATATCAACATCAAATTCCTCTATGCCATACCTTCAGTCTTCAATTTGTAGATAAGAATCTTATTCTTTCATCTTCACACACCGTTACCAGAACTAAGCGGATGCTAACAACCAGGACCATCATCAAGCTCCAGTCGGCCGATTGCCATAGCCTCCAGACTCTTGCCACCATGGATTCGAATTTCTACTAGCATTAACTTTCTTAATAATCACTTTGCTACCAATTCTTCAAGATATATGCAGTTTTGATGTGACTCGGTTAAGGATCCGATCTAGATTTTTTTATTACAGACCATATCAATAAATATCCTCCTAATTAGCGTACTTGTGAGCACCGGCTAACCCAGTCCACCGAAATTACATCAAAATAGGAATTAACCTTTCACAAAATCAGTCACCAAATGTATATTAAGAAAAATTAATAAAAATATCCAAAATTTAAGATCTTAAATAAATTTTGAGAAATATTGACACATTGTTTTGTTTATTTTATAAAACATTGGGCTCTCTTTTTAATTTCTTGTATCATTGATATCCTAAATTAATTTACATCCAAATATTGATACCTTTTAATATAATTTTTTTGAGACATTAATACCTTCTAATATGATATAATTTACTATTTTTATCATATATATATGTATATTACATGTATATATTACAGGCACGAACATGTATATATTAACTTGTGTAGCATAGGATTTAAAACGGGAAAAGAAAAATAAGAAATTAGCTTGAGCATTTTGAATACCATTATGATATTATACCGGCCGGTCTCAAATAACTAGAAAGAATTATGAAAAAGCACTTGGAAGTGAGAAAAATATAATTGGTTTGATGTTTGTAATAATGCTATCACATAGTGGGGTGTGTATATTATATATTGTAATATATTTACTTTTGAGTTGTTGGAATAAATAAACACAATTGATTACTTTGACGGTGTCCCTCGTCAATTCTCCGTTGATCGCAATCTAGGCTATGTATGTGGGCTTTGATTAATGTCAGCTGTTACGAGCCCAGATTAGACATTATAGGTCCTCCATCATCCCTGATTAATTTCAATTTCCTTCGGGAGAGTGGCACACCACCCTATATTGGAGCCTTTTAAAACTTACTCAGGTTCAAATACACATATATATTTACTTTTGAGTTCTTGGAATAAATAAACATAGTTGATTACTATAATGTCAAGTTTGGTATACAGAAATCGTTCGGAATAGAATAGATTGAAATAAGAGGAATGGAATTGAATGAAATGAGAGGTGGAATGATAAATCCATTCATTTATTTGGATACTTCTTGGAATGAAATGGAATTATCATGTTATTTGTCAAAAATATACTTAATAATTAATGTAAATAATAAATAAGTAAGAGAATAAAAAAGTAATTTAATGTTAATTATTTATGAGAGACGAATGGAATCATGATTCCATTTTCTCAAGGCCGGAATTGAATTCCTTCTCAAAACCGGAATCATCGATTCCTAGAAATTGCGATTTCGGCTTTTAAAAACACAACCAAAAGTATGAATGAGAATAGAACTCAAGAATCATGATTCCATTTCGGGTTCATTCCTACGTACCAAACATGACATAAGGAATCATCCTTTGATTGAAAGAGATGGTAGATTGAAATAATATAGATAGAGATCGAAAGACACATGATAAAAGGAAAAAATATATCGAATAAAAGCAATATTGATACTCATAATTCCTATCAAGCATCTCTACTTTTGGAATGATACACTATTTGTCCGTTCACTTTACTCAATGAATAAAACTGTAATAAAATTGTTATTATTAGAGAATGAAATAGAGCTGTAAAGGATTTTCCATTGTTAATTTTTTTTTCTATTTAAGCAAGGGTATTTTGGAAAATATTAATTCTAATATTGAATTGTTATTCATAGGTTTGAATAATGAATAGCTATTATGGGTTTCTTATGGAATTATTATTACAGTTAACTAAACAATACAATAGCTCTTCATAAGGAATAAGAATATAATAGAATTGCTATTACAGTAAAAGAATAAGCAATATATGATTAAATAGTAAATATGAAAAAAATATATACCATTTGCTTCAGAACTCCTTGCATTACAGTAAAAAAATAAGCAATATGTGCTTAGTTATAGACATATGCACGGGTCTAGAACCGAATTAAACTAGAACTGAAACTGGCGATTCTGGTTCTTGAAAATGAGCAATCAGATTTAGAGCCGTCTCTCACTATTCCAGTGAGGTGCTATGAAACTAATGTTTCTCAATTCCAATTTTGGATCGCAGAATTGGTCTTTTTTTTTTCAAATAAAACTAAAAAAATGAATTTTATTTTTTAGTAAAATAAATCTTAACTCAAAATATTTAATTATTTGATCTAAAAGTGTTAAATTATTTAACCAAAATTTTAAAAAAATTGTTTAAAATGGGCATTTATTTATATACAAACGTAACTAACATCAATTATGGTTAGTAGTATGAGATTGCAAAATGCTCTAGAGAATAAAAAGAAAATTACAATATAAAAAATTCTATATGATTTTCAGTTATATTTATTTATATTGTTGATAATAACATATTAAATATTATAAATAGTAATAAATTTTACTATTAGTGTAAACATTAATAATTAATATTTAATATAGTTTTTTCTCTAATTTATTTTTTTTTTTAATAAAACCGATTGGAACTGTCGGTTCCATCAGGTTCTAGGCCATAGACCTGCCTAGAAACCGAAAAACGGAGGTTCCTTAATCGGTTATGGAACCAATCAACCAGTCGGGTTTAGGTTTTAGAACTATCGATGATAGTTTCAGTTCTGTTTCCGATTTGAATCCAAAGCGTGCCTATGCCTACTTAAATAGTAAATATGAAAAAAAAACATATGTACCCGTTGCTTCACAACTCTTGGCGCACGTTAGAAATTTTAAATCCCTGCTCCACGAGAGTTATACAGAGGAATCTTCCATCTGTACTAAGGGCAGCAGTAAATTCGAGCACGATGTTGTTGGATCCCCTGTCATGACCCAACTTAGTCCTACAAGTTTAGGACTTAACACCATGAGAAAAGGGTCATGATCTGTATAAAAAACCCTTCAGATCCATGAGGGAGGGAGGGAGGGAGGGAGGGAAGGAGGTCTAAATCGGTTGTAAAATTGAATATATTATGTACATTTTTAACTTTACAATTAATCTATAGCGTGGGTCTTGCATTAACCATTAGTATATCTTTTTATAGAGATGAATTACATTAAAGATATTAACGTACGAAAATAAATTTATTTAAGGTTTTAATATTTCGAATGGTTAAAAAAAGGAATTAATGTTTTATCATCTTTTTAATAACTTGAAACGCTAATATCTTAAATGGAGTTATTACCAAAAGTTGATTTTTTTCTTTATAATCATTCAAAATTGATATTTTAAATAAACTTATCCCAAAACGTTAATATATCTTGTGTAATTTACTCTTTTTTACGATGCTAAATGTGTAGTCCTTAAAATCCCATTATGTTAAAACAACTAATTGACATCAAATAGAACTGAAAAATTTTATGCTTACGTATTTGCAAACTATGAAAATGTATGAAAAATATTTAGAATTAAATATATATTGCAATTATTATCATTGTCCCTTTTTATGGTTACTTCTATTAGTTAGGTGTAGGGATTGGTACCATCCCCATCTTTTATGAGCTCGTCTAATCTACCTCTATTCAGTCACTTACAATAGTATATGTATCAATTAAGAAAAAACTTGATTAATGCTAAAATTTGAGCAACTGGCTAGACAAGAAAGGATTAGTTAAGAATTCTTTCTTGAAAGATGTAAGTGTCACTTAATTACACCTGACTTATACAAGGGAGGCCAAATAAAGTAATAGCATGTCGATCGAAAATATATGTATGTATGTATACAACTCATTATCTCCAAGTATATCCATATAATTTGAAGTATGTGGACCAAGGTATTGAAATCAACAAAGCATTAAAATAATCATCATTTCCATCTACTCTAACTTATAGTCTCAACTATCTATCTCACTCTAATCACATGTTGCAAAAATTTAGGATTTCAAAGAGAATGAGATAATTAGAGATTGTAATGGTTGGTTCGAGTCCATAATTGAACTCGAATCATTAGTTTCTAGTTCAAAAATGGTGGAATCAGAATTAGACCCATAGAAACCAGTTCGGTTCCCAAAGTTTGGTTCCTGTTCTAGAGGAATCGGAAATCGTGAAACAAAAAAAAATTAAATAATTTACTTAATTTATGTAAGAAAATATTAAAAAATAAAATTTTAACTTGAAAAATTATTGAGCCTAACAATAATTGTTTATTGCCCATTAACTAAAAGAAATTTTACAGTTATGCATTTATTTATATATAATTACTTGCACTTTTTTAATTGTTATATTAATAAGATATCACTATAAAATATTCAAGATATAAACAAGCCACTACAACACAAAGATTACTCACATATTGTTAAGAAAGAAAAGTCTACTTTGATTATGAATCTACGTAAACTCAAAAATACATTATTTCAAATATAATTATTACTTGTGTTGTTAATAACAACACATTAAATGTCGTGAATAGGAAATAATTTTTTACTATTTATACGAAAAACATTTTAAATATTTTTTAATTACAATTTTTTATAATTTTCTTTTCTTTTTTTCCCTTTCCTTTTTTTTTTTTAAATTTTTATAGCATACAATCGCAAGAATCGCCAGTTCTATCGTGTTTGAACTGGCGGTTTCAAAACCACCAAGTTAAGCGATTTTTGAGAGTGGAACCGTAAAGACCAACCATCCCTAGACAAGTTCTCAACTTAGAAACTACTGATGATGGTGGGGGGCGGTTCTCGATTTGGAGCCAATCCGTGATGATGTCTAGAGATGATCATTACTTTAATTGAACATGTACAAGAACCACCACTTAAAAGGAAAATAATGATGATTACAATAAAAATTATAAAAGTACTTGTAAAATGTTATAATAAGCACAAAATAACAACTTCTAAATTATAGTAACTTTGACATTTATTTTCTTATTATTTCATGCAGGGTAGTAATAATACCTTATCTATTCATATCATAATTGTTTTTCAAAAAAGTAGTACTACAAAGTATGTGCTTTTTTTTTTCTTTTTATTGAGAAAATATGAACCAAACAATAATCAATTGTTTTAGTTAAAAAATCTGAAATATAACACAAGGGAATTCGTATAAAGCGAGTAAAAAGTAGTTGGTTCGATGGGTCCATGGACTTGGTACAAGATTGTCCATGGACGGCCCAGTCACAGTTCTGGATTTCAGAGTCCCGCAACCTGCTGGTTCTGGCCAAGTTAAGTCCAGCTAATGGTATTGGATTGGTGTTAGGACCGTGTTCATGTCCATGCTATAAGGCACAATTGAATTGTAATTCTAACATTATTACTATATTTAGTTATATATAACAAAAATAAGAATTCATATTAAAATAATAGTAAAATTATCTATTATATCTGTTATAAAAGTAAAATTTTATTATATTATAAATAGATGTGAGTCTAGTATTGCGTGGTTTTTAAGATGTCAAATAAACTATCAAATAGCAATTATGATAGCAATTCACGAGTAATTATTATTTAATATTTAATAACTAAATACTATAACAACATTTTATGCAAAAGGAAAAATAATGGAATGGCAATTTAAAAATTGGCAATATTCTTTTGGATTAGACTTCTTCTATCATAGATAAGCTTGTTGGAAAATTATATGGTGCCGTCATTATCCAAAAGTTTACATCGTATTCAAATTTTTAAAATAATTACTATTTTATTTATATTATTTATTAGTTAAATTACCGACAGAACGATTCCGTCAATGGACCGTAAAAACTTCCCAAGTTTGTTTTACTACTAATGGAGAGAATTGATTGACTGCTAATAGAGAGAATTAACTAACGTAAGGACACTAATTTGTTATAAAAAAGCCACTTGGGTCAGATTTAGGACTAAATGAATATATCGATAAGAAATTCAAAGATGATTAAAAAATAATAAATTTATAATATACCATTAACTTTTTAACTTAAGCTTTTGCAAAGCCTACACCACCCTTTGTACGTAGAGCTGTGCTTGCGGGGTGGTTATGTGGGCCAACCCACATTGACCCGCATAACCGTAAAAAAATGCGGATTGGGCTAAAAATTTTAGTCCGTTTAATGTGTAGGCCAAAAATGGCCCACCTTGCATAACCCACGGGTTGATGCGAGACAACTCGCTGCGGGTCAGGTTGGCTAGCGAACCTGCACTTAAAAAAACATAAAGAAAAATAGAGAAATATAAATATTAAAAAATATATGTATATATATAATACATTACTCTCTTTATTTCCTCTTCACTTTACTTTTCTATTATTTAGTTGTTTAATGTTGATTATATAATTTTTATTGGAGTGATGTTTTAAACTTTCAAATTTTATATTTATTATATCCTTAGTCTTTTTATCAACTTTTTCTTTTATATTTATTAGATGCTTCTATTTAAAATAAGCAACACGATATTAATTGATAATTTTCATGGTGTATTTTTCATTGCCACGCCAAAGAAAAAAATTGGAATAAAATCATAATTTCTATTTGTTAAAATAAATCCTCTTATGTTGAAATAAAAATTTTCAAAATAGAAGTCTATAATTTTTCCATATACGACTATCATCTAGGATTAATAAGTAGGTAATTGGTGAGATAAAAAAAATTCTATATTAAAATTATTAAAAATTTCAATTTCCATTTTAATTCTTATAATTTTTTTAATAAACAATATATATTAGCATGTTCGCGAGTTGGCTTGCATAACTCACCAACTTGCGCAAGGCGGGTTAGGCTAAAAATTTTGGCCCGCATAACTAATAGGTTGATGCAGGACGGGACGGCTTGGCCCGCATAACCCGTTTACGCAGCTCTATTTGTACGTCTTAAGTATATAAGTTTTACTTTATAAAACTTAAATTAGGCTTTATAATTTTTGGAGTATCACTATTTGGAAAAGTAAAGTTGGAGAGACCTCGTGGAACAGTGATGGATGGACACTTGACAGGAAACTTTCTCCTATATACTTGTTGGATAGTCTACATAATAAAGGGATGAGATGGGTATCAGATGTTGAGCTCAATATGATTAGAAATGTAACTGAGTAGGGTTTTTTCCACAAGTTACTTAAATTTAATAGGTTACAATTTAAACTGAGTCAATAGTTACTATTAGTTTTAATTGAACAAGTTCGAGTATAAGTTTTAAAACTTTTTTTTTTTGCCGAAATGAGTTTTAAAATACTTGATTCGAGTAATTCGTATATCTATTCGAGTTTTTTAATTTTTTTTTAAAATACAAAACTTGTGTTTTTCCCATTTTTAAAGCTTTCTTTTTCTACCTTTTTTTCGTATCATATCCAGTTGTTCATATTTATTATATTTAAAGACCAATTCAATTGATTTTAATAAGAATAACTAAGCTTAATCAAATCGAGAACAGCTTCTCAAGTACTAATTTTCAGTTAAGTTTGAGTTTAAATATTGAGGCCCAATTAAGTTTGATTTTAACTTGAACTTCAAGTTTTAATTTGACTTTCAGTTTGAGTTTAACTTCAAGTTTTTCATCCAAGTGAAGTTTGAGCTTGACACCATATTGTCTTGACTCAACTAGTTATAATCTTATTGAGGTATGCTTCGGTATTAAGAAGAATAATCTCATGAGTTTTTATTGAATTCTTGGAAATGTTATAGGCTATTTAGGTAGGTTTGTATTTATAAAATCCATTCCAAACTTGTCCCAATTTCATCCGTACTTCAAAATTAAAAAATTGTCTCCACAATTGGATTTTATGAGAGTTAAAGTTTTGATATTCTATTATTTGGATTGTAAGATGTCATTAGTATGGATTTGTTAAAATGTAAATAAGACTAAGAATAAGATCAATCTTGAATTTCTAATATTCTATTGTTCAAGATATGGGAATATCTTAGGTCAAAGAATTTATAAGGGTATAAATAAGGTTGATTTTTTTGTTGTAGGTCGATTTACCAATAGTAATAGGAATCATGGATTGATTGGTCCTATAACACGGGCTAAAGCTAAGGGAATTCGAAACTTGGTTCAATAAGTTTTGTATGGAGAACTAACCAAAGATGAGAAGGAATCATTTTACACTATTTAATTCATTTTCCAAAGAAGTGTGATTTGACTTTGGTCAAAGTATAAGATATGAAGGAGATGAACGCATTTGATGATTAGAGAGTTCCACGGCATGGTCTACAAGTCATATCCAATACCGTAGAGTTTTATGTGTCTCAACTATCGGAGAAGTTTGATTTGTATGCTGATAGCTATGGCCCATATGGGAGGACATATCACCATGCTTGTCACATCCCACAGGGTCCCTAGTGTATTGATGCTCCCTTGCAACAATTTAGAAATCGCATTATCTAATAAGCCAACTAAAGCCTTTCAAGAAATTCTACAAGCATCAAACTAGTAGGACACTCTGTGGCATGGACAATTAAAATAAGATTGTAAACTTGTTCTTTACATATGACTTGGGATAAGCTCCCAACCATAACCTTACAAACTTACAAGAAATATAAAGACATCAACCCTATACAACCGTACTATCTTCCACTCTCACTTAAGCCCTGGTTTTTCCTTAATTTCTACTCTGCTCCTTCACCTTAAGCATGGATCAAATTTATGGATCCCTAAAAGCACATGAAGTCTGTAGGAGTATGAGCACATCACAACTTAGTGAGATAATAGGATCAGTCCACACTTTAAACAAATGCTAGACAAGTTTAGTTTCAGTTATATGCAATGCAATACTTAACCATATCAAATGCACAGTTTGAATTACCAGAATCCAAATCAGTGGAGATTTACACCTTCTCTTTGGGTTTGAAGGATCAACTCAAGTAGTCTACGCTCATGAGAGATTGATAACTAAGGAAGAGAAGTTTTTCCAAATTTATCTATTATTATATATACTTATATATATGTAACATAATCTCAACTTCACCTTAGAATCTTAGAAACGCTACTAAGTATTAACACCCTAAGCTAACTCCAACTCGAGTGACATTCTTTGGTGCCTGCTTAGTTCTCGTAGGGCTAACAACCCTATGATAACCCCACCTGGATTCACTAACATGACAAGGCATTGCCATAGAATCATAATATTAATACGTGACACGGATACCATCTAATGCAAGTATGTTGTCGTGTAATGCGTGTCTATTTTACTTAAAGGTTGGTTAATACTTAGATTAAATTATCAGTGATCATATAATGTTCAAACAATCATTAAGATACGTAACACGATAATAACAGAAATTGGTTATCACTTCTAGTGTTAAAAGCTTGTCACCCATTCAGACACCATACAACATACATTATTCACATCCTCATATTTAACCATTTGTGTTCATATAGAGACATGTGCACCTACATTATAAGCACAACAAAATGATAGGATCAAAGTTACTTATCTGTGCATCCTACTTAGAGATCGTAGTAGTCTATTGGAAACTCTGGATCTTGGTTTAAGGTTCCTATAGAGCAACAAGCATACATCACTATAAATATAATTAAGAAAAAACTCTTATTAGAACTTAAGAGTCATGGATTCGTGTTATAAACTTCTTAATTTATGTGGTTCTTTATTTTTTATTACTTAGGTTAGCTTGCGGGGTCCATCATGGCTAGAAACTTAGGTTACGCCTTGGCAAATTAGGAGTCGCGTACTCGCATGCATCCAAAACACATCCATAGCTTTCAGTTATAGGATAAAGTCGAAGGCTCGACTTTTAGCCGCGACAAAAGTTGTGCTCCAACTTATACCCCTCAATGCTTACTAAAGGTCTATTATTGTTCCATCCTGAGGGCAAAACTTGGTCGCGATCTCCAACACACTTATAGAACAATAAATTAGCTTACTCCATTTCACAACTAACCCTTCCATGGTAGATACTTGCATCAAACATGCATAGAGATAACTTAACACGATAGCTTCATATAGCACATTAATCTAATATGAGACTTTTATCTTCTTCTTCTTATTCCTATCTTTAGCTCTGGCATTTGGGTTCCATGGTAGTTTTACTTTGTTCTATTGCATGCTCTGTTACACTTTGTTTAGTTGAGCTAAGTTAGTTTTGCTAATAACATTTTAACAAACTATTACACTCTAAGCTTAAACAAACTCATAAAGCAAGTGTTTGCTTGTTTTTAACATTTCTTAGCAAACAAGGCTCAGTTTTAGTTTTCTGCCATATAACATCTGTTAAAAACAACATTTCACACGTGAATGGTGAAATGTGCATATGTATTAGTGTATTTAACAAAGATATTTTTTGGTAACTTTTGAGAATAAAGTAAAACGAAGTTATCTGTCATGCTTTTCAAGATTATTTTATGTACGTCTTTTCAAAACACTGGTTATGGAGCTTGTAAACACCATATTAGGAGGTTTTTCAAGTTAAGAAAGTGAAGGTTTGAAGAAACAACTTTGTGTGCATAAAAGAGATTTTGTTAGAAAAGCATATCTCGAAAATGTTTTGTTTATTTTCTAAAAACAATCATGTTCAGTTGGTGTAAACTTTCAAATCTCTAATTACTTTTCTTTCACATAAAAGAAAATAAGTATGTTTTAATTAAGAATTGTCATTTCAGCATTTAATAAAGAAACTTTATTAAAAGAAAGGACAATATGCTCATGCCTTGAAATTTATGGTAGATAACTTGCAAAGTAATTTCTGATAATTTTGGCAAGGATTTATTTATAAGAAATGAAAATCAAAACCTTTTACTGTACATGAGACTACTAATTACAGTAATTGATGAATATTAATTAATATACTACCAAAACATTTATTATCTCAAGATACAAAGGAATTAATAATGAGATTTAAACTTCAAAACTTGTGAAAAAAAATTTAAGTTAATATATAATGTCTTGTGCTCTTGTGAATTATTTCTAAACTATCTTTACTCAACCAAAGCATTCAAGATTTTAATTCTTTAGTTTTAAATTCAAGCTAAGGTAAAAACTTGGGGATTACTATGCCACTTGCCCATATTCAAGGTTGTATCCTCCCAAGATGAGAGATGCGTAATTGCCTAAAGGAAACCATGGCCTATCCACTATTGTGGTCTAGGTCATAAGAGTCCAAAGTTACGTTGAAGAGTGATCAAAGAAGACCATACCTTACAACATGGCCCGTATGGTAGATCATGTTGGCTCAAAATGCAACACAAAGTGAGACCCGAGGATCCTACGTCCCATACCATGGCCCATGTATAGCCTATAGGACAGCTTGATGTGAAATTTTCTTCGTTTATCTATTATTAGTTTATTAGATTTGGTTAAGAATTTACTATGTACACTTAACCCTATTTATGGACCATAAAAGAGACTATTAGTCATTGTTTGGGAATCTTTTGACACTTTTGATATTGAATACATCTTTGAGAGTTTCTCAAAACCCTTTTTCTTTCACATAATCGTAGTGATTGTGTGAAAGCTTTGTTGTTTTATTGATCGTGCATAATATCAATTAATTAAACATAACTAATTTGCTTCTTTTTCTTGGTTCATAGTATCCTTGAGAATGGATAGTTTGTATCTTTTGTTCTTTATTTTCCTTAATTCAAAAACCATAAAAAAAAACATATTATTTAATTAAGTCTTGTTAATTTTTGTTATAAAATGAATACAAAATTTTATCCCATATCAAGTAGAGTTTAGTGCAAGAGTACTATGGACCTACAAACACAAAATACGGTTAATTGTGCATTAGGGGATAGCTCAGCACAATCATTCTGATGCTTAAGCTAGTTGTAGATATTGAGAGGAAATGAATAAGATGGTATGGAGTAAGTATTGGATTATATCTTACCATTTCTTTGGTGTGAGGGTTTGTTAATAGATGGTGACCATAAGAGAATGGGGGGCTTATAGAATATTTTCATTCCAAGTGGCTTATTCCCATATCTGTTGGTTGACTTAGACTCGGGGTGTGTAATAATGTTGAGCATGGAGGGTGGTCAAATTGATGTTTGTTCCCATGAGGAGATAAGGGCATTGAGTAGGTCGCATGTAAGCCTCTAAGTGTAGAGTCGCGACTATTGAGACAACATTGCTATGAGTCTTCTCACGAGGAGTTGTGACTAGGATCATGTGAGACCTCGGTCTCATGGGGACCAAGGTCCTCATGGAGCATGAGGAGTAGACCGAGACCCTTGCTTGGCTAATGCCATTGCGAGGAAGCCTAGACGAGGTCAAGGATAATTACCTTCATGAGCAAAGGTTTTATAGACTAAAAGTATTTAAAGGGCTTCTCATGGGCCTATTGGTTCATCGGGTTGACGTTGGAACCAATAGGTTATGATCAAATATTCTCTATGAATAGCTTTTATTTGTTACATATCAATATTTTAAGTGGAATGTAGATAAAAAAAAAGTACAATAAATCATTTATGAGATTGTTTTTAAAAAATACAATTTACTTTTTATGTTGTTATCATTAATGAAGAGGAAATCATGTAACTTAACTTCTCTCTAAGTATAATTTTTTTTTATTTACTTTTTTATAATCAATATAGTATTTATATCTGGTGAATTACACTAAATGCTATCAATGTTTAGAGGTAAGTTCATTTAAGGTATTAAACGTTTCAAGTGGTTAAAAAAATGTATCAAATATTTTACAATTCATGTAAGATATCAACGTTTCGATTAATTTTTAATTAAGTTTCCTAAATATCCATTAACAGTTAATTATTAACATCTTATTTGACTCATTTTGTAAAGCATTGATACCTTGAATGAATTTATCACCAAACGTTGATTCCTCTTTTGAATTACTTGAAACATTGATATCTTAAATGGAATTACTCTCAAACATTGATACCTTTTGAGTAATTTACCCTTTTATATCAAATGTAAAGCACTAACCCTTTCCATTTGCTTTAATAATTAGATAATAAGAAAATGGAGTCTGTGATTGGGATTTCGATCATGAGCTTCCCAAGTCTAGTCTAACCTGTTTAAGGTTTATTAGAATGACCTGTTATTAGTGAGCCAACCTTCCTGGTCTTTGATCCAACGACAAGATTGCAACCTTGATGTCCTTAGATCACTGAACCTCTTCTACCGAGTCACTGTCTTGTCACTTAGCTTGCTGACTTGCTAGACCTTTGTCAACTTCACTAACAAGAAATTTAGAGCATGCCTTAGTTGCTTGTATGCCACTACTTCAGTAATCGCCATGACCATCCATGATAACTATAGACTAACTCTACTTATTACAATCGTCTCAAGCTATTCTGTTATCAATATCACATGAGAAGTCTTTGATGACAACCTAGTAATACATAAACTTAAACTTGTTGCTATTCTTATCACTCATATCTCTTATTATCTTATTGACTTAACCATTATAGTAGTTGCATCAAATAACCTATTGGTGCTTACTGGCTCGTGTTTTTCTTGTAAACTCATCTTAACATTGGCCTAAATTCAATCATCTCTATTGGTAGAATTTTGAAACCAATATTTTGGCATTTATAAGAAACGTTAAAAAGTCAATTCTCCTATTTTCTGGAATTTTTATAAGCATTTTGGTCATAATGACAAGGATGTCAAAACATTATTGCAATAACCAAGGCAGCTCTCACGTGAAGGTGTAGGTTACAACTTTAAATGTTATAGCTCTTACTATTGATTTGCAATGTTTTGTAGAGTTAGAAAAGTTGTGTCGCAAACTGGCAACACAAAATGATGACATTCGAAGAATGTACAATGAGGCTATTGTTAAACATGACCATAAGTCCCATGCTCATGTTAAGGAATTAGAGTGTGGATGCTTTAATATGGAGGGTGTTTAAGAGTCTAATGGCTCGACCAAAGCAATAAGGAGTTAGATTTGGCACTACCTCCATCTCCACAAGATATTGATCACCAAACATGATCTGCATATCACTATAATTGTGCTTTTGTTGGAGTACATCAAACAATTGCCTCCTAAGGTCACCCTATTGCATCTCATGTGCCTATTACATTAGAGGCATGCTCGCCAACAACATTTTGATTAACCCCTCTATGAGACATCCCTGTGGAAGAATGGAATGATGATGAGGTAGATGGAGCAATTAAGAGACTCCATGACCTTAAGGAGAGCAAAAAAAGTGAAGCATCTAAGTCTTTACTCAATAAGTCCTTATTCATCAAAGCTATTTAAGATGAATTGTTGCCATTGAGTCCTAATCTTCCACCTTTAGACACTAACAGCGACACCACAAATTGGGAAGATCATCTAGGTCACTTTTAGACATCCATGTTGATACAAGGTTTTTGTGATGCTATCACTTGCAAAGATTTCCTGAAAACCTTAAGAGGGGCTACTTATATGGAGTTTAGCTAGCTTCGACTAAACTCTATCATGTGTATTGAGAAGTTCACGAATTGTTTTTGAAACACTTCATGGCTAGCAGGCTTCTTGAAAAAGGATGTTGAACTTTATGTCCACGAATGATTTTGATGAGAATAATTATTACATAATTAATTATTTAAATATCCTTAATTGTTTAAATACTTAAAATATGTATATATATGCTTTGTATTTGTTCTGCTGTTGTTTAAATTTTAATAAAACAAAAAGTTGAAGAAAAGTTAAGACAAAGATATCGAGCCCTGTAGATGAAAGGTGGAGGCACTATTCATCAGATAAAGACAAAAGATTAAGTTTTAGGCAAAATGTGCAAAGTCAAGTGTTGAAGTTTTGGGCCAAATTATGAAGTCAAGAGCTGAAGTTTTTGGCAAGATTTATAAAGTCAAGAGTTGAAGTTTAGGCCTTGATCTCAGACCTCGACTTTAGAAAGTTTGCCATTGGGCAAAATTTATAAAGTTAAGGGCTGAAGTTTAAGCCTCGACCTCAAACCTCGACTTCAGAAAGTTTGTCCTCGACTTTAGAAAGAAAAGAGCTGTTGGAATGCATTTAATGCATGGGTCAGACACATTTAATGCTCTTTCACTGCTTTTGAACTTTTACACGTTATTAAAACATTAGCTATATTAAACATAAGTATAGGTTGTTAGAAACTTTTTGATAACAAGCAGATTTTTATCAAGAGCTATAAATAGAATTTTTCTCTTCTCTTCAATAAAGAATTAAATTTTTTAAAATTTTTGAACCCATAATAAAAACGAAAACAACGTTCTATAAAAGTTTTTTTTTTTTTTTACTTGTGTTTTTGTTCTCATTCTTGTTAATTTGAAATTTTTTTTAAGAGAGCAATTAGTGCTTTGTTTTGAAATTTGCTAATACACTCTAAATAAGAGTTTTTGAGTATTATTTAAGATTTATAAAAGTTGATTATCTGCTCGTTTAAGGAGCTCAGTTTGTAAAAGAAATTTGTAAAATTCCTAAAGTATTTTTTATTGTAAATCTACTCAAGTAGGAGCGTTTTTTTGTAAAGAAAATTTGTATATTTCCTTAAGAGCTTTTCAATTTGTAAATTTGGTCATATATGAGCTGTTTGTAAAAAGTCCTCAAATAAGGCGTTTGTAAAAGAAGTCCTCGTGTGAGGCATTGAGAAAAGTTCTCATAGAGGCAAAGGAAGTCTTTCATGGAAGGTAAAGATAAGTCCTCAGTAGGAGGCATTTGAAATCTGGTCTGGAGTTAGCAGTATCATCCTGATTGCGATTAGGCCGGAAGTCCTTCGTGGAAGGCAAAGAGAAGTCCTCAGTGGGAGGCATTTGAAGTCTGGTCTGGAGTTACCAGCATCATCTTAATTGCAATTAGGCAAGAAGTCCTTCGTAGAAGGCAAAGAGAAGTCTGGTCGTGTGTTACCACCACAACATTTGATTTATCAAGTGGAAGTCCTTTGTGAAAGGTAATTGTAAAAGTCCTATTATGATAGGCTTTGTTGTAATTCCTCGTCTAAGAGTGTATTGATTTTGGAATAATCAATATAGTGGTAAAAGTCCTCTTTGAGGCATTTGCACCGTGAGAGAATAGGCAGTGAACCTCCACGTTAAATCCTTGTGTTGCTTCTCTTTCTCTCTTTGTGCTTCTTATCTCTGCTTATTTGTTAATATTTTAATTAGTTTATTCCGCTGCATTTGTTTGTTTAAATTAACTCTTGTCTTATCTTAGTTAATTAATCTGGTTTGATAAAACAAAAAATTTGTAATACTTAATTCATCCCCCCTCTTAAGTATTCCTTGTGTATTATTTCTAACAATTGGTATCAGAGCCTGGTCTCTTGTGGTTGATTGCTTAAACGCAAAAGAGAAAAGATCATGGCTTCTAATACACTAGGATTCTTGGAGGGTCAGGCTATAAATAGGACCGCTTCTTAGTGGGGTAATTACCCTTATTGGAAGTGTAGAATGAATATATTTTTGAAAGCTCAACATAGATTAATATGGAGAGTAGTTGAAAAAGGACCTTTTACAATTGAAAATAAAAATGAAGATCAATATTCAGAAGATGATTGGAAAAAACTGGATTATAATGAAGCCATGAATATTCTTCATTGTGGATTGAATGAAAGTGATTTCAATAGAGTTTGTACTTGTAAATCTGCTAAAGAAATCTGGGATGAACTTGAAGTAACTTATGAAGGAACTTCAAGGATCAAAGACACTAAAATAAGCTTGTTGGTTGGTCAATTTGAAAGTTTTAAGATGCTGCCTGGTGAAACAATTGATCAAATGAATGATAGATTCATTAATATCATTAATCCTTTGAGTGTTTTGGGCAAGAGCTTTACTAATGTTGAAATAAATTCAAAATTGCTCAGATCATTGCCAAGGAATGGGAAGCAAAACGACAGCAATAGAGGAAGCCAGGGATCTTAGCACACTGACAAAAGAAGAGCTTTTGGTGCACTCAAGACTCATGAGCTCATCAAGAATCAAAGTGAAGAATCCCAAAAGAAGGCTATTGCTCTGAAGGCAACCAACAATGATTCTGATAAGGAGGAGATAAATGAGGATGTTTGTTGTTTGCAAAGAATTTCAACAAATTTATGAAGGCTGGCTCCTCAAAGTTTAGAAAGGAAAGGAAGGATGTTGTGTGCTATAAGTGCAGAAAAAACACATCCAACCAAACTGCCCTCTCCTCAAGAAAGCACAAAAAAGATCCAAGAGGGAAGCACTTATTGCTACTTGGAGTGATGAAGAGTCATCAGATTCTGATGAAGAAGAGTTATGCTTCATGGCAATCCATGATGAGGTAAACAATCCTTAACTTCCTGCTCTAATGATGAATTGCTTGACATGTATAAAAAGTTTGTAAAAAGCTTAAAAAATCTGAAGAAGATAATAAACAACTTAAAAATCTGATGCAAAATGCTTTAGTTAGATTAGAAGAGTTTCAAGATGAAATTAATGAGCTTAAAACTGAAAATGAAGAAAAAGATGAAATAATAACAGCTCTAGGTTCTGAAAGAGAGCTTGCATGAAAATCTTAGTAGCATGAATCTGAAAATTAATGAAATTAGAAATAAAAATAGAAACTAAAAAAGAAAATAAAATTCTGGTTGAACAGAATGATAAATTAAAAATTGAAAATGATCTTTTAGATTTAGAAATTAAAACTAAAAGATGATAATAAACCTGCATCTACTAGAACAACATCAATAACAATGAACTTCTGAAAGAGCTAGATGAGCTAAGAAAGAAAATATAAATCTGAAATCTAGCTTAGATGATTCGAAAGCTGTCATAGCTAAATTCACACAAGGAGAGAAAAATTTAAATACTCTCCTTGGTGAGCAAAAATCTGATCATA
Organism: Combretum micranthum; assembly: GCA_024138025.1. Taxonomy (NCBI): domain Eukaryota; kingdom Viridiplantae; phylum Streptophyta; class Magnoliopsida; order Myrtales; family Combretaceae; genus Combretum; species Combretum micranthum. The sequence goes on along the minus strand of JAMXBD010001458.1, from coordinate 28,971 downwards.
ACAAATATGGAATTGGCTATGATAGGCACATGAATTATAAGTCTCATAAGACTCGGTTTGTAAAAGCCACTTATGGCACTTGTAATTATTGTGGCAAGTCTGGCCATATTGCACACAAGTGTGCAATAAGGAAGGCTTTGCTCTGGGTCATAAAAGCAAGTATGTTTGGGTGGCTAAGAAAGAAGTTTTATCTGTTTCTAACCCAAGAGGACCCAAACAGAAATGGGTACCAAAGAAATAATAACTTGCTTTGCAGGGATCCTCAAGTGGCAGCAACAAATGGTACTTGGACAGCGGATGCTCTAGGCATATGACCGAGTTGCTTCCAAATTTTCAAAGCTGGACTTGATGGATCAAGGGAGTGTTACCTTTGGTGATGATAGAAAATCAACTGTTTTGGGTAAAGGTAGCATTATCCTTAATAAAGATCTTGTTATTAATAATGTGTTGTTGGTAGATAATCTAAAACATAATTGCTTAGTATAAGTCAACTTTGTGATAATGGTTTTAAAGTAACATTTTATGCCAAAAGATGTACTATAGAAAGAATTGATAATAACCAAGTATGCTTTGAAGGATATAGACATAAAAATATTTACAAAATTAATTTAGATGATTTTAAATCATCAAGTCAAACATGTCTATATTCTCAAAATGACAATAGTTGGTTATGGCATAGAAAATTGGGACATGCTAACATGAAATTAATTTCAAAACTTGCAAAGAAAAATCTTGTCAAAGGTTTACCAAGTTTAAATTTTCAAAATGACAAGATTTGTCAAGCATGTCAACAAGGAAAGCAAACTAAGACTTCTTTTAAGGCTAAGGATGCAGTTTCCACTTCTAGGCCATTGCAACTGTTACATATGGATCTTTTTGGTCCTACTCAAACTTTGAGTTTAGGAGGAAAAAGATACACTTTGGTTATTGTTGATGACTTCTCTAGATTTTCATGGACTTTCTTTCTTGCCTCTAAAGACGAAACCAATGATGTCTTTTTTAGATTTTGCAAGAAAGTCCAAAATGAAAAAGGTCTTAATATAGCTTCAATAAGAAGTGATCATGGGAGAGTTTGAAAATCTTGAAATGAATAATTTTTGTGAAAAATATGGTATTGAACACACTTTTTCAGCACCTAGAACCCCACAACAGAATGGTGTAGCCGAAAGAAAGAATAGAACTTTAATAGAAATGGCTAGAACCATGTTGTGTGAAAATAATTTGCCAAAATATTTTTGGGCTGAAGCTGTCAATACCGCTTGCTATATTTCAAACAGAATTTTTATTAGACCAATCATAAAGAAAACCCCCTATGAGATATGGAAAGGAAAAAGACCAAACATTTCTTATTTTCATCCCTTTGGCACAAAGTGTTATATCTTAATAAATGGAAAAGAATATCTAGGAAAATTTGATGCTAAATCTGATATAGGAATCTTTCTAGGATATTCTTCATCTAGTAAAGCATATAGGTATATAAAAAGAACTTCTGTTGTAGAAGAATCTATACATGTTGTTTTTTATGATTGTTTGACTCCTATAAATGTTAATAATGATGTTGATGATGTTTGTGATAGAATAAATGATCTTTCATGTTCTGATGTTGAAAATTCTGGTATTGTTTCTGCTGTTGAAAAATCTGCTATGTTGATGATGTGCATGAGCATGTTAGTAATCTACCTAGGGAATGGAAATATGCTAGTTCACATCCAAAAGACTTAATAATAGGTGAAACTTCAAATAGGGTACAAACTAGATCATCTCTTAAAACAAACCAATCTAGTTTTTCTATCAAAACATGAACCTAAAACCTTGGAAGAAGCTTTAGAAGATGAGTTTTGGATTCAAGCCATGCAAGAAGAACTAAACCAATTCACTAGAAGTGAGGTTTGGAATCTTGTTGCAAGGCCTGAAAATAAAACTGTCATAGGAACAAAATGGGTTTTTAGAAATAAAATGGATGAATCTGGAATAGTAACTAGGAACAAAGCTAGGTTAGTTGCTAAAGGCTATACACAAGAAGAGGGATAGATTTTGATGAGACTTTTGCCCGGTTGCAAGACTAGAATCTATAAGAATGCTTTTGGCATATGCTGCTCACAAAGATTTTATCTTTATCAAATGGATGTCAAAAGTGCTTTTCTAAATGGTTTCATAAAAGAAGAGGTCTATGTCGAGCAACCACCGGGTTTTGAAAATAATGAATTTCCCAATCATGTTTTTAAATTGAACAAAGCTCTTTATGGTCTCAAGCAAGCTCCTAGAGCTTGGTATGAAAGACTTAGTAGCTTTTTGATAAATAATGGATTTTCAAGAGGAAAAATTGATACAACTCTTTTTATCAAAAATCACAATTCTGATACATTAATCGTATAGATTTATGTAGATGACATTGTGTTTGGTGCTACTAATTCTTCACTTATAAAAGTTTTTGTTGAGTCCATGCAAAAAGAATTTGAAATGAGTATGATGGGAGAACTCACTTATTTTCTTGGGCTACAAATTAAGCAATCAAAATCTGGAACCTTTATTAATCAATCTAAATACACTAAAGATTTGTTAAAAAGGTTTAAAATGGATAGTTGTAAGTCTAAACCTACACCTATGAGCACTAGCGTAAAACTAGACAAAGATGAAAAGGGTAAAAATATTTGTAAAAAGATGTATAGATGCATGATAGATAGTTTGTCATATTTAACAGCTTCTAGACCTGATATCATGTTTTCTGTATGTGTATGTGCACGATTTCAATATTGCCCAAAAGAATCTCACTTGGGTGCAATCAAGCGCATCTTCAAGTACCTTGTGGCACTATTGAAATTGGCTTGTGGTATCCCAAACATACTTCTTTTGAACTTGTTGGGTACTCTGATGGTGACTTTGCTGGTAGCAAAGTAGATCGGAAAAGCACAAGTGACACATGCTATTTTCTTGGTAATTCTTTAATATCTTGGCAATCAAAGTATTGCATTATCAACTGCTGAAGCTAAATATATAGCTGCTGGCAGTTGTTGTGCATAAATTTTATGGATGAAACAAACTTTATTAGACTTTGGTTTAAAATTTGAAAGTATACCAATTCGGTGTGATAATACAAGTGCTATAAATTTGACTAAAAATCCCATTCAACACTCAAGAACCAAGCATATTGAGATTAGACATCATTTCATTCGTGATCATGTTCTAAACAAGGACATTTGCTTGGAATTTGTTGATACAAACCATCAACTTGCTGATATTTTTACTAAACCCTTGAGTGAAGAACGATTTTGCACTTTAAGAGGAGATTTGGGCATGTTTAAGGTTGATGAGTGTTAAAATATTTTTGAACCAGGAACTTCCTTGAAAATATGATATTAAGTCTCTTAGCTGATAAATATTGCAGACTTTAGACTAAAGTCTGCACTTGCATGCATGTTTATGTTTATGCTTGTGCTTGTATGTCAATGTTTATCTTCTGTAATTTTCTATTGCTATGAATTTGTTTATATCCTTCTATGCTTAGTTTTAATTTTTTTTTTTTAAATAAAACAAAGGTTGTTTGAACCAGAAGGAGATTTTTTTATAGAAAATTTTCTTTTCTATCTCAGTTTTTTTTAAAAAAAAAAAGAGAAGCAAAGTTTGTTTTAAAAAGAGGGAGAATTTTTTTTTTGAAAAGTGTTTTGAATAGGGGGAGAAAATTGATTTTGTTTTTTTTTTTTAACAAAAGTTTGTATTCTTCTTTTCTTTATTTTTTTCTTTTTGATGAGAAAGGGGGAGAAGTATTTGCACAATTAATAATTATTTTAGAATTGATTGTGCATATTTATTCTCATAAAAAAGGGGAGATTGTTGAACTTTATGTTCATGAATGGTTTTGATGAGAATAATTATTATATAATTAATTATTTAAATACTTAAAATATATATATATATATATGATTTGTATTTGTTCTGCTGTTGTTTAAGTTTTGACAGAACAAAAAGTTGAAGAAAAGTCAAGATAAAGCTATCGAGCCTAGTAGAAGAAAGGTGGAGGCACTATTCATCAGATAAGGATAAAAGACTAAGTTTTGGGTAAAACTTGTAAAGTCAAGTGTTGAAGTTTTGGGCAAAACTATAAAGTCAAGAGTTGGAGTTTTGGGCAAGATTATAAAGTCAAGGGTTGGAGTTTAGGCCTCGACCTCAGACCTCAGACCTCACCTTCAGAAAGTTTGTCCTCGACTTTAGAAAGAAAAGAGCTGTTGGAATGCATTTAATGCATGCGTCAGACACATTTAATGCTCTTTCACTGCTTTTGAACTTTTGCACGTTATTAAAACGTTAACTATATTAAACATAAGTATAGGTTGTTAGAAACTTTTTGATAACGGATAAATTTTTTATGAAGAGCTATGAATAGAATTTTTCACTTCTCTTTAATAAAGAATGAAATTTTCTAGAATTTTTGAACGCACAATAAAAACGAAAACAACGTTCTATAAATTTTTTTTTTTTACTTGTGTTTTTGTTCTCGTTGTCGTTAATTTGAAATTTTTTTTAAGAGAGCAATTAGTGCTCTATTTTGAAATTTGCTAATACACTTTAAACAAGAGTTTTTGAGTACTGTTTAAGATTTATAAAAGTTGATTATCTGTTCGTTTAAGGAGCTCAGTTTGTAAAAGGAATTTGTAAAATTCCTAAAGTATTTTCTGTTGTAAATCTGCTCAAGTAGGAGCGTTTTTTTATAAAGAAAATTTGTATATTTCCTTAAGAGCTTTTCAGTTTGTAAATTTGGTCATATATGAGCTGTTTGTAAAAAGTCCTCAAATGAGGCATTTGTAAAAGAAGTCATCGTGTGAGGCATTGAGAAAAGTCCTCATAGAGGCAAAGCAAGTCTTTCGTGGAAGGTAAAGAGAAGTCCTCAGTAGGAGGCATTTGAAATCTGGTTTGGAGTTAGCGGTATCATCCTGATTGCGATTAGACGAGAAGTCCTTCGTGGAAGGCAAAGAGAAGTCCTCAGTGGGAGGCATTTGAAGTCTGGTCTGGAGTTACCAGCATCGTCTTAATTGCAATTAGGCAGGAAGTCCTTCGTGGAAGGCAAAGAGAAGTCTGGTCGTATGTTACCACCACAACACTTGATTTATCAAGTGGAAGTCCTTTGTGAAAGGTAATTATAAAAGTCCTATTATGATAGGCTTTGTTGTAATTCCTCGTCTAAGAGATGTATTGATTTTGGAATAATCAATATAGTGGTGAAAGTCCTCTTTGAGGTATTTGCACCATGGAGAATAGGCAGTGAACTGAACTCCACGTTAAATCCTTATGTTGCTTCTCTTTCTCTCTCTCTGTGCTTTTTATCTCTGCTTATTTGTTAATCAGTTTTAATCAGTTTATTCCGCTGCATTGTTTGTTTAAGATAACTCTTATCCTATCTTAGTTAATTAATCTGATTTGATAAAACTAAAAAATTTGTAATACTTAATTCAATCCTCCCCCCCTCCCCCTCTTAAGTATTCATTGTGTATTATTTCTAACAAATGACTCATCATCCTTATAGTTAGTGAAAACATAAGTCAGGTAAAGCTTAATGAGATTTTGTGGTGTGCTTTTCTAAAGACATACTAGAAATACCTAAGTTAGACTTGTGTAACCCTTCAAGTGGATATCTTTCACCTTGACCTTCGAAACTACTACCTATGTTGTTAGGGGGAAATTCTCTGCCTTATCACATGCTCATTTGGTTGAGTTAGAAGAACTATTGCTCTCACCTACCATGATCTTAGCTTTGATTTCCCAAGAAAGCAAAGATTGATTGCATGAAGGTTTCTAAAATGATGAAAAACCAAAGATAGAAAATATGAAAAGGAAAATAGAGAGTAGAATGAACCGTACAACATTTAGGGTCAAGTTTATAAATGTATTAGGAATGATTTTAACAATCTTGGAGAATCAAGTTTTATGCATTTTCTCTAGCAATCCGATGGTCTTTAGCTATTGACATGATGTAGTGCATCATAGACGTGGTGTGGACATGACATTTGAACACCTAACAATAACTTGATGCATATCTTCAGATAATTTTACATGCTAGAGCTCAAATCGACAAACTTCTCCTATACACCATATATACTTCACATCCAAATACTTTCAATGAGTTGCAATCTAGTTAAATCAGTTAACACAACCAACAATTTTCTAAAAAGCTAATGTGACTCAGCTTGGACCAAAACAACTCGACTGCATCCTTTGGTAGTCTCCCCATCATGTAGAAGAGAAGTGAAGCCTCATTCAGCTTATTTTCCACCTACCTTAGTAGTCTTTTAACCTACATCCTTGATAGCCAATGGGTAACTTGATTCGGGGGAGGATAAAACCTCAATTAAGTTTAGATATCAGCAACCCCCACTTAAGAAGCTCGGTTGATCATCCATTACATAGGAAATTTCTATTTTTTACATGAAAATGAAAATTCATTTAGAATAGCTTGTTGTCTACTCCACTAATGAAGCTCTATATAGATCGGATTAGGATGAGCCACCTCAAATTACTCAATAATTGACTTAGAAAGGCTAGACTATAGGTTTACTCTCGTTACTGACCTTTCAATAAAGAGAGTTGGCCTGATAAGTTTTTTCTTTTACATTTTGACCATACAATTCCTAAGCTTAGTCCAACCTATTTAAAGCTTAGGTTAGCCTAATCATCAGTGAACCGATCTTCCCAAATCCTTGATCCAATCATAAGACCATGTACATCCCTAATGTGATTAGCTCAGTCTCCCTACTATGCTACTGCCTCATTTACTCGACTCTTTACTTAGTAGACCTTCTTCAACAATACCACCGAGAAACTTAGATATGCTTTAATGGCTTGGCTACTAAATGCAACAACCTTCAACAATCATCAAGACCTAACTTCAATTATTCTAATCATCTTAGATTATTACCATATAAATATCACTAGAAAAGTGTTTGATGATTATTTGGTAACACTTAAAGCTTACATCCTATTATTAATACCTCTCCCGTCTTCTATTACTTTGTTGACTTATTTGTCATGGTGGTTAAATTGTTTAATTCCCTAGCACCTATTAACCTATGTTTGTTTACCAGACCCATCTTAATATATGCTTAAATCTAATTTTCTCTATCGGAAAAACTTTGGCAATAATAGAGTCGAATAAAGTCTTGTTGGCTTAACATAATACCAATAGACATTGTGCCATGTCATAACATATCAAGAAATGGTTTAAAATGATACATAAGTAAAATTTAGTAAGATTTGAATAAGGTTAAGGAAATGTTAACATGTTTGAAAATAATTACTTATAAGATTGTTTGAAAAAGATACCATTTTTTATATGGTAATTATAAAATAATATATATAATAGTTATTATTAATTAAAAAAGACTAGATATATGTGATAGGAATAAGATTCCCACAGGTCTAATCACTCGAGTGAAAGCTACAGGAATATAGAGTTTGACTCAAAGAATTCTGTTGAATCGGCTTCAAGAAGATGAGCATAACTTCTTACATGGTTATAGGATGTATCATACCAATGTTCATGGATCAATTTGTAAGAAGTTAAGAGGAGAAGAAGAAGGACTCGAGATTCCCTATCAACTAAGGTCGTAACATCGACCGTTATTCATGGGAAAGGAAATCCCCCTGATGACCACGGCTATAACCCAGGCCGTGTTGAAGAATGAGCGAGGTAGAGGAGATCACGGGTGACATCATACCTGTGACCAAGGGCTTTATCAATAATAATGCCCTTAATGAAGTCGTAGCCATGGTAAGAATTTTGCTCCGAGAAGATCATAGCCAGGCCTACGGCGGTGACAGTGCCCGTTATCTCAGTACGGGCGTGACGAGCTTGAATCAACATTGCCAAATTTTGTACCGAGGAGATCACGGCTTAAACTATGCCCGTGATGATGCCGGTAATCCCAGATACGGCCGTTTTGTATGCTTCTCAATGAAGGAGTGTTGATCCAAGAAGATCATGACCTATCATACGACCGTGATGGAGGGCGTGATAGCTATTCTGTCTTTTGCACGAATTCTCTTTATTTACAAGTTTGCCTTTTTGCTTTATTTACATCTTTGCCATTATGTATGGGTATGTATAGGTATGCTATGTTTAAAGAACCCTAACGAATGAAAAATATATTACAACCCTTTGTATTTGTCCCTCCATTTGGATGCAAATCAACTGGTTCTTATCAATCCTCTTTAGATTGTGGCAAACAACCACTTTACCTTTCTTGTGCGTCGTATCGAGAGAGTGAGAGTGTAGTTTGGGCTATTTTTGGTGCATAATACCCATTAATAGTGCCGTCCATATTACTTCTATCCTTATTTTCTTTGCAAATCGACTTACAGGGCCTACTGTATTGAGATACGAGCTAGGAACGTATCATCTTTTGGTATTAGAGCTTCGGGTTTTCGACAAAGGTAAGTGTTTGAAGAAAACCTTAGATACCTTGTACTTCTTGCTGAAAATCTTTAGATCTGGTTCTTGTAGTGGTGGATTAACTTGTAGAATCCTGTATTGTTGTTGTTACTACTGTTGTGTTGGAAGTTTCTGAAGTATTTGTGGATGTTATTGTATGTTTGGGAGAATGTACACCAGGTGTTCGATGAAATGTCTCAACCAAGTTTTATTTTGATATTGAGTCAGTTGAGTGGTGGTTGAAGTAGTATTGTCCTGATTACTGTGTTGTTGAAATATCATGAGAATCTAAGGTTGTTGTGACACTTGTAATTACTTGAGGTAAGGGTGATATTCTTGCACACCAAGTGTTTGATAAAATTCTTGAGAGGATTTGCATTAATGTTTGGGCCACTTATGTCTAACGAAAGCATGTATGGAGGACAATCAGGTAATCAAGGGCGAAATCCTAGAGATACTACTACCATGACTACTGAACAATGCCATGATTAGTTAACTACTTTTGATGGAACGGATGTTAGGGAATTTAAGGGGACAACCCTTAGCTGAAGGCAAGGGTGACAACTCTGATGCTTGGGAAGTTCAACCCCAAAGATGAAATGAAAGAGTGAAGGTTAAAATCCTACCCAATGGGGGAAGATCGCCCGATGAGTATTTAGATTGGGGAACAACATGTGGAACAAGTATTTGAATGTTGTGAATATGATGAACTCACAAAAGTTCAGCTTGCCACATTAGAATTCTCTAGATATATCACATTGTGGTGGCATAACATATTGACTAGTAGGAAAGGGAGTGGAGAAGCGGAGATTACTATGTGGAGAATGATGAAGCAGGTAATGCATAAGAGATTTGTTCCCGACTATCATCGACATGAAATATACTTGAGGTTGCAGTCATTGCGACAAGGTGGAATGAGCGTAGAAGATTATGTTAAAGAGTTTGAAATGTTGACTATTAGGTGCAATGTCGAAGAGCCTCAAGAAAATTATAGCTTGCTTTATAATTGGGTTAAAGTTTGACATTGCTAGTGTTTGAGCTCCAGAGTTTCCATACATTGAAGAAGCCATTAATTTGGCTTGTAAGGTCGAAAGGCAACGAAAAAGAATTCCATATCGATCCTCCTTAATTCCTAATAGAGGATCTAGTTCCTGTCAATCATTTCCTGATCAAAGAATTAAAAGAGAGGCAAGAGGTATACAGGAAAGTTGGATAGACAAGATGACGATCTAGGTAAAGTGGTTGCTAATACTAGTGGTGCTAATACTGAAGCACAAATGGTAGGTAAGAGGAGTAGCGGGTGAAATGCTTTAAGTGTTTATGGTATGGACACATTGCAGCTTAGTGTCCAAACTGAAGAGTTATGGTTGTTGTATCCAAACATACGGATTTAGAGCTGTTGAGTGAAGATGAGAAAGAGGAGGAAGAGAACTTAATGGAGGAGTTTGATGAGGAGGAAGATGGAATTGCAGGAGTGTTAGGTTCCGTTACCAATATGTCATTAGTAGTGAGGCAAGCTTTGAATGTAGCCTAAGTCACTGAGGATCACTGAGGATGAACAGAGGGCGAACATATTTCATATCAAATGTAAAGTGAAGGATACAGTTTGTGCAGTCATAATTGATGGAGGTAGCTGTACAAATGTTGCTGATGTTTCTATGTTTGAGAGACTCAAGCTGCCAACTATACCACATCTAGATCCTTATAAGCTACATTAGCTATGTGATAAAGGGTTAGTTCAGGTGACTCGATAGGTCAAGGTATCAGTCTCGATGCTAGGAAGATATAAAGATGAATATTATGTGATGTTCTACCTATAAGTGCTACATTATTCTCTTAGATCGGCCTTGGTTTTATTGACGAGTTCTTCACGATGGCTACAAAATACCTATGCCTTTGTGAAGGATGGCAAAAAGATTCTTCTAAAGTCGATGAGCCCAACTGAAGTCAGAATCACATATGTGAGGATCAACACTTAAGAAGGAAGTCTGATGATGACTAAAGGTGAGTTGAGATAAGATAGATTTCAGGAAAACCAGCATTTTTATTACAGCTCAGACAGATGTTAAAAGTAGTCAATCAGACAACTCTACTTGAAGTCATTCAATGTCTCTTAAAGCATTTTACTTATGTCTTTCCTGAGGAGTTGCCATCAGCATTGCCTCCTATTTAGAGGATTAAGCATGCTATAGATCTCCTTCTAGGGGCCACATTACCAAATAGGCCTGCTTACATTATGAATCTTGAATAGACGAAGGAATTGAAGCGACATGTAGATAAATTGATAAAAAAGGGTTTTGTGAGAGAAAGTATGAGTCCATGTTCGGTACCGTCCTTATTGGTATCAAAGAAGGATGGTCAATGGCGGATGTGTATTGATAGCCGCACCATCAATCAGATCATTATCAAGTATCGATATCCAATACCTAGATAGGATGACATGCTTAATGAGCTACATGGTGCCAGAATTTTCTCAAAGATAGATTTGAGGAGTGGTTTTCACCAAATCAGGATGATGTTAGGAGATGAATGGAAGATTACCTTCAAAACCAAGCATGGTCTTTATGAATGACTTGTGATGCCATTTGGACTTACGAATGCTCTAAGTACTTTTATGCGATTGATGAATCATGTTTTGAGGGAGTTCATTGGTAAGTTTATTATAGTGTATTTTGATGACAAACTTGTGTATAGCGTCGACATGAAAGAGCATGTGAAACACTTGTTTGCTATTTTTGAAGTGTTGAGAAAGGAGAAGCTATATGACAATTTGACCAAGTGTATGTTCTGTTAGACATAAGTCATATTTTTAGGGTTTATTGTGTCTGGAGATGGAATTCAATTGGATGAAGCGAAGATTAAGGCTATTCTGAATGGCCTACTCCCTAGAATATATTTGAAGTGAGAAGTTTCCATGGACTTACTTCATTCTATAGGGGTTCATTCAAAACTTTAGTTCTATTGTTGCACCCTTACTGAGCTTACGAAGAAGGGAGAAGTATTTAGATGGAGTGAAAAAGCTCATAAAAGTTTTGAGAAGATTAAACAGAAGCTTACTACAGCTCCGATACTAATATTACTGATTTTAGAGAAAGTCTTTGAGTTGGAGTGCAATACTTCAGGAGTGGGAATAGGCGTTGTGTTGATGCAGGAGCGTTGTACTATTACTTACTTCAGTGAAAAGTTGAGAGGGGCTACATTGAATTATTTTGTGTATGATAAGGAGCTTTATTCCTTGATTAGAGCTCTTACCACTTGGCAGCATTATCCGATGCCTCAAGAGTTTGTTATTTACACAGATCATGAGTCCTTGAAACACTTGAAGAATCAAAATAAATTGTCTCAACGATTTGCTAAATGGATGGAATTTGTGGAGCGGTTCAGCTATGTGATTAAATATAAGAAGGGGAGCTCTAATGTTGTGGCTGATGCATTGTCCCGTAGATATTTTTTGATTACCTCTTTACACTCTAAATTGTTGGGATTTGGATTTATTGTTGAACCATGTACCACTGATGATGATTTTGCATCTGTAGTAGCTAAATGTGTTGATGGGAGGTCTGTAGATGGGTAATTCATGCAAGAGGGATATTTGTTTAAGCAGGGTAAACTATGAATACCCAAGTGTTCATTGAGAGAGCTGTTAGTCAGGGAAGCTCATGCTAAAGGACTGTCGGGTCATTTTGGGGAGAAAAAGACTCTTGAAATTTTAAAGGAGCATTTTTATTGGCCTAAAATGAGGAGTGATGTGAATTCGGTTGTAGAACGTTATGCCACTTGCAAACGAGCTAAGTATAGGAAGGAATCCTTTGGGATGTATATTTCATTGCCTATTCTTGTAAGGTAATGGGTAGATGTGACAATGGATTTTGTATTGGGTTTGCTGAAGATAGTGAGTGGGAAAGATTTTGTCATGGTGGTGGTAGATAGATTTAATAAAATGGTGCATTTTTTGCCTTGTCATCGCACCGATGACGCTGTTTTTATTGCTAACCTTTTCTTACAGGAGATTGTGCAACTTCATGGAGTTCCTCATTGTGTTCTTTTAGACCATGATGTTGAATTTCTTGGTTAATTCTGGAAAACACTATGGTGGAGACTTGGAAACAAACTACCTTTCAACATTGCTTTACATCCTCAAACCGATGGCCAAATTGAAGTAGTTAGCAGAACTCTTGGTGCTTTGCTCCAAGCCACTGTGGGCACAAACTTAAAAGATTGGGACTTGCGCCTTCCTATTGTGGAATTTGCCTATAATAGGACTATACATAGTTCTACTGGCAAGACACCATTTGAGGTTGTGTATGGATACAATCCTACCATTCCACTTGATATGGTATCCATATCGACTTCTAAAGATGAAAGTTTGAGTGAAGTCAAACGATCTAGGGAGATTCAGAAACAGTTCAAGCATGTCACTGATCATTTACAAAAATAGGTGGCAAAGCAGAAAGAACGAAGTGATTGGGGCAGGAAAGTCTAGATTTTTCAATCAGGAGATCTAGTATGGATTCACCTTAGAAAGGAGCGGTTTCCTAATAAGTAATAAAAAATTATCTTACGAGCAGATGGACCATTCAAGTTTTTGGAGTGCATTAATTATAATGCTTACAAACTTGAATTACGGGGGTGACTATGGAGTTTCCGCTACTTTCAATGTTACAAATCTCACACCATATGTACAGATGATGAGGATGCTAACTTTCAAGATTTGAGGCCAAATCTTCAATAGCCTAGGAGAGATGTTAGGAATCAGATTCCTAGGTTCAATCACTTGAGCAAGAGCTAAAGGATTATAGAGTTTGACTTAAAGAATTCTATTGAATCAGCCTTAAGAAGATGAGCATAACTTCTTACATGGTTATAGGATGTATCATACCAATGTTCATGGATCAATTTGCAAGTAGTTAAGAGAGAACAAGAAGGACTCAAGATTCCCCTATCAACTATGGCTGTAACACTGGTTGTTATTCATGGGAAATGAAATCCCCTGATGACCACAATCGTAACCTAGGTCGTGTTGAAGAATGAGTGAGGTAGAGGAGATCAAGGGCGATATCATTCCTGTGACTAAGGACGTTATCAACAATAATGCCTTTAATGAAGCCATAGCCATGTTGGGAATTTTGCTTCGAGAAGATCACGACCAAGCCTGCGATTGTGACGATGCCCGTTATCTTCAGTACGAGGTGACGCTTGAATCAAAATCGGCAAATTTTGTACCGAGGAGATGACTGCTTAGACAAAGCCCGTGATGGTGCGATAATCCTAGATACGACCATTTTGTGTGCTTCATCAACGAAGGAGATGTTGATCCGAGAAGATCACGGCCGTGATGGAGGGCGTGACAGCTATTCTGTCTTTTGCACGAATTTTCTTTATTTACAAGTTTGTCCTTTTTCTTTATTTACATCTTTGTCATTATGTATGGGTATGTATATATACCCTATGTTTAGAAAACCTAACAAATGAAAAACATATTACAACTCCTTTGTATTTGTCCCTCCATTTAGATACAAATCAACTAGTTCTTATCAATCTTCTTTAGATTGTGGCAAACAACCACTTTACCTTTCTTATGTCGTATCAAGAGAGAGAGTATAGTTCGGGTTATTTTTTATACATAATATCCATTAATAGTGTCGTCTATATCCCTTCTATTCTTTTTTTTGCAAATCGATTTACGGGACCTACATTAAGATACAAGCTAGAAGCATATCAATATGCCTCTATGAAAAAAAACAAAAAAACAGCTATATATTTACTCTTCCACATTTTAAGATACCAAATCCACCTCACCCACTTTTAATATAACAAATAAATAAATGGTAAGATAGTTAGAGGAAAATAAGGTTTATCAACTTTATAAATATATATATATATATATTAGAATTGACAATTGATATTAACTGGTTAGGTTTATATCTTTAAATTATATCTAATTTGTATTGGTACTAAAAACATAAAAAATTTGACTATAATCATAAATAATTAAGTTATAATTTAATCGGATCTATTTTGTCATAGTTATATTTTTGTATTGTGATTTGAGTTTTCTTTTATAATCATGTTTTTACAGGCATCAAATCTTGTGTTGTGTTTACAATAAATATGAATCAAATATAAAAAATATATTATTCATGGTTAAAAGTAACTGAAGAAAGATCCTGAAATTGTTTGCCAATCGTTATGCTGTGTTTGCGGGTCCCACATGTTGTTGTCCCCATATGTATAAAATTTACCAAACATGATACCAGAAATAGGAAATGATAAGGTAGGTTTTTAGACAATATTTGTAGATAGAGAAGATATTAAAATCCCCGAAGACAATCCAAAAACCCAAACTAAACGGCATCTCTCCCTCTCTCTTTCTCTCTCTCACCCTCACACATACTCTCTGTCTCTCTCTCTCCTCGTTATCGACGGACGGTCAATTAAACCTTTTTGATTCCCTCCTTACGGTCAGGTCACCACTCACCCCATCCAAACATGCCGTTTCTTAAACGCAATCCTGGACCCAAACCCGAGCCGAGCCGTCTCACCGAACTTAACCTAGCCGGTCCACCCAACTCTCACCTTCTCTCTCTCCATCCCTTCTTTTGTCCTCACGCGCTCTATACCGGCGCGGCGACTTATCACCTCACTTTACCGTTTTACCCTTACACGCAATTCCCTTCCCCTTTTCCTCTCTCTTTTCTCTCTCACTCTTTATTCTCTCCGGTACAGACTTCCAAACAAAATAATACGCTTCGAAAATATTCCGAATCATTTCCCAAACCCTAACCCTAATTTAGTTTCACTTTGTTTTCTTCCGATGGGGGACTTGACGGAATCTACGCCCGCCACGGCACCTCCGCTGCTCACTCCTCGTGTTATGCCTGTCCGTGAAGACTGCTGGAGCGAAGAAGCTACAGCGACTTTGATCGACGCTTGGGGACGGCGTTTTATCGAGCTTAACCGCGGGAATCTCCGTCAAAAGGACTGGCAAGAGGTCGCTGACGCCGTTAACTTCTTCACGGCCATACAAAGAAGACTTATAGGACTGATGTTCAGTGCAAGAACCGGATCGATACTGTCAAGAAGAAGTAAGATCGAGAAAGCTAGGGTTTCGTCTTCTAACGGTGCGTTCACTTCTTCGTGGATTTTCTACGATCGGCTTGATTCGTTGATCGGTACGACGACGGGATCGAGCTCTAGTTCGGCTAAGAGACCGGCTTCTTCCCCGATCTCTCCGCCGGTGGCTTTGCCGCTTCCTTATAAGAAGAGTAACATCGGAAGCACGCCGTCGCCGGTGATCGCGACGGCTATGGATCTCCCGCAGAAGAGGCCGTTGGCGTTGCCGATGCCGGTGGTTGATAAGGTGGATGGAGGATACTTCAGGAGGAATTATTCGGAGATCGCCGCGGCGGCGGCTGCGGCGGCGGATGATGTCGAGGAGGATGAGGACGAGAGAGAGAGTGATGAGGAGGATGTGGATGTGGATGTGGAAGCGGAAGGGAGAGAGAGCGAGGAGGATGAAGGAGAAGGGATGAGGCGGTTAGCGAAGGCAATCGAGAGGTTCGGAGAGGTTTATCAGCGCGTGGAGGCGGAGAAGTTGAGGCAGATGGTGGAATTGGAGAAGCAGAGGATGCAGTTTGCTAAGGATTTGGAGGTTCAGAGGTTGAAGATGTTTATGGATACACAGGTTCAGCTTGAGAAGCTTAAACACTCCAAGCGGTCGGGTTCTAATGGTAAGTGGGATTGAGAACAGACCTTGATAATACGATCTTTAATCGAGTGATCTTGTTTAATTATGGTTTAGATATTGTAGATGCTTCATATTTGATTAGGGTTTGCATTGTTTGATGGTTGCAAGCAGATCAATTTAATCTAGTAGATGTTTTTAAGATCAAATTTGATGTGGAAAGTTGGCTTCTTGCTTAGCTATACTATTGCGTTTCAATGCTGTCGTATTTTCTTGGAATATCGATAAAAGTTTACTTGCTTTTTTTCTATTTGCATTTGTACTTGGTGCTATTCCTGTTGACAAGAACAGGAAAAATTGCCAATGACGGTAATACTATCGACTATAGGTTATCACTGATAGCCTTGTTCATCCTTTTCTCCTTCATATCTAATTTTTACCTTGATTCTTGAACTCCAGTCAGCTGTCGCATAATTCTTTAGGTGGCATGCAAACCAAAAGGCTCCTAAAAACAATTCAATTTGGATAGTTGTTGTGTGGAGTACAGAATAATTGCCGAAGAACAAATATTTTTGCTAAAGGTTGAATGTGGATGTTTATAAAGTGGACTTATCCAACGTCTTTTAATTGGATGTGAAGGCAAGCTAAGATCCTGCTGTCATCCGAGTAAAAGCTTGTGCAGCTTTTCTAGCTTTTAGGTAACGAATAAGTTGAAGTTAACTCTTCCCCTTGGTTCCACTCTGAGGCTTTAGGGTTTGACTCTATGAATAATCCGACTTTTGGGTCTCTCTCTCTTCTCTCTCTCTCTCTCTCTCTCCCCTCTCCCCACCCCCACCCCCCACCGCCCGCCCACCTCTTCCCTCCAATGATGAAGAGGCATAATTATGATGTTCCAGTTAACTTCAGGCACCCAAACCATTGTATGAAACTTTTACGTAAGTTTGCTCTAGTTTGGCTGCATAGGTCAACAGAGAAGTAGCTTTGGTGGGAATTGAACTAATGACTCCATGCAACCGGATCTTAATCACTGGAGTTATTCTGTTTTGCTGTTCTTATTCCAACTTTATTGGATTTCTTGTCCTATGAGAAATAAAATTTTTGTTTCATGTAAGATTGGTTTGATGCACTTTGCCAGATGTTTAAAAAAAAAAAAAAAAGAGGAAGCTTATGCTGGATGCTTTGGATTCAAATATAAGCGCCTGGACAGATCTTATGCTTATTCTTCATGTCTTTCAGTTGCTGGTGAAGGGCATGCATATTACCTCTCTTATATGTCGCTGCCTTCTCATAAAGTTGATAAAGCAGAAGGGTTCTCTTTGATGTCTGGTGCATCATAAGATTTTAGAATAGGAGGAGGTGCTCATAGTTTTAGAAGGTTTTGTGACCATTCTCTTCTCCATCTTGATGAAACTTTTCTTTTTAACTTTTCAAGAGAAATTAGTGTTGCAACCACCAAGTGCGGTTTTGATTATCTTATTAGCCACTCGGGATCAAGATTCTAGAGCACATGTACCTGTCTTGGTGAGGCATGCTTTAATTATTGATGTTTATATGTGCATCTGTGTTTGCATTTTTAATGGGATCAAGATTCTAGAGCACATGTACCTGTCTTGGTGAGGCATGCTTTAATCATTGATGTTTATACTTGCATCTTTGTTTGCATTTTTAATGTTTGCGGTTAGAAACAGGAGAGGGGAGACAGGGGGAGGGAGAGGCTACAGATAGGTGTATATAACACGAGGGATTGTTAGTTTTACTCAGCTACGAAAGGTTATTTTCTTGCTGACTAGCTGTATAGTGCATTGGCACAACATATTACATTCCATAATTTTTCTTTTAATAATTTACTTAAGCTTTCTAGGCTACAGATAGGTGTATATAACATGAGGGATTGTTAGTTTTACTCAGCTACGAAAGGTTATTTTCTTGCTGACTAGCTGTATAGTGCATTGGCACAACATATTACATTCCATAATTTTTCTTTTAATAATTTACTTAAGCTTTCTAGTGGTACAATTAAGTTGTCTGTGGTAATGACAACTATACGGTCATCTATTCATGTTTAATGTGTACAAGTATTAGTAGATGTTACATGCTTAACCTTAATGCAAAAGATTGGCCCATTTGACAATGTGGCATAGCTCTTAAGGTGCATTGTCTTTCTTGTGATGGTTGTGACTTTTTTCCTTTAAACTCTTAATTAGTTATACATCTTGGCTTTTGGAAATTTCACTTTGCTATAGTCATGCATTCTGAAGCAGTGGTATCAAAAGATGACCCGCTAGGAGTTGGATGCCACTTGATGTGATTAATGATAGGCAAGACTTAAGGAAACTATTATTTTTAGCAGTTTTTATCAACGACGCATGGTAGTTTTTGCAAATAACTTAGCTCATGCACCGCTGTTCATTTGTGGGTGTATCAAAACTAATTCTTCTTTCCTAATCATCTGCCAACACTAGTAACTTTTCTCAAGTGGTTGTATCGAGGATGCTTTTGTCCTTTTCTGATTCATAGATGTTCATTCTCATATGTTAGATGATAGATCATTCATTTAAGAATGTGGTGTTTGCATTGAGATTTGAGAATAGATTTACTTATTGGAAGAACTGCTGTGTTTTGGAGGAATGTTTTGTTTTGGCTTGCTCAATTTAGCATTTTACTGGATATATCTTGAAAGCGATGTTGCATTTTTTTGGGACAGATATGTACGACTAGTGTTTGGGGAGATAGCAGAAAGCTTTGTGGAGCAAAGATTGTCCAGCGGTACTATTTCTTTCTAGGAAAGGGTTCTCTGTGGTAATTTAGTTGTCAGTAGATAATTCGTTGGCAATGCCACCCTCTATATTACAGGATTTACATGCTGTCATAATTTCCTGCAATCTGTCTAAAAGTCTGATTTTAGTGTACAACAACTATAATTTTTAACATTTTCTTCTACCTTTTTAAGGTGTCAGTCTGATCGTCAAGCATGAACTGGTATAACATTCTTAGGATGTTTCTTTCCCCCACTAGCAAGCTAGTTTAACAACGTTGTATGATAACTTGAATCAAATCATTCACAAATCCAGGCTGTTTTCCTTTCTCTTTCACATTTGTTAATTACTGCAGATTCTCACCTGGATTTTTGCTCATCAAAGTCATCTACCTTTTGTCTTATTGGTTATGTTTTTGCCTTTTGGCGGACGGAGGCAAGTCACAGCATTTTTTAAAGCGTCAGGAGTAGTTGATTCGAAAAATACAAGTATGATTAAGTTCAGTAATATTGAACTTTTATTTCTAGTTCGTTAGCTTGGTTCCTGTAAAATTGAAGTTTAAAAATGGAAAGAATCAAACTTGAATTAATACTTAAGTACTTAAGTAGTATTGCATTAGGAGAATCATTTGAATCCTTCCTCTGTTCTTTCCTCACAGCTTTCAAAGGGTTGGTAATTGGTATGGCTCTCATATTTTGTTCTCAATACACTGATTATTTGGCATGCAAGTGTTCATTTTAATTTGGGGAAATGTTACTGTCAGATCTTAAGCATTAAGAAGACCTAGAATTAATGTAATGAAAATGTTACTGTCAGATCTTAAGCCATTAACAGGATTAAAAAAAAGAAAAATCGAAAACTTTGGAACAAATCATTAAAGTAGGAATTATTTCTAAGCCAGAAGTTGAAACATCTGACATCCTCGTATTGGACGGTATATCTTCAGTCTTCACATTGCCTTTGTCGATAAAATAATATACAATGAATTGTGTTGTATCCATAAAAAACATTTACTAGAAATACTCGGAACTTCGAACTTCGTACTGCGGTTTACCTGTGAAACTTCCATACTATGAAGGCCAGTGAAAGTCAAAACCTTTCTGCTCGCTCATTTTCCCGTAATAAGTAAGGAGGAGTTAAATTCAAATTCAATAGGAATATAATAAAGTTGTAAAAAATAAAATAAGTATTTATTAGAGTAAAAAATAAAATAATGATAATGTTTTGTTTTTATTGCAGAAAGAAAATAATTGTATAGGTGATATTTTTAAGATATATGTATTAATGATAAAGTTGAAAAATAAATCATTGAATGATAATTTATGGGTAGGGATGCAACTGGGACGGGTTCGGAACAGGTTTTTTGAAACTCGAACCTAACCTAAGTCTTTAATGGGTGTCTCAGAACCCAAAAAAAACCCTGTCGGGTCTTTTTTTATCATTTCCAAAACCTGACCTGTTAGGGTTTTAAAAAACCCATAATCCGATCCGATTACAAGTTTTTCAATTTTTTTTCTTAAAAAAAAGCAAAAGAGAATTTTGTTTCAAGTTATTAACGATACAAACACTTATATTGAAAGAATGAATTTTAGACAATAATATCATATAAAATGATGCAAATACTTCATTTCCACTTACTTTCACATAAATAGAATAAATAGGTTTTTTGCTTTAATAACTTAATATTTTGAATTTATGTTGGGTCAGGTTTTCCCAATGGGTTATATAATAAACCCAAAACCCGACTCGATAACTTATTGGGTATTTTTTTAATCTCAAAACCCTATAGAGTTTGACCCTATAGGGTTTTTAGCGGGTTGGGCGGTTGGGTATCCTATAACGACCTGCCTCGCTTGCATCCTTATTTATGAGTGTAGGAATATGAATTGTTATTTATTATTTTATGTAATAATAATTTATTATGAATTGTTATTCTCCTTAAATGAATATATAATAATAATTTACATAGAAAGAGGAAAGAATTGGTAACAATTTAACAATTCATTTCAAGTGAATAGGTTGTAAGCCTTGAAGGTAAGAATGTTATTGTTTGTTAGTGCTTTTTCAAGCAATAAATCAAAACAGCAGCAAAGGGGCTCATTTAGATTTAGATCAGGTGCACGGTCATCGTATGAAGTTGACACATGATTACATATGGCGGTTACATAGGTGTAAGATTAATATTGTTGTCACAATCAGCCAATATATGCTGCCACAGGATTCTACCACAAACTTTATTAGGGCTAAAGGGCCAAACAAACTATATAGCAATCGACTCACGCCTACTAGGCCATGGCCCAAATTCCATATCTTTGGACCCTGTGTAATCCTGCCATTGCCAATGTCTGAAATAATCGAGCACAAAAGCAACTTGACTACTTAAAATTACTTTACTCTGTTTCTTTGATACGTTGATTTTTCCTATCACAACAGAAACATATTCATTTGGTATTACATGTTGTTGTGCACAGATATGTAGTGTAAGTGTCGATAAAATTTTGATATATATGGTAGTGATATATGTAGTTTCCAAAACAATTAGTATTCTTGTTTTGTACACACTATATGTATTAAAATTTTATTAATAATCACACAACACAAGTAAAAAACATGTGTCCAGTAATATCCAATGTCTTTTTTCTCCTTCTCAAAACTCTTTCCTCCACAGCCCGTGGAAACCCTAACTCTTGCTATGAATTTATTTCATCCCTATCCTTTTTATAAACCCTTGACCACAAACGTAGATTAGGGAACTGCAAAGATAAGTTTGAGTAGTATCCCATATCGATTTGCTTAAAGGTTTTCCCTTCCATTAAATAATACCATAGTTTTCATTGTACGTATGTCCTTTTACAAGTTTTTGCCCTTTTACAAGTTTCTTCTCGATGATTTCTTGAGGCTCGAGTTTGGAGGACTGATCAATTATAGGAAGTTAGGTAGGTCACTCATTTATGGAACATCTATTGTTTTGGTGCAACAAATATGGGATGGGTGTTTTATCAACAACCTTGAGTTCGGACTCTACACTAGTACACCGAGTGACATTTCAAACAATTCCTTCTACTATATTTTAAGTAGTTTGTAGTTTAATTTATTATATATTTCAAAGAAACCCTTCTACCAGTACATATGACATGTCCTTGCATGATATTGAAGTGTGTATTTATTATGTAATTATAGATTCGAATGGTAGAAGTCTTAAGTTTATACAAAAAAAAAAAAAAAGATGTAAAGAAATATGATAGGGAAAGAGAAAACAAGCTGCAATATAATGTGGGGTTTTGTCTACCCCCTAGTTTCCAAGATCCCATAAAATGTCTTTTAATGGAAGACTTCACACACACTTTATTTAAATCAAGTTAGTGCTCCCAAGGAGGTACAACAAGTACACAACAACAAATATTACTTAAGTTTTATCTTTTACAAGAATCACTCTAAACACACTAGGTATAACTCACAAAAACACTCAACAAACTCTAGTGTAGTGTCTTACAAAGATATGTAAGTTAAGAAACAAAATGACACTACACAACTCTCTACCTCACAAGATATAACAAAAAAAGTACAAAAGCAATTTTAAGCAAAGAGAGTGATTATGAGAGGATTAATTGGAACTTTATTAGCTCAAATAACTTAAAATCTGCCTAAGTCCTCATATTTGTAGCTTCACCTAATAAAGTGGCAATTGGTCTTTTTCCCCCAAAATGCCATTTTATTAAATGCTACAACAGCTAGTTTCCTATCAATTGGCTTTTGGACCCCACGGATTACAGTGTGTATGTTACCTACAAAATCAAGCACAAAGAGTTATGAACCTAGCTAGTACCTAGATGCTATACCTTAGAGTTCGAAAGCTAGCACAATTACCATGACTAGAAACATTATGATCATGTGAAACATACTTAACGTCCAAACACAAACTGCAGTTTACATGACTAGACTTCTAGTTATACGAGCATCCGAATCCCATGTCTTAAGGCACATATGGCATCTGGATACTAGCTGCAATTCAGTTAGGTCTTGCAATGATATAAACAAACACAAATATAACGCAAAACTTACACAGATACAAACATCTCATATAACGCTAGCCCACTACATCATGACTAGAAATATTATGATCATGTGATCTATATAGCTAATGCCTATATCTTAAGGTATAGCCTATCGAAATCAATCACTTTTAGTAAAAATTGGATTAATTTAATTTTTGATGCCTAGAGTGGTAGTTTTCCACCAAGATCATTTAATAGCACATGTATGGATATCCACTCAAGAAAATTAGGGATTTTATCCAGGTTACTTTGGAAGCTCAAAATCTGTAGCCTATAGTCTACTGAAATCAACTGCTTTAAGCAAAAAAGTTGGATTAGTTAACTTTATAAGGACTAAAGTGCGGATATTTTTAGCAAAAATCACTTAATAACACTTATAAGAATGTCATTTCAAGAAAATGTAGGGATTTCAATTGGGTGATTTTGGAAACTCAATGGTTAAGAGTCCATCAAAATCGACTAGTTTTTCGAAAAATTTGATTAGTTGACTATAAGGTATAGAACAAGCAATTTTCAATCAAAATCACAAAATGACAAATGTACGGATGTCTTCTCAAGAGGAAAATGGAATTCATTAGGTGATCTCAGAAGCTTAAAATCCATGGCCTCTGGTCCACTGAAATAGGTCATTTTTACTAAAAGTTAGATTGATTGACATTTTGAAACTTAAAACACACATTACAAAAATCACTTAATAGCACTTGTACGGATGTCTACTCTAGAAAAATAAAAAAGGATTTTTAACATGGTGACCTTAGAAGTTTAAAATTCATTACCTATAGTCCACTGAAATTAGCCTTATCTAGCAAAAATTAAATTTGTTGACTTTTTGAAGCCTAAAGCACGCAATTTTCCATCAAAATATCTTGATGGCACTTGTAGAGATGTCTTCTAAAGAAATAAGGTTTTTAACCTGGTGACTAAAAAAGTTCAAAATCTATGGCTTATAGTCTACCAAAATTGACTACATTTAACAAAAATTTGATTGGTAGACTTTTTAAGGCCAATAGTATGTAATTTTCTACAAAAATCACTTAATGGCACTTGTACGGATGTTCATTTAAGAAAAACATGGATTTTAATCTGATGACCTTGGAAACTCAAAATCTATGGTTTATAGTCCACCAAAATTTGACATTTTTTTTTTTGCAAAAGTTAAATTAGTTGGTTGTTTAAGGCCTAAAACGTGCAATTTTCCATCAAAATATAGAACTTGTATGGATGTCCTTGTAAGAATAAAAGGGATTTTAACTGAATGACCCCAGAAACACAAAACACATAACTTATTATTCATTGAATTCGATCATTTTTAGTAAAAAAATGATTGGTTGATTTTTTGGCGCTTAGAGCATACAAATTTTCACCAAAATTACTTATTGACACATGTATGATATCCTCAAATGTAAAAAATGGATTTTCACTGCATGACCCCAAAAACTTAAAATTCATGTCTTTAGTCCACTAGAAACAGGAATTTTTAGCAAAATAGGGATTAGCTAACATTGTGAGGCCTAGGCCATGCAATCTTCCACCAAAATAATCAATTGCACTTGTACCAATGTCCTTTGAAAACTATAGATTTTAATTGAGTGACCTCGGATGCTCAAAATCCATGGTTTAAAGTCCATTGAAATCGGTCATTTTTTCCAAACAAGTGGATTGGTAGACTTTTTTGTTCTATAACGTGCAACTATCTAGCAAAATCACCTAATAGCACTTGTATAGATGTCTTCTCAAGAAAAATATGAATTTTAACCGGGTGATCCAAGAAGCTCAAAATCCATAATCTATCTACATTGATATTTTTTGAAAAATTAGATAGGTTGACCTTTTTGAGGCCCGATACACATAATTTTCCATCAAAATCACTTATTAACATTTGTGTGGGTGTCATCTTAAGGAAATAGGGATTTTAACCGGGAGACTTCAAAAGCTTAAAATCAATGGCTTATAGTACACCATAATGAACAATTTTTAGCAAAAATTGGATTGATTGACTTTTAAGACCTGGAGCACACAATTTTCCAATAAATCACTTTGGCACTTGCACAGATGTCATCAGAAGAAAAATAGAGGTTTTAACCTTGTGATCCTAGAATCTCAACATCTATGGGTTATAATCCATCGAAATAAACCATTTTTAATAAAATTTGATCAATTAACTTTTTGAGGCTTAAACTATCCACCAGAATCAATTATTGGCACTTGTACTGATCTCCTTGCATGGAAAATAGAGATTTTAACTTGGTGACACTGTAAGTTCAAAATCCATGGTTTATATTTTATTGAAATTTACCATAAAAAATTTGGTTGGATGACTTTTTGTGGCACAGAAAGCACAATTTACCACCAAAATCAATCAATGGCTTTTGTATGAATGTCCATGCAAGAAAATAGCGACTTTAACCGTATGACCTTGGAAGCTCAAAATTCATGACTTATAGTCTACCGAAATTGGTCATTTTTAACAACAATAGGATTAGATAATTTCATGAGGCCTAGAGCGTGTATTTTCCATCAAAATCTCTTATTGGCACTTGTATAAAAAGTCCATTAAAAAAAGAGGGATTTTAATCGGGTGACCTTAGAAACTCAAAATCCATGGCCTAATCTACTAAAATTGACCATTTTTAGGAAAAATTACATTCATTGGCTTTATGAAATCTAGAGCATGCAATTTTCCAGAAAAATCACTTAATAGTACTTGTATAAATGTCATCTAAAGAAACATAAAGATTTTGATCAGATGACCTCGAAAGCTCAAAATCCATCGCTTACAGTCCACCGAAACGGGCCATTTTTAGCTAAACTTGGATTGATTAACTTTTTGCGGCTTAAAGCTTAGAATTTTCCAATGAAATCACTTAATAGCTATTGTATAGATGTCCTCCTGAGAAAAATAGGGATTGTACAATGTCCACTAAAATCGATTGTTTTTAGAAAAAATTGAATTGTTTGACTTTTTTAGACACATAATGCATAGTTTTACCCCATAATCACTTGATGACATTTGTACAGATGTTCTTACAAGAAAAATAGGGATTTTAACTAGATGACCAGGGAAGCATAAAATCCATGGATAATAATCCACAAAAATCGACCATTTTTTGGGAAGAATTAGATTATCGATTTTTTGAGGCATAGAGTGAGCAATTTCCTACTAAAATCTGTTAATGTCACTTTCATGGATGTCTTAGCAAGTAATTTTTCACTAAAATCACTTAATGGCTCTTGTGCAGATTTCTTTCATGAAAAATAGAGATTTTGGATATATCACAAATGGTACCTGAATTTTGACACAATATACAATAAGGTACCTAAACTTTGAAATTAATCAACTTAGTACTTAAAAAAACTTAATGGAGATACTATTGGCGTACACAAAAAGTTCTTTTTGGTACCAAATTAGTCAATTTCAAAATTCAGGTACCAAATTGATTATCTTCAAAGTTTAAGTACCTAATTACATATTTTGTCAAAGTTTAGATCTCCTTTGCAACATTAACCCTAAAGATTTTGACCAGGTGATTTTGGAAACTCAAAATCCATGTTCTATAATCCACCAAAATTGGCCATTTATGGGAAAAATTGGATTAGTTGACATTTTGAAGTCTACTGCACAATTTTCATCTTAAATCATTTAGTAGCACATTTTCGGTTATGTTTGGCAAAAATTGGATAAGTTGAATTTTTGAGGCCTAGAGCACTCAATTTCCCTCTAAAATCATTTAATTGCCCTTTCTAAAAATGCCCTCTCTTGAAAAAAGGGTTTTTAATTGGGTTTCCCTATAAGGTCATAATTTATTGCCTATAATCCATCAAAATCAGCCATTTTTATCAAAAATTGGATTGGTTAACCATTTAAGACCTAAAGCATGCAATTTTCACCAAAATCTCTTGATAACACTTATATGGATGTCCTCTCAAGAAAAAAAGGGATTTTAATCTATTGATCCCGAAAGCTCAAAATCCATGACCTAGTTCTCTAATATCGACCATCGTTAGCAAAAATTGGATTGATTCACCTTTTAAGGCCTAGAACATGCAATTCAACTCCAAAGTCACTTAATGGTATTTGTATAGATGTGTCTCCATAAAAATAGGATTCCAATGGGTAACCCTGAAAGCTCAAAATTCATAGTCTATAGTCTATTAAAATTGATCATTTTAGTAAAAATTAAATTAGTTGACTTTTTGAAACCTAGAGCATGTGATTTTCCTCTAAAACCTTTAATGGAACTTGCTCAAATGTTCTCCTAAGAAAGATAGGAATTTTAATTGAGTGATCCTTGAAGCTGAAAATCCATCCGCTACAATCCATCGAAATCGGCCATTTTTTGGAAAAATTGTAATAGATATTATTTGAGGCTTAAAGTGCACAATTTTCTACCAAAATTACTTAGTGGCATTTATATAGATGCCCTCTAAGAAAAAATAGCAAATTCACTAGGTAACCCTAAAAGCTCAAAATACAAAACTTATAAGTCCATAGAAATTGGCTATTATTAGTTCAAATTAGAATGATTGACATTTTGAGTCCTAAAACGTCAAATTTTTTACTAACTTCACTTAATGACACTTGTATAGATATCCACTCAAGAAAAATAAAGATTTTCATTAGGTAACCATGGAAGCACAAATGCAATGGCCTATAGTTTACCGAAATCAACCATTTTTAGTAAAAATTAGCTTAGTTGACTTTTTGAAGCCTAACTCACACAATTTTCCATCAAAATCACTTCATGATACTTGAATGGATGTCCTCTCGAGAAAAATATGAATTTTAATCGGGTGACCTGGAAGTTGAAAATTCATAACTATATAGTCCACAAAATCAGTCATATTTGACAAAAATTGGATAACTTGACTTTTTTAGGCCTAAATAGCAGAATTTTCCTCAAAAATCATTTAATGGCATCTGTACGGATTTCCTCTCATGAAAAGTAGGGATTTCAATAGGTGACCATGAAAGCTCAAAATCCATTAATCCTCTAAAATTGACTAATTTTAGAAAAAAAAAAAATAGATTAATTGACTTTCTAAAGCTTATAGGACACAATTCTCCTCTAAAATAGCTTAAAGGCATGTCTTCTGAAAAAAATAGGGTTTTTAACCAGTTGACCCAAGATGCTCAAAATCCACAACTTAGTCCATCAAAATCGGCAATCTTTAGCAAAAATTAGATTTGTTAACTTTATAAGGCAAGTAGCGCACTTTCCACTAAAATCATTATATGACACTCGTATGGATGTCTTTTCGAGAAAATAAGGATTTTAATTGGGTGACCCTAGAAACTCAAAATCAACGGGCTATAGTCTCTAAAAATTGGACAAATATTGCAAAAATTATATTAGTTAGCTTTTTGAGGCCTAAAGCATGCAATTTTCCTCCAAAAACACTTAATGATGCTTGTATGGATGTCCTTTGAAGAAAAGTAATGATTTCAATGGCTGATGTCGAAAGCTGAAAATCAATGGACTTTTTCAGCAACAATTGGATTGGTTAATTTATTGAGGCCTAAAGCATGCAATTTTCTATCAAAATCACTCAATGGCCCTTGTACGAATATCCTCTCAAGAGAAAAATGGCTCAATGGATCTCCTCTAAAAAAATAAGGATTTTAACTTGGTAACCCCATAAGTCAAAATCCATGACCTATAACACACCAAAATCAATCTTTTTTAATTAAAATATTAAATTAAATGGCTATTTTGAGTCCCACAATGTGCTATTTTCATATCAAAATCACCTAATGGAATATGTACGTATGCCATTTGAAGAAAAATAGGGACTTCACTAGGTGACTCTAGAAGTTGAAAATTAATGGCCTACAGTCTACCTTAATTGACTATTTTAGCAAAGAAAATGGATTTGTTGACTTTTTGAGGCCTAAAACATGCGATTTTTTACCAAAATTATTTAATGGAAGTTGTATGAATGTTCTCTAGAGAAAAATAGGGTTTTTAGTGTAGTTAACAGTATAAACAAAACAAATATAATGTAAAACTTGCACAAACACAAACATCTCATATTACACCAATTTTTTCTAAGTTTAAT